>QJSC01027311.1:124880-168164 GCA_003697955.1 Calidris pygmaea | reverse complement strand
GCTGTTGTATGTTGTAGGTACTTTTTACTTTGTGTGAACTACTTCTTTTATGGAGAGACTGTAGCTGATTACTTCGCTACCTTTGTTCAGAGGAGAGAACAGCTTCAATTCCTAATTCGTTACCACAGGTTTATATCTTTTGCACTCTATTTAACAGGTAAGCATAGGAAATTGCAAAAATGAAAGGACTTTGTGCTGCATTTGTTTCTGTGCTTATTTCTTTAAACAAAAAAATTAAATTAATTGCTTCCCAGCTTTATGCACTTTCAGTTTCTTTTTCCTCTTGATGTTGGAGGAATTTTGTTGCTCGCTGTTCCATTTTTCCTGGGAAAAGATGAAGGTAAATTTTGTATTCACTGAGAAGAAGAGGAAAGCAGCCTAAATAAGTAGGTGATCTTGAGAAAGTTGAGCTAATAGTGCTCAGGAGAAGTTGCCATGAATTAATTTTGATCACTGAAGAACTGAGGCTCAGTACCTGAATACATGAATGCTATTTTGGCAGTCTGTGGAGATAATTTGTATGTGTAAGCTTTATTGTGCAAGTGTTCTGCTAGGTCTACAGCAGCAAGATTGACCAATATATTTTAAACTGATTATTCAAAATGCCTGAGGCTTTATTTTGTCTGCAAGATATTCAGGTGCTTGCCTCATGCATAGATTTTCCTCCCTGACCAAAGAAAGACTTTTTTTAAAACCTCTTGCCTAGGAAGAGGTATAAGCTGGCAGTCTGGTGGGGTATTGCTTTGTGAACATGTAAATACAGTCCATGGTATTTTCAGCAATGCAGTTAATATTACTTTAGCCTAAAATTAAATCAACAGAAGATGCAGATTTGCCTGAGGAACAGGAGACTCTTATGGCACAAATACTTGTAAAATATATTAGAACCCCTGATTTTAATGATGGACTGTCAGTCTGTCTACTGGTTTTTTGGTTTTTTAAGCCAAATAAAAATTCTAGTTGGTTCTTAGATCACAAACATGAAACCAGCTTTGCAAGACTTGACCTTTTTCAGCTGTCTTTGGCTCGAGGAAACTAACTTAACTAATGCATCGTGAGGGGAGAGGTGTGAGACAAGCCAGTGGTGAGCAGAAGGAGGCAGCAGAGACTCTTGGTGGCTGTTGCAGTGGGATCGGGGGGTCACTGAGGGCTGTCCCCAGGGTTAAGGGCCTTCTGAGGGCCTCTGACCCTCCTGGCATGGGAGGTTGCCCTAAGGGAGCAGAGGTGCTCTGGTAGTCCCCCAGAATATTTCTTTCAATCAGTTGATTTCTCCAGTGCCTGCACTTCCTTCTTGCGTTGCATGCAGCCGTATGCCTGCCTGGAGGAAAGGGGCAAGCTGGTCTTTTCCATTCAATTATTTCCATTAATTATTCAAAAGCAGCTTGTCAACCCGGTTTTTGAGTGGTCTTTGAAGGTGATGGTCTCCTCCCTGAAAAATTGATGCCCGTGATGGGACCTTGTAAGTAATGAAATGGATGCTCTTTACTGTTGTTAACTAAAGGTCTAATGAGAATAATTCCAATGTACGCTTTGCTGAATACAAACAAACGCTCCTTGCAGCAGAGGGATTAAAAGCTGCTTCAAAAGAAGAGAATTACTGGTATATCACAGTTCAGTGTAATTAAATAGAAGATGGTACAAACTGCACTTGCTTTGTTTTACAGGCTTCTGCATATTTGTTTTGAGTTTAGTGAAGAAACATTATCGTCTGCAGTTTTACATGGTGTGTATTATCCACTTTGCTGTGGTCACTCACATTATGAATGTCACGAGAAACAGTCATGTCCTGATGTTCATGAAATAGCTTGGAAGAGGGGTGTGGAAAATGTGCTTAAACCCACAGTGGCATGAAATCGAGCAGCGTCGGGCTGCTCGGTATCTGTTCACCTTGCGGCTTATTATTATTATTATATCATGGCATGCAGCCTTTTAGTCGATACAAGCTGTCATCGGTGAGGCTTCGTGCATACACAAGGTGATATTTTTCCCTTAGTAATAGGCCGATACCGAAGAGATTCCTGGAGAAAGGGGTGTGCATCTCCCTCCCGGATCCGAAGCCAAACAGTTTAGGGTAGGGTGGGAAGTGGTTCTTGTGACTCAAGTGTTACTTTGCAGAGTCCCCACTGAAGTACTGTGAAGGGAACTTGATTTTAACCCCTATGTGGAAGATTTATTCTGTGACTTTTAACAGCAGCTCAGGTTTTCAGCTCGGCTGTGCTCAATAGATCTATTAAAAGAAAGCGCTGCTCTCATCTCTTGTCTTTGGCCACTTAACGAACAGCATAATAACTAATCAAGACCATGAACCTTTTTCTAATTTTGTTACGTCACATGTTAAAAAAAAACACAACAAAACAAACCACACCACAAAAAAACCCTATCCAAACCAAAGCAAACTCAAGAAACCCAACTGAAACCTCCCACTTCTATATAGAAATGACTAGAAGGAACAGTAAAGGAGTAATGCAGCATGGCTCCTGTCTTTAAAGAGCTTGAGCAGTCAGAGCATTGCACAACCTTAAAGATTTCCTATAGCTCTCTCCGGGGGTGTAGTTAACCCCTCCGTTTCTACAGTGCTTTAGGTAGCACTTTACCATTGAGGATCCCAAATTCTAGACCAGGACTTAGCTGAGCCCTGTTATGAGGATGTAAAAAAAAAAAATAAAACTACTACTCAAAAAAAATTTACCCTGTTTGTGGGAGAACTTTTCTGACGGGGAGATGCAGCTTTTCTAGGAGAGGTGGTCTTTATCTTCTAATCTGCAAAAAAAAACAAGTCCTCATCTTCAGATTGGCACAGGGCAAATATATTAATTTTCCTTTTTTTTTTCTTTCCTCCCCCCCCTTCTGGAAAGAAGGCAGGAAAAAAAAATGTAGTGTCAGTCATATGACTTGGTACCTGCCCAGAAAACATTAAGGTGTGAGCACCTGAGAATTGCAGTAAAACAGAGGGAAGTCCCGTATCCGCTGCGTGGCAACGCAGTGTTTGAACACACCAGGGGAGTAGCCGTTTGGTTTTAGGTGGTGTTCCATGATCCCTGTACAAATACTAAAAATTTTGCTGCAGAAACGCTTTAATTAACCAACAGGTAATATTTTCAGAAACTTCTAGTCAGTTCTTGCAGCTCCCCCTTTCAGCCTTCTTGAGCTGTCTTAACTGGCAGTAGGCGCTGGCTGCCATAGGAAAACCCATGTGAGAAGATTACTATTTTAATTCAAAATAGTTAGACATTCCACATGTTAAATCGCCCAGACATTTAAAGTGCTTAAATTTGGTGTTTCTTGGAAAAAACTACCACTTACTGACTTCAAAGTTTTTGCAAAATAAAATCTATTGTAGAATTTTTACTGGTAAACTGTTTGGAAACAGTTGTTTTGTACACTGGCGGTACAGAATAAACACCCAAGTACAGTAATATGGAGGGAAAACGACTGTTTAAATGACCTTGTGCATAAAAATTAACACACTGGTTTTGCTAATCTTGAGAATTTTCGTGTTTCATAAGAGGACTGGTATTCTGTTATGAGAGATATCCACATCTGTGTAACGTGACTCTTTCATGAGTAGTTCATTACCATTTTATTGTTGCAGTTCTAACACGTCTGTTATATGTATATACAGAATATCACATTGCTTACATTTCTCTGCTGCTTTCGTGCTCAAGGTGTATGTCTTATAAAATCAGATGTTAAACTGCTCGTTAAAAAAATTCTGGGCAGAGGTAAGTGATGGGGAAACCTGTTAAAGCTTCAGTACTTGCTTCGGAAAGCTAGCTAACTTGTGATATACTGTATGCACACATCTCTTGCATTGTCACTAGAAGTGGTCTTTCCCGTGAGCTCCTAAGTAGTTCCTCTAGCTGACACGCTGGTATTTATCAAGGTGTACAGATTGGTGTTTTCACTAACTGTTGTGTTGTTGCATTGTTAACAGTTCGCATGGACTCATGTCACTTTGCTGATCACTGTAACTCAATCCCATCTTGTCATCCAAAATCTCTTTGAAGGCATGATCTGGTAAGGGGACAGTAATAAATCAATTTGTAACTCTATTGCATTGAGAGGTTGGTTCTTTTATGCAGATCTGCTTAGGGAATAATTGTGGGAACATGTAAAGCAGCACCAATTAAGGAGCATTAATGTCTAGTTGGAACGGGGAGTCGGAGGAATTGGGAGCGATGAGGTAAAGGATACAGGATAGGAAGCAGAAACCTCTTTATCTGGGTTGGCAGCTACAAGTATGGTAGTTTTGAGAAGCTGCTCCATTTACTTGCAAGGAATAGGGTTGCTTGCATGCTTGGTGAAGTAGTTTCCATAGCATTTTGCTGAATGGATGAATATCCAGCAATTCTTTTTTTCTCAGAGCTATTTAAGTTAGACCATTTAATTTGAAATCCCCAATCTGGCTGCCTTCCCTGTTCAGATATAATCAGATTACTTAAAATATTTTAAGAGTTTAAATCTTGGATGTTGCTGGGTCATCTTAATGCCCCATTTCCAGCAATATATTAAATTCTGATGATGCAGTTAAACTTGATTACTTAAAACCGCTCCTCAAAGAGCGGGTGTGTTTTCCCACCCCTCACTTCTTTAAGGACAGGGTAAATTACAAGTTGAGAAAGAAGGAAGCAGCAGCCCATAGAAGATGATTTGTGTCCTTCCAAGGACATAATACTGCATGTTCTGCTTTTTCTTTTCCTGATACATGTGCAACTGGAGAGATTATTGCAGAAAATGCATGCTTATGGTTAGAAAGAAAACCCAAAGCCTTTGACAAAGTTTGTGTAAACAGATTCTTTTCATAGTGACCATGTTCATGTGCCAAAAACTGAGCCCGGTTACCTTGCTAGCCTACTATTTCTTATTTCCACTGGTGCTAGGCAATTTGACAGATGGCCACCAAATCTGACTTTTAGCTTATTAATGCACCCCTGTTTTTAAAAGGGAAAAAGAAGGGGTTAACAGGCTTGAGTAACAAATTCAGATGCTGTCTGCATGAAAAGGACACTTGGAAAGCTAGAACAGGCTGCTCCAAACTGACAGGAGGGAAAAAAGGAAAAGTTTTATTTTATTTTATTTTTAATTTAGGTATCATTAAACTTTGGTGTTATCAATAACATTAACATGTTTGTATCTGTTGATTTCTTCTTAACTGTGGTACCAGTCTTCAAGTCTGATAGGACAAAGACAGCCTGTTCACTTCTTAAGCTCATGCACCAAAATCATATTTTAACTCAAAGTAACGTGGATCTGTAACAGTCTTGATTGGCTGAAGACTAAAACCAGCATAGCTACATATGCTGCTCATGGGGGAACTAGGTGAACGCCTTATGAAACGTAATTCCTTCAAAATACTACAGAAACATTTCCCAGAAAGAAATGCTGCTGTTTCATTTTCTGTCCAGTGCTCAGGTTTGGGCAGCTTTTCTTTTTCTTCATGAAACGTTTTATGTCTTTCTCTAGGTTTCTGGTTCCAATTTCAAGTGTTATCTGCAATGATATTACCGCTTACATTTTTGGATTCTTCTTCGGCAGAACTCCATTAATTAAGGTATGTACACAGGCACCTCCTCACTAACGAGCTTTTACAATTTATAGCGTTTTTGATACTTGTTCAAAAACATGTTCATGGAAAAAATACTTTCCACTGTCCTGCATGATACACATCCTTGTTAAAAAAACAAACTGACGATCTCGTTTCTGAAGATTTGCAAGTGGAAACTGGGATTAATGTGAATGTAATATTGACATTACAGTATAATACAGTTCAAGCCTGTTGCATCAACATTTATGATCACTTCCTTTTTGAACTTCATATGCAAGTTTAACTGCATCCTTACTGTCAGAAACTGTAATTTGAAATAAGTATGTATACCTATTCCTTGTCTGGTCTTGTTGATGTAGTACTGAGGAGGGCTCAAGTAGTAATCTTCCTGTTCCGGTAGGACACGCAAGACCCCACAGAAAGCCATGAATTATGATTTTCATGATGTTGCCATGTTAACTTTTGGGTATTTAGTTGGTTCTGATGTTAAACTGCTCCTAAATTGAAAATGTGATAGAATTTGATGAATAGCTTGCTGCGCTGATCTCTGGGCCTGCTGTTACTTGCTGTATAGAGTTTGCCAGTCTGTATGTAGGAAGCTAGCATCTCTGGAGGAGCATCCCCAGCAGTAGCTGTCTAACACCCCTTCTGTCACTATCTAAAAGTGCACTTAGTAGCAGAGGGTCTCCAAGACAGCACTCGTGCAGGTTTCCAGGTCTTCTGCTTGAAGAAGGTCAGCTGTGGCCAGAGACAGACAGCAGGAGCAGATGGGAAAGGAGCTCTCTGTTCCCTCAAGCTGCCTGGTGGTACCAGCCCAACTGTTGGCACTTTACCTCCTTGCCAAGGACAGGTCCTAGCCATACTCCTCTGTTTATCATGTTCAGCTGCTGCATCTCCTGACATTCAGTATTTCACACATACCTTTGAAAAACCTTAATTTTCACAATGTCCAGAAATAGAGTAAGAAAGGGTTCAGTGATGCAACTGCTGAGGCTAATGCTGTCTCTTTTGTGCCTAGCTGTCTCCTAAGAAGACCTGGGAAGGGTTCATTGGAGGCTTCTTTTCCACAGTTGTGTTTGGATTTATTGTAAGTAACCAGAGGACTTCCCTTGTATAGGTGCAGTCTTTAACTTTCCGGTTTTACCTGAAGTAAAATTACGGACAAATTTGGTAATCTCAAACTGCTGAAAGCCCAAGAGTTAGGAGCTCTTTCTGGCTAGAGAATTTTGCCAATTTGTGACTAGCTGGAAAGGCTGAATAGGTTATATTGACCATTTTTGCCATTACTGTGACTATATCTGGAATTGTTTTATGTATTAGTTGCCTACCTATTTTGAAATGGAAGTTTATTGATCACATTATTTATGCTTTGTATTTTTGTATTACATACTTTATAATGACATTTTTCCTGAGAAGTAGTTTCCACTGATGATATGCATAGAAGATAATAACAGTGTACGGTGACTGTCCTGATAAGTAATGTATCTTGAAGGTCAGCAGAACTCATAACTGCCAAACTTGGTTGAAGTGATAGGTCAAGTTTTAATGGAGAAATGAAGAAATGAACTGCAAAAAATGGTGAATGGCTAACGTTTGGCGATTTTTATAATGCAGAAATGTCCAGTAGATACGAATCTGAGATATATAAAAACAAGCTGGGAGATCATCACTAGGGACATTGAACACTTGTCTGTTTTGTTGAGGCATTCTCCAACTTAAACAGGTTGATTTTACTCCATTTTAGGTCTCTGTTATTAAAAAGATTTTCATTATCCTTAGCTTGCGATGACAAAGCAATCCATTACAATATGATTTTTGATTGTAACAACAAATGCCTATTTCATGAGTCTTTGTTTTCCTTTTCAGTCTTCCTATTTTTTGGCTCAATATCAGTACTTTGTCTGCCCCGTGGAATATAACAGTGAAACCAACAGATTTGTGACAGAGTGTGAACCTTCAGAGCTCTTTCAGATGAAGAAGTACTCTGTGCCACCATTGCTTCAGGCTGTGTTGGGATGGGTAAGGAAAAAAACCACAGCTTTGGTCAAAATTGAAATTGTACTCCTCAGGTTGAATGGTTTTCTAAACCTTTTTAGAAAGGGGTATGAATGCTGGTAAGGCTTGAAGGGTAAGAACTGAATCAATTCCATGAGACACTCTGTTGCTCAGATGGGGGAGGTGGTCACCATGCACTGTTGGAGGAAATGACCTCACTCAAGGAAACCTGCCTGTGTTCTTGTGACCTGTATCCTCTTTGCACTGGAAATGGATGTCACTTAAGCATTTTGTAGAAAAAACATTTTTGAAGAGCAACCTTTCAATTTTTATGGCAAGTGGATGGACAAAGCCTTGTTACGGCCCTAATTAGCAGCAAGCTGAAGTAATCCTGTAGAACTTCATTCCATTTTTTAGCTAGTGAATAACTGCTTGTAGGATTGGGCTCGTACTTTCTTCACCACGTTGCATCTTGTGCATTAGTGCCATTACTTCTGTGCTGAGTGAAAACAGGAGTACCAGTAGTAGTTCCATGTAATGTGGACACTGACCCTTTTCCTCACACCCAGCCTGGAAATTCTTCTAAGTGAACTGTTGTATCTTTACCTGTCAGGATACAGGTCATCAATTACCCTGCTATACAAAGCAGGGCTTCTGAAGTCACAGGCTCCAGAGTCACAGGCTCTCTTCCCTGATCCAACGGGAAGAGAATACTAAATGGAAACAAAGCAGCCTCTCGTTATTTCTCCTTTAGGGCAAAGAGGAGGTGACTGGGATAAAGGCAGAACCAAGTGGTTTCTGCAGCACTCCCCTCATCAGCACAGAGGGTGGGCACACAGCACTAGGGAAAGCGGTGGGCTTTGCCTGTGGTTACATGGGATTAAGGCTGAAGGAGAAAAGTTTGATGTGTTTACAAGAAGAAAGCACAAACTGGAAACTAGCAACTTAAACCTAAGACTAAAAGTAAGTAACGTCTACACTTGGTACTTAGAAAAGCCATAATATATCTACAGGGAGCTCCAGTATTTTCACTCTAAAAGAACAGACTGTTGCTTCAGGGAATGTGGAACTGATTGTAAATTTAGTAAGGATTTTCTGCACAAAAACATAATGTGGATTGAGCGGAGAGAAATCTTACTGTGTCCAGCTATATTGTGTATTTTGGTAATGGGCAAGGAGATGGGAATGCCCAGTTCAGTACCAGTCCAATAGAGAGCTATCAGTTAACCCTAAAAAGAGATGCTAATTCCGTGTGCCGTTCTGGAGTATTTTTGCCAGGCTCTAATAAGGGCTTTTGAGGAGATGATTAGTTTTTGCACTCTATAGAAAGTCAAATTGAATATTTTTGTTTGGGCAGCAGCCTGGTTTTGGTTTTTCCTCTGTTACTCCATTCCTCATGTTCTGTCTCAAGCTACCCTTGAGCTTGACATTCCCCACCAGCCCCTCCTTGTCAGTAAGGACAAGGTTCAGCCTGGTTTCTCTCCTCTTGGCTCCTCTACCATTTGAAGAAGAAAGTTGTCATTGACACAATCCAAGAATTTCCTGGATTTCTTGTGTCCCCCACTGTGTTGTCCTTCCAACAGATATGGGGGTGGTTGAAGTCCCCCATGAGGACCAGGGTCTGTGAACGTGATGCTGCTCCTATCTGTCTATAGAGGGCCTCATCCACTCTGTTGTCCTGGTCAGGTGGCCTGTTGCAGACCCCCACTGTAACGTCACCTGCCCCTGTGTTCCCTTTAGTTTTTGACCCATAGGCTCTCCATTGGCTCTTCATCCATCCACAGGTGGAACTACACACACTCCAGCTGGTCATTGGGTGGCACTCATCGCTTCTCCTGTCTGTCCTTCCTGAAGAGCCTGTATCCTTCCATTCCAACACTCTAGTCCTAGGAGTCATCCCACCACGTCTCTGTGATGCCAACAAGATCATAGCCCTGGAGGCACGCGCGCGTCTCTAACTCCTCTTGCTTGTTTCCCATGCTACGTGCATTTGCATAGAGGCACTTCAGCTGGGCGCCCGATGAAAGTGACTTAATTAGTTGTTAGATTTGTTATGATCAACTCAGGGACTGGCTGAAAACCACATAATTAGTTAAAGTTAACTGCTCTAGCAACCCCAAATACATCATCCCATTCACATGACCAGGCCTTTCAGCAGCTTTCTACAATATGTCTACTTTTTCTTTCTTTGCAGTATTACTTTGTCAGGAAAGCTGGAGCTTTGTGGAAACATGAGCTGTAACAGCCCCATTTAAAAATATTTCAGCTTAACATGCCCACAACCAAACATATTGAAATACAGTGCTGATTATTTTTCTTGTAGGAAACGGTGAATATGTACCCATTTCAGATGCACAGCATTGCACTGTCAACATTTGCCTCATTAATTGGCCCATTTGGAGGATTTTTCGCCAGTGGATTTAAAAGAGCTTTCAAAATCAAGGTGAGTAATGACTCCTGTAAGCTGGTTTGGGTTTAGTTTTTTCTTTGAATTAGATAAATTGGTGGACTGGGTTTGTTTGCTTTGGTTTGTTTGGTTTTTTGTTCATTGTAGAACCTAGAGTTTCTACTAAGGTGCAGTGATGTTGGAGCTGTTTTTTAGCATCAGCAGCAGTACGTAGTTTTATCAGATATACGTATGTGTTATTCTTAAAACTTTGTGTAATCAGCATGTGACTTTAGTGATGGAAATCTAGGAATAATTTAGTTTCTTACTTTGGCTGGTAATTACTCTTCCAAGTCGTGCTGCAGACGCGGTGTAGACAAGCAAGGTGTGAGATGTTTTGCTTGACATGAAAAGCAATCTGTAGACGCCTAAGAAGCACCAACAGTAGTTGAACCCTTCGGATTGTGGCTGGCTGTGTTTTACCAACAGTATTTGTGTCGTATGCAGATGCTGACGTGTCAGGTTCACCAAAGCATGAGAGATGTTTGGCTGCCTTTGCCAATACAAGTGCCGCCTTGTAACGAGAGTGTGGATTGGCAAATGATGTGACGTGCTAACCTCTGTTTATTGCAAGGTGTGCGCTGTCGCTTGTGGCAGTGTTGTCCCTGGCTGGTATTAAGTGGCAGCAGGAGTGTGGGAAGAGGGCAGCCCCCAATTTTCTCCTGACCTTCTTTATGTCTTGGTAGGACTGCTGTAATTCTTATCCTGTTGCTTGTTGTTGTTGTTGTTGTTGTTCTCGTTATTGTTCCCTTACGTCCACCAGTTTTGGCATGTGCTTTGCACAGAAATATATAAAGCTCTCTGTTTGTGCTGAATTCCCATCCATATGCTTGTACTTATGCCTCTTTCTTATGCCAATCGGAGCAGCTTGCCCAGCACTTTGCTAGCTACAGCCTTGTGTGCTGTTGGACCTGTCTATCCAGGTAGCAAAAGACTGTGTGAAGAAGGACTTTTGGAGGAAAAAATGCTTCTGAAAAGCAGCACTTAAATATTAAAAAGTAGATTGGTTTTGTTTTTTTTTAATACTTCTGTGACCCAAGGCGGTGCTGTGAGGAAGACAGGGATATCCCATGGCAATCCTGAGCACAAGTACAGAATGCAGAGAACTGCTGGAGGGCAGCGCTGAGTAGAAGGACTTGGGGGTGTTGGTGGATGAGAAGCTCAACATGAGCCATCAATATGCTCTCACAGCCCAGAAAGCCAACCCCATCCTGGTCTACATTAAAAGAAGTGTGTCCAGCAGTGTGAGGGAGGTGATTCTGCCCCTCTGCTCTGGTGAGACCCCACCTGGAGCACTGTGTCCAGCTCTGGAGTCCTCAGCACAGGAAAGACATGGACTTGTTGGAGGGAATGCAGAGGAGGCCCACGAAGATGCTCAGAGGGCTGGAGCATCTCTCCTATGAAGACAGAGAGTCAGGGTTGTTCAGCCTGGAGAAGGCTTCAGGTAGACCTTATAGCAGCCTTCCAGTATCTGAAGGGAGTCTGCAAGAAGGACAGAGGGGGACGTTTTACAAGGGCATGTAGTGATAGGACAAGGCGTAATGGCTTCAAACTGGAAGAGGAGAGATTTAGATTAGATCTTAGGAACAAAGTTCTTTGCTGTGAGGGTGGTGAGGCACTGGAACAGGTTGCCCAGAGAAGCTGTGGCTGCCCCATCCCTGGAGGGGTTCAAGGCCAGGCTGGATGGGGCTTTGAGCAGCCTGGTCTGGTGGGAGGTGTCCCTGGCCAGGGCAGGGGGTTGGAACTCGATGATCTTTAAGATCCTTTCCAACCCAAATCATTCTATGGTACTGTGGAATTGTTACTGAAGGCACCTGGTAGGTTACGTTGGGTGCTCCATGCCTGCCCAGCACTGGAAGGCTGGAGTGGCACTGGCACAGGACTGGTTTAACTTGCTGGCAGTCGCCCCACATGACTGAGATGAGGATTTTCACTCAGAGAGTACACAAATGAGTGTGGATGACAAATAAAGATATATATGAGGATAGTTTGACTTCTAAAGCTGTTCTACAGACAAGATGGGGTAACACAAAGGTAGCCTATCAAAAGTAATTTGCATCAGAAATATATTTTTCTTAAGCAGTGATGATTTTTTCCCTTCAGGGTTTTTTGATTCTATTAAATACATTTATGTTGTATGCACACGTTATGGTTTTTAACTATAGCTACCAAGAACCCAGTGAAAAACCTGACAGACGAATGGGCAGTGCGACTTGCAAAGCCAGTGTTAGTGGAAGGAGTCCTCAGGTCACTGCTATATATATTCCCTGGTAACAAATGCTTCAGCAGCAGCCACCAGTAGAGGACAAAGCAATAAAAGTATTAAAGAGGAGAATTAGATTCTACAGAGGCAAGAAACACAGCCATTAGTTGAAAAGGCTTGTTACAAAATGATGTGTAGGCACACAAGTGTGCTCAGCCCTGGCAAACCTGCACCTCAGCTACTGCTGTCCTCTTGTGTGATACTGTGGACAAGTTGCTTCATCTCTTCTTTTTCTTCTCACCCCTTGACTCACCTTTGCAGTTTAAAAACTCCTTTAGCCAAGGAGGCTCTTGCTAACTTTTGGCTCAGTGCAGTGGAACTGTAGCTTAATTGCGGCCTTCATGTGTTGCTGCCAAGTGGTACACATTGGGAGTGTGTTTCATAGGAATCACTGACCCTGATTTTCTTTTTTTTTATTTCCCCCCTCCCCGTCCTTCACACCCAAAAGGATTTTGCAGACACAATCCCTGGGCACGGTGGGATAATGGATCGCTTTGACTGTCAGTACTTGATGGCCACTTTTGTGCATGTCTATATCACCAGTTTCATAAGGTATGGGCTTCTTACAATATTAACTACTTAAGCTTGCACAGGAGTTGTATCACAGCTACTTCATATGAGCTATGTTCTGCACTGTTAGCGTAGTGGAGCTATGGCTCCATAGCACCAGGTTTCTAAATCTGATTTATGCCGTGATTTCAAGTAGAGGACTATTGAGAAAACCGATGTCACTGCCCAGGATTTGTGTCAGACCCAAGCTATGCCTTCATGTTTCTGTCGCTGCTGTTAAAGGTAATCTGGGTACCCTAAGTACCAGAAAGTTTTGTGTAGCAACCTCTTAGAAGTTTTCCTACAATTTCCTGGATACAGAGAGGTATGAGGATGGGGGTTTGAGCAGGAGGGTTGCTGCAGCATCTGCTTTCCGTGGGTGGTTTCCGAAGGGCTGCGAGCCCGCAGTTCTTCCTGCGAGTTCCAGTATTTCTCAGTCACTTGACTTGGGATTTCCTGTTCAAGATGAAAATGCCATGGTTAAAGAGAGGAGACAGCTTCTTACAAATACTGCTCATCTTCCCTGAACCACCCTGGCTTTCAAGAAGAAATCATGGGAATGATGATTTTCTTACAGTCAGTCATTTTAGTTCCTGGGGCAGGGGGGAATCCAGGGGCTGTAGGTATCCAAACTGATACACGCCCTTAGTTTTGTAAATGCATATGGCTAAATAATTATGAGATACAAGGCAAACAATCTGTTGCTGATTAGTATTCAGTCCATCTTAGAAGCAGATTGTAAATAAGTGACTAGCTAAAAATGAGGCTGTTACTTAGAAAAGCTTGGTTTAACTTGTGGTTTTCTTTACCTGCTTGGCCAGCTTTCCATTTAGTTCGATAGCACACGCCTTGTCTGGCAACTGATACTAAACTAAAAAAGGTCTGTTGATGAAAAATGTTGATTACAGTGATTGAGGATGAATCAGTGAATGTTATTTGTCATAAGCCTTCTTAATATCCCCATTTGACAGCAAATACAAGAAATACTTTTTAGTTTCTGTTCAAATTGAGCAAAGGAGAACGCTTCGCCGCTAATGCTTGCCCATGCATCCTGAGGAGTTAGACTGGGAGAAACCCATAACTTGGGCTCCCCAAAAAAGGGAAGGCCTTGTTTGTGCAGTAAGAATTATATGGAAAGCGGTCAAAAAGTTTATTTAGAGCTGCTGCTCACAAAAAAAAAAAATATTGTCTTTTTTCATTGACAGGGGTCCGAATCCCAGCAAATTACTGAAACAGCTGTTGATCCTTCAGCCTGAGCAACAACTAAGCGTGTATAAAACCCTGAAATCTTACCTCGTTGAAAAAGGGATCCTGTAGGCATCTCTGAGAGGGTAGTTTCTCAAAACGGAGCACTAGAAGAAACCTCCATTTACAAGAAGTCTGTGGAAAAGCGTTGCAAATGTGCACATAGATAATAGCTAAAGGAAGAGTAGTTTGTGGTCCGGAAGAGGTGAATGTTTCCTTAAATGAATGTGAATGCTTCTGACTTCCTATTTGGACACAGAAAATCTCTTACTCCTAAAATAATTAAAATGCTTGCAAAGTAACAGTACAAATGCTGTGTATTTTAGTTCCTGAAGTAGATGGCAGCAGTCTTCCTTCAGCACCAAGCCTGACAGGCTTTGTATTTAATTAAAAAAAAAATAATATGAAATTCACTGTTAGTTTTAAACGAGTTATTTAATATTGTTTAATTTATCAATCTATTTTTGGTCTCCAGTGGTTACTGAAGCATAAACAGATGAGGCAGGAGGTCACTTTTTAGCTAGCCCAGTGCAGAAATGACAATTGGCCAGAAAATACTTGTTAGCCTGGTCAAAGGGGTGCCTAGAGCCTGCTGTATCAGACTACCTGTATTTACTAAATCACTATGAAGGTTGAACTTAGCTCTGTTTTTAATGAAACAGCTTTCTTATGAAACTATTTCATGCTTTTGAGAGAAAAGTACCTTTTACTGAAGTATAGCTGGGCTGTTTGGTTTGTGGAGCTGCTATTTTTTTATTTTATTTTTTTTTTTTGGCTAATGTTATGGATTATAAACAAGCATCTACATCCAAGAATAGAGATTATCTGAGAAAATGGGATTCTCCAACCCAGTAAACAGATTGGGGAGAATCTGGAGTTCAAGACCCTGGTTTCCATAGCCTGGTCAGTGTCTGAAGACGGTAATTCAAGCCTTATTCCTTGTGCCTCATAACTACCGTGTAGAATGGGGGTATTTCCTTCTTTTTAAAAGCACTTCAAGGTCCCAAGTAAAAAGTAAAGTTTAAGTGCTATTTTATTAACACGTTACTCAGTGAAGGCAGGAACTTTTGTCTCAGGAATATGCACAGTGCAAGACAGGGTGCATGGTTCTTCGGCTGTGTGTTGTTATTTATTGAGAAGGTCCTCAAGCAAGCTTGGGTATCCACACAGGTGTTTGAATGGAGAATTTTTATAGAAAGCAGCTATTCTGTAGACTTAGTGGGGCATAGGAGGAAAGCTGATGCTCTGTAATTCTCAATCCTAGCGGTTTTCCAAACTTTTTTCATCATGTGACATGTCTTGATGCAAATCAAAATGTAAGCTGTTTTTTTTTTTTGAAATGACAAAAATGGCTCCTGTACAAACAGAAAGCACAAATGCCAATTTTGTTTTGATGTACTGTACCTCGATACAATTTAATTTTTCCAACTAATTGTAAATAAGTTTCTCCTGCGGTGAACGTACCGAAGCCACATAGATGTGTGTGTATATATATATCTGGAAAATATTAAAAGGTGTATGTATATAAAAGATGAAAATTTTAAATGGTTGGTGCTACTTGAGGATAAAACCATGGAGAAAATCACTAGGGCGGGCGATAAGCTGTATCTGTGAAATTCAGGCTGCTTTTTGTTGACCACCATCCAGCTGAGAGCACCATGGACTCTGTTTTGCACTTCGGCTCTTGGTAGCGTGTGTGTGAAAAAACACCCCTGTAGGTGGCTGTAAAACAAAACCCAGGTCGAAACCTGTGGATGTCAGGATTTTTGGCAGAATGAAATTATGTCTGACCTGGAGATTGCAGTACTGTATTGAAGGAACACTCCCAAGAGGTAAAAAAAAAAAAAAAAAAAGTTGCCAGCTGCTTGGTCCGTTGGTGGCTGCGCAACTTGGTTTATTAATTTATGGTTTATTCATTGAAGGGGACTGAATCTCAGCCCTTTCACTGGAAGAGCAGCGTAGCCTGAGGTCAAAAGGTAGCACAGCCCAGGGAGAGGGACAGGTGGAAAAGTGTTTTAAAAAGAAGGGAAGGGAAAATGAGAGGGCGACCAAAGTAACGTAGCTGGAAAACTAATTTTTAGATGAGGCTTTGGTTATATATGGGACTTTGGTTAGATGCTTATGAAAAAAAAAAAAAAATAGCCGTGCTGGAGCCGGTATAACTTTATCCTGGGTATTTAAAATAAAAAAATTAAAAGTTAAATATATTGAATATATATAGAAAGGTAATTGTTACTTCAGAAACTTGAACTTTTTAGTGTAATTTTATAGCATGTATAATAAGGAAGTTAAAATATATTTTAGCATTTAATACAACAGAGCATTTGAAATTAATTGCTGTCTATTTGCACAACAGAAAGTTCAACAGTGAGATTCTGCTGTTCAATGTTAAAATGAAGAAAGGATCACTTGTGAACTCACTCATTAATTTTTCTGGCTAGAGCAATAGCTTAGGCTTGGTGTAAATAAAGCCCAGCGGGACCTGTCACTGTGAAGTGACAACTACGCTTGCTTTCTATGAAGTGCATTTACTCCACTTGTTACTGCTGTTAGTTCAGGCATTGCAACAGGATCAGCAAGAAAAAGTTTAACTTTTTACACCGGTGATTCTTTTCACTTGCACTTTTGTTCCAAGTTGCTAGAATTACCCCTTGAGAAAAAAAAAAAAATATAAAAAATTGTACATTATGTAAATATTGTAAATGGTATGAGCATATGATGTCCTGGCCTGTTTTAGTTTGACTGCTTCAATCTTTCATTGAAGCAGGTATTGTGAAAAAAAAAAATAAAAAATAAAACTGGGACAGAAATCCTCGTGTCTTTTGTAGCATGCAGAGTGGGTGGAGATTTCTTAATAAGAAATATTTCATATTATTCCTTAAAGTTGTGTTCGTAACAGCAAAGCCTGCTATTAATTTCCTACCTTTTGCCTCCCAAGACTTCAGGCCGTCCTTGACTTGCTGCAAGTGACTTGTGTGATGTGCCTCGTCTCCAAAGACATGCAAATTCATCATCCTCTCCAAAAGGTGCTCGCTTCAACGTCGTGTGCTCCCCGGGTGGACGGTGCACAGCGCGCAATGCAGCGTGGGTCCTGCAGTGACCTGGAGCTGGCAGAACAGAGAAGTGATCACAGAATGGTTTTGGGTTGGAAGAGAGGTTGCTCGCTCAGGCTAGACCCAATAGCCAGAAGTGCTGCAGTGCTTGCGGCGCTTGCTCAAGGGGTGAGGAGCACTGGGTCCAGTTCTGGGCTCCCCAGTTCCAGAAGGACAGGGAACTGCTGGAGAGGGGACAGCAGAGGGCTACAGAGATGATGAGGGGCCTGGAGCATCTCCCTTAGGAGGAGAGGCTGAGGGACTTGGGTCTTTTGAGTCTGGAGAAGAGAAGGCTGAGAGGGGATCTGATCAAGGCTTATAAATATTTCAAGGGAGGGTGTCAAGAGGATGGGGCCGGTCTTTTGTCAGTGGTGCCCAGGGACAGGACAACAGGAGATGGGCACAAACTTGAACGTAACAAGTTCCACCTAAACATGAGGAGAAACTTCTTTGCTGTGAGGGTGGCAGAACCCTGGCAGAGGCTGCCCAGGGAGGTGGTGGAGTCTCCTTCTCTGGAGACATTCCATACCCTCCTGGACACGTTCCTGTGGGACCTGCTCTGGGTGGCCCTGCTTTGGCAGGGGGTTGGACTGGATGATCTCCAGAGGTCCCTTCCAACCCCATGGGATTCTGTGATTTGTAGGGGCACTTCCTGGGAGGGCAAGGTGGGACTTTGGTGTCTGGTCCCCCTGCTGTGTCACAAGGATGGCACTGCTGCTCCTGGCCACCAAAGAAATGGCAGAGAGGGGAGGGTGCAGCGATGCCAAGACTGAAGCTCCTACTAGGGGAGGACTCGGTGACTCCTTTTCCCACCCTGCCGTGTTCCGCCTCTGGAAACACCAGCGATCTTTCCTCCTTCTTGGTGTCAGGGGTTGTGAAACTTTTGGAACCTGACCTCCCCTTGCCCTTCACCTCCTGCAGCCTCAAACAGGCTGGGAAACAAACGCGTCTGATCTCTACATCGTGAAGATGACCTTAACCTCTGTGAAACGCCACCAGCACCTCACGCCTGCGCCGTGCACCCCCTTGAACTTCAGGGAAACTGCGTGGAGAAGCACAGCGAGACCCTTCCCGTGGCCTCCATCTACCTCCTGCTGCTCTGCTGAGTAAAGGAAGGGGGGGGGAAAAAAGCCGGTGCTGAGTTTTCTCCTGTCAGACAGATCACGCTTTGGACTATTCTGTGCACAGAAACAGGAAATTTGTACCTCCAGCAGACAAAACCCCTTGAAGGGACGCTCGCTGGCGCCGTGGGAAGGAGCTGGTTTCAGGGATGCTCGCGTAGCAAGGGACCAGCCTGACAGCCAACCTCGTCCTCGTTTGCGCGGCTGCAGCAGAGGGAGTTGGGGACTTGTATTTTTTATTATTATTTATTGTTTGTTTTTTTTTTTCCAGTCATTGACTTCAGTCGTCCTACGTGACATCTAAGCCGCACTGCCCGGAGTCCCTTTGTCCACCCCGCGCTGGAACCTGCGGGCAGCTCAGGTGCGATGGCTCTTCCTCCTGCTGATAGTTTCTCGATCGTAACACGGATGTTCAGCAACTTCATGTTGCATAAACTGGGAGGCGAGTCCTGCGTCCGCCAGAATTCCAGAAACGGGGGGTAATGTGTCACCCGTCAACACAGAATCGCGGAATGTTTAGGTTGGAAAAGACCCCTGAGATCACCAGTTCAACCATTAACCTAACCATCGATGTCACACTAGGTGGTACGGACACTGGGATTTCTCGGTTGCATCCTGACTTCCCAATATTGATGTTTCTTCTGCTAGTGACAGGGACACCTTTTGATCGCTGAAGGAACAGGAGAAAACAGCCGATACCATCAGGATTTCAGTAGCACAGACGTATCTTTTGCAAGTAAACAGGAAGAAAGCAACGTCCTCTCACAGTGAAATCAAGGTTGTAAAGCTTCACCCCCGTTTAATTGCCACCGGTTCACTGGCCGAAGCTGAGGTGCGATAACAGCAGTTTGTGTCCTGCTGCTCCCCTGCAAAACTCCAGTTTGGGGCTTCATCCCACCCGCAGCTTTCAGAAGGGCAAGAACTTTTCCACTTTCTGCTGGTAGGACCCTGCTCTTTGATCACACCAAGTTAAACACTTGCGCTATCTGGCAGGAGTCGTCCCCACCTCTAAAGAAAACATAACCAGAGAGCGCTAATTGCCCAATAGTGGCTTATATTAACTACCTAATACCTAACTGGGGCTGATCATTGGGGTTTGTGTGTACTTGAAGGGCGTGTGTAGCTCTGAGGACTTTGACTTTGTTCCTGGGGTGTACCCACCAAACGCGGGCTGTCCCGAGGCAGGGAGAAGCAAGCTCTGCCAGGCCCAGCAGCTCCAAAACCAGTTCCCGACTTCAAATTCAGATGGAAGCTCTGTCAAACTACAGAGTTTGTACAAACTGTAGAGAGTTTGGAGCCAGCCCGGTCCTTTCTTCCTGCAGCCACCAAGATGCCGGCAAGCCTCTGGACAGTTGGCTCCTATTTGTTCCGAGGAAGAAAATCGACGTGAAAACCAACATGTCACAATTGAATCTAATTGTGCCTAACGGTGCACAACCTTTCCTTTGTACGGCGTCCTTCAGGCTGACTTCCAACCCCTGCCCAGCTGACACTCGCGATGCTTTGAGGTGTCTCCTCTACCACGTTGCAATCTACCTGGATGATGCTTGAGCCCAGCAGAGTCACAGAATGACATGGGGTTGGAAGGGACCTCTGGAGATTATCTAGTCCAACTCCCCCTGCTAGAGCAGGTCCACCCAGAGCAGGTGGATCCTGGAGCAGACAGCATCCTACCTCCTGCCTGGTTTGCTCAGACACCTCTCCCAGAACATTTCAGGCCCTGGCAGGGGAGGCTCATAGCATGAACCAGGCAAACTGACTTAGTTTTCACACACTGGAGGAGAAAAACGTGTTTGTCTTGAAGATAGCAGAGAGACCCACTCTAAGAGATACGTGAGCAGAAGATGGAGGCGGGGAGCTGCCGTTCCAGAGCAAGAACTTGTCAGGACTGGGGTGAAACCCTGAACACCGAGTTCATTCAGTGCATGGGTGGCACCACAAGGTCACCAGCGGGCAGACCCCGTCCCCTTGTGCCCCTCTGTCCAGGGCCATGCGCTGTGGTGGGGAGGAGAGGCTGAGCCCTGGCACGTAGGGAGGCTCCTGGGTGGCAGAGAGGACATGTGAGAAGGGATGGCTTGGGCTGAGTGGAGCTGAACCAGGGTGTCCATGCTGCGAGGCCGGGCAGAGAGTCTCTCAAGGCAAAGAGGAAACGGCTCTCAAGGAGATGGCTTCTCCCAACAGACAGCAAACCTCCAGACTTCTTGCCAAAGGATCTTTCAGATGCGTTTACACGGGTTTGAGGGAAATCTGGACAACACTGAGGTTTGTTACGTAGATAAAACCCGTGTGTGGCCTAGGATGAGCTGAAAAGGCCAGAAGAGTGTTTGGAGTATCCTAAATACTTGCCAGAGCCTTATGCTTTTGTATTTGGAATCATGGAATCACAGAATTGTTGGAGTTGGAAGGGACCTCTAGAGACCATCCAGTCCCACTCCCCTGCCAAAGCAGGGTTGCCCAGAGCACATCACTCAGGAGCATCCAGGCGGGGCTTGAAGATCTCCAGAGAAGGGGACTCCACACCCTCCCTGGGCAGCCTGTCCCAGGGCTCTGCCACCCTCACCCCAAAGAAGTTCTTCCTCAGATTGGAATGGAACTTCCCATGTTCCAGCTTGTGCCCGTTGCCCCTCGTCCTGTCACTGGGAACCACTGAAAAGAGTCCGGCTCCATCCTCCCTTAACCCACCCTTTAGATCCTTGTCAGCATGAATAAGTCTCCCCTCAGCCTTCTCTTCTCCAGGCTGAAGAGTCCCAGCTCTCTCAGCCTTTCCTCATCAGGGAGATGCTCCAATCCCTCCATCATCTCTGTTGCCCTTCGCTGGACTCTCTCCAGCAGTTCCCTGTCCCTCTTGAACTGGGGAGCCCAGCACTGGACGCAGGATTCCAGTTGTGGCCTCCCCAGTGCAGAGCAGAGGGGGAGAATGACCTCCCTCCACCTCCTGGCCACACTCTTCCCTACGCAGCCCAGGATCCCATTGGCCTCTTGGCCACAAGGGCACATACCTGGCTCATGGAGAGTTTACTGTCCACCAGGACCCCCAGATCCTTCTCCTCAGAAGTGCTTTCCAGCAGGTCCACCCCTAACCTATACTGGTGCCTGGGGTTCTTCCTCCCCAGGTGCCTACCTCCCAGCAAGGCTGGCAGCATCCTCATCAGGGTATGTCAAAATTCATCTTTCTGGTACACGAAGCGGTCACAGAAAAGATGATTTATTGCACTGAAGCCTCCTGGGGTGGCCTCAAGAGAGACGCTGCAGCCTCCTGCACGAGAGCTACAGCCCTTTAGCTGAGGCAATCTTAGATTACGATAGCCCTGATGGGAAAAAAAAAACCAAAAACCAAAACCCTCATATAACCAGCTTAAAAATAGAGAAGCCGTAACAGTCTGGAGAGTTGTGGCATCTGTCATCCCAGCCAGTCTCCTATTAATACCAAGAGGAGCAAGGACCACACGGGCAGCCAGCTGACTCGGGGCTGCCCGTTGCAAAGCTTGCCCCGAGTAACTCCTGATTTGGTTTTACTCCACGTTTTCTTACTGATTTTTTTTACTTTGAGTTAAGATTGAACCAGTTTGCAACAAACAGTATGTCCTGCTACCATTTTTTTTTTTTTTTTTTTTTTTTCTGGGCTTCAGGAAAAACCCAAGACCACCAGGGTGGTGTTCTGAAACCCCTAATTCAATAGCGCGGGGGCAGAGCCCTGGCAGAGGCTGCCCAGAGAGGTGGTGGAGTCTCCTTCTCTGGAGACATTCAAACCCCACCTGGACACGTTCCTGTGGGACCTGCTCTGGGTGGCCCTGCTTTGGCAGGGGGTTGGACTAGATGATCTCCAGAGGTCCCTTCCAATCCCGTATCATCCTGTGATTCTGGGGTAATCCACTAAAAGCCAGTTTCTGGCATTATGACCCATTTCCATGATCTGAAAAGAGGTTCCCCCTGACTTGTGCTTTAGTGGGGATCCTTAGACTGACATTTCCATCGCTGCTGCAATGGCTCTTCCTCACGCTCTTCTCCTGCACACCATGTGCTTCAGCCATGGACTGCTAACCCCAGGACCCTCGGCCAATTTTCTCCGTCAGTACTACACGTGTCCACCTTGGAAAACCTGCCCCTTGCCTTTTGACCCCGAGACCTGAACAGAACAAGGCTTCACCCATATTTTTTCTCGTTATACTTTTTATAGCTGCCCAAGAGGTTTCTGCCTGGCTTAAGCAAATGAAGAGCTGCCAAAAGATTGGGGAAAGGGGATGTGCTGCCAGGAATCGCCTGCTGTCCTCCAGGTGGGCAAGCCTGAGGTTGCAAACCCTCTGCACTGCACTTTTTTATGGTGCTCAGACGTGTCTGAGAGCCCTTCCCCACTTCCCCCATGTCACGCCGTCACACAACCGAAGCCTGGGTGTCACCTGCAAGACAGGAGAGGGAGACCAAACTGGAACAGTGTGGCCGTGGAGGGGGGAGAAGTGGAAGGTGGGGGTTAGTCAGGGGAGACAACGTCTAGTTTGGTTTTTCCATAAGGAAAATAATTACAAGTTTTTAACAAAGTCAGTGCTTTGATGGAAGGTGGGAGGCGCTGCTCCTCCCCAGCAAGCCTGCTCTGAGTGCTACAGGTGCTCACATGCGTGAGGTGACCTGTTCATAAACCCTCTAGCAGCAAGGAGCTGCTACTAAGCAGTTGCTCATAATGATTTTTTTGTGTGTGTGTGGCAATTTTCCAAATCAAATTTGAACAAATAGTTGCTTTCTGGACAGAGGACACCCACACGGAATTGAATAAACACCCAAGGCTGAGCTCCTTCACAGAAGACAGAGCTCCTGGCATTAGATGGTCTCCACCTGAGGCCTGTTTGTTAAGTGACCATCTGGTTTTAATTCATTGATGTGAGCAGCAAAAAGCACCTGGGCTGTGGTCTAAAGGAGGAGCTTCACTATCACCTGTGTTTGACCAGGAGGGAAGGTGCCACTGCATCAGTCTTTGGGGGGTTAGAAGGGCTTGCTTCAGGAACTCCAACCACTAGGTTTTCAAAACGTTGAGTATGGTGGCGTTTGAAGCTCAGGTTGAAGAAGAGTCTTTTACTGAACCTCCAAGAGTATGTTTAACCCTCTCTCATCAGGAGAAACGCTTCATAAAACTTGTGGCTGGCTCAACTACATGCTATTAATTTTTCTCCCAGACCTGACGTGGAACAGCTGCAAATGTCAACAAAGCGAGCCACAAGCCAATTTTTTTGTTAAGGCTCGAAGTCTTGAAGCCAGATGTTTGAGCAGCAGGAGAGGGAAAAATGAGTTCAGTTTCCTGGCGGGGATATAAGCCTTTTGTGTCACGGGGTCTTCTCCACTCCTTGGAGCCGGTTTTCCTGAGTGCTTTTCTCAAAACAAACGGGAGAACCTAGAAGCTGAAGAATGGCTATCACGTGGAGGAAACCAGAGCAGATAAAAAGGGCTGACCAAGTACGCTGCCTTCAGCAGATATGCAGCCCATCGGGGCTAGAGGGTCCACACCCAAATGAGCTCTGCAGAAGTTCAGCATCTCCACCCAGGTGGCTTCCCTGGTGTTTGCTTCCCCAGGAGACGGGCAGGCCGTATGAAAGAAGACTGTCCTACCATGGGCTCTCCAGCACAGGTCACAGGCAGAAAGGACAGCTTCTACTGGGCCCAGCTGTGTCTGAGCGGACTCTCGGTTTCACCAGGGGTATGGCCCTTCAGGGCTAGAAGGCTGGATGTCCAAATGTATCTGGGAACTTCAGGATAACCTTGGCACCAGGTAATTTTTGAAATGTGTGTAAGATTTAGGTGTTTCAGAACGGGGGTTGGTGAAGCCAACTGCAGAAAACCTTCTTTACGTCCTACAGCCCTTACGTTTCTGGTCAGAGCGCAGTGTCTTTTGCTACTGTGATTTATAGTGAAGCACCTGCTGCCGAAAAGAGTGAACAAACTCTTCTCTCCTGAAAGCCAAGCAAGGACCATCACTCCCCCCACACCCAGGAGAGGGGCAGAGGTGCAGCCATCACACCTCCACCTCTACTCCAGCATACAGCAGGGGAAGAGTAGTTGCCCAGCTGAGGGTTTGGTCTCCTCGCTGCCTTTGAGAGCACCTCTGTGCTATGTCTTTAGCCTTCCAGTATCTGAAGGAGCCTACAGGAGAGCTGGTGGAGGGACTCTTTGTCAGGGACTGTAGGGACAGGACAAGGGGTAACGGTTTTTAATTGGGAGAGGGGAGATTTAGATGAGATACCAGAAAGAAATTCTTTGTTGTGAGGGTGGTGAGACCCTGGAAGAGGTTGCCCAGAGAAGCTGTGGCTGCCCCATCCCTGGAGGGGTTCAACGCCAGGCTGGATGGGGCTTGGAGCAACCTGGTCTGGTGGGAGGTGTCCCTGCCCAGGGCAGGGGGGTGGGAACTGGGTGATCTTTAAGGTCCCTTCCAACTCTAACCATTCTATGATTCTATGTCAGGAATAAGACCCTCCTTGTTTCCCATGGTGGCCGTTCATAGCAGAAATCTTTGATGTGAAGGTTGTCTGAGAAGGAAAAATGCGTGTTTAGTCATCCTAAAGGGCAGGGCATCCACCTGCAAAGCTGCAGGTACCGGTCCCAGCACCGTTTCTGTGCTGTGTGTGCAGGCTTGGTGTGCTCAGGATGAGTGTGGAGCTGCAGGCTAATGCTCAGGCTGAAGGAGACCCGTGTTTCGAGTAGTCCCAGCAGCAGAAGTTGGTGAACCTGGGGAGTTTTAATTTGAAAGCAAGCAGGCATTTACATTCTCAAAAACCCCTCAGGGTTAGTTAGCAGCTGAGCAGGAATCCTGCAGAGCACAAATCCAGATTTGGGTATTTAAATCCCCCATAACCTTTGCATTTGTCTGAGCAAAAGTAACTTCAACTGCATTTTGAGAATGCGGCTTCCCAAAGGTGCAGCAGAGGCTGCTAACTCTAACTGCTAACGTTAACTGGAACAGGCTTAATCAAACCACACCATGCTGAACCGAAGGCCTTTGGGTTTACGTTGATGGATTTTCCCCCGAGGGCTTTATACCCAGACATTTGAGCAAAGTGACCAAGTTGCCCCCATGCAATCAGTAGGACTTCCAGGCTAAATACCCTGAGTAAATAGCAAGGAAAAATGTAGGTTCTCAACTAGGGTTCAAAGACAAAAACTAGGGAGGCCGCTCGGCAAAGTGACTGGAGGTGAAGCCTTTTCCTTCAGCTCACAGCATCCTCTCCTCTTCTAAGGCCAGACGTACTTTCAAAAGCAGAATGTGAATTTGACCTTAGCCTGCTCTCTTGTGAACTGACAAATTATAGTCATTACACAACCAAAGTAATTTCACGTTGCCAAAATGCATGTTTACAAACACTTCCTATCTAAAGAGAAATGGAAGGCACAGCTATACGGGTAGCCTATAGGCATAGCAGGCCCAGAGAAGGGCAACGGAGCTGGTGAGGGGTCTGGAGCACAAGTCCTGTGAGGAGAGGCTGAGGGAGCTGGGGGTGTTCAACCTGGAGAAGAGGAGGCTGAGGGGAGACCTTCTCGCTCTCTCCAACTCCCTGAAAGGAGGGTGTAGCCAGGGGGGGTCGGTCTCTTCTCCCAAGGAACAGGCCATGGGACAAGAGGGAATGGCCTCAAGTTGCACCAGGGGAGGTTCAGATTGGAGATTAGGAACAATTTTTACACAGGGTTTACACAGCCTTGGAATGGGCTGCCCAGGGAAGGGGTTGAGGCACCATCCCTGGAGGTGTTCAAAAGACGGGTTGACATAGTGCTTAGTGACATGGTTTAGTGACCTTTTTTTTGTCAGAGTTAGGTTGATGGTTGGACTAGATGATCTTGAACAACCTTCCAACTTAGATGACTCTATGATTCTATAGAAGAAGCCCAGTGACTGACATTCAGAGCAGCTCTTAAGGCCAAGAACGTCACTGAGTGGGGACAGCAGCCTTCACTGAACCCTCACCCTTAAACCAAAAGATCTTTGCTGATCTAATGAATCACTGTAAGACTTGGTAGATAACCCTGCTTCTGTTAGGATGGCAACAAAAATAGTGCTATTCCACAGCCGTTGGTGCACTTGATCTCACTGCAAACTGAGGACAACGTCCTCCGAAGCTTTGGCTAGAAAACAAGAGTGGTATGTATCTTCTATGTTCTTCTAAATACTTTGTCAGCATGGAAGTTATGGTATTTATCTCATCCAGTATGCAGCAAATGCAACACCACCCTTTTTGAAGAGAGGCTGGGAGCAGAAAATAATAGCTTGTAGACTTCTGCTGCTTATGACCTTTTTTTCCCCCAGAGACCTGCAAACAGCAGGAGAAGAGAAGGGCCTGTCTGCTGCAGGTAGCATCACCTCTAGCCACCAGATCCCAGACTGTAAATCTCTAGGAGAAAGCTTTAAATGCTTATTTTTTTTATTTATTTACAGCCTGTAGAAACTCACATACCGCAGAAGTTCAGAAGAGAGCGTTGGTCAGGATCAGACAAGGTCCCTTTGTGTACTTCATGGTTGCTTTTTAATTTGTGCAGAGATTTGGCACGTCTTTAACACACGGGTGATTTATTCAGTGGCTCGATAACCCTAACTTCAGACTAATTCCTCTGGTTCATGGTTGTTTGCTTTGGTTTTGTGGCTGAAGCATCTCTATGCTCCCAGTATGTGGAAAAGGTCCCAGTTGCCTGATAATTTGAATGTTCCTAGGCTGAAAGCTTTGAAAACTTCCCTGTAAAGCAGATTTAATTGAGAGCAAATTTGTCCGGTGTCTTCCACTCCTGCCCCCTTCCTTTTTTTTAAGGGCTCATTTAAAAAAGGAACGCTGCCCAAGAAATATGGGTTTTTTTTTTCTCAATTGCCTCTCGTGGCAGTGATCTGTCTTTAACTGTGCTGCAGCCAGAAATTACTTGCATGTTCCTATACTTGAAAACTTCCCCGGGCGAGCAGTTATGCTCGATTGTAGTTGTGATGCCCAAGTGTGAGCGCTCGCTGGAGACCTTGTCTGCACTTATGTCCATCAAGGCAGTGAGGAAAACCAACTGCCTTTAAACTTGCTGGCTGTCACACCAGCGAGCCGTGACCACAAATCACCAGCGTCGTGCCGAACGCAGTTAATGTGTCTTCTAGATTTAAAACCTCGCGGACTTGCTGTGGCTTGTAAGCCTGGTGTGATGAGCCATGAGCAAAATCATAGAGGAAGGCTGCAGTGAAGGTGTTTGGATGATGAGGACTTTGTAAACATCCCTGGAAGAATTTTAAGTGGTAGGAACCCAAGCAATGTAACTAAGCAATGATTTTTTTTTTTTTTTTGAAATTACAGAATCACAGAATGCTATGGGGTTGGAAGGGACCTCTGGAGATCATCTAGTCCAACCCCCTGCCAAAGCAGGGCCACCCAGAGCAGGTCTCACAGGAACGTGTCCAGGTGGGTTTGAATGTCTCCAGAGAAGGAGACTCCACCACCTCCCTGGGCAGCCTCTGCCAGGGCTCTGCCACCCTCACAGCAAACAAGTTCCTCCTCATGTTTAGGTGGAACTCCTTATGTTCAAGTTTGTGCCCATTTCCTCTTGTCCTGTCCCTGGGCACCACTGACAAAAGACCAGCCCCATCCTCTTGACACCCTCCCTTGAAGTATTTATAAGCCTTGATCAGATCCCCCCTCAGCCTTCTCTTCTCCAGACTCAAAAGCCCCAAGTCCCTCAGCCTCTCCTCCTAAGGGAGATGCTCCAGGCCCCTCATCATCTCTGTAGCCCTCTGCTGTCCCCTCTCCAGCAGTTCCCTGTCCTTCAGTGCTAAGTTTAAGCCAGATAAACTCTGCCATGAGGGTGCAATGATAAGGCAGGCTTCGCTGTTAAGTGGCAGAAAGTTTTAATTCGCTGCTCTGGTTCTGAAGGGTCAGATGATGATCTTTATACCAGTACACCAAAGGAAATAATTTAAACGTAATTAACTTGAGCTAACACTGAAACTCTTGGGAACGTGATGATGTTCAATGCAAGGGGGTTTTGACTTGCTCTTTATCAGGGATGTGATATTACTGTTTGAATTAAAGCAAGTCTTAATTAAACTTGACCTAAGTGAGAATACAGTTGGATTAATAACGCTACTTTTGCTCAGACTGTAGAATTCTAGTATACTTTTAGAGCGGAGAAAGACTAAACTATTGTTTCACTGAGGATTAATAGAGCAATTTATTTTTATAAATGCTGTGCAGCTTCTTTGCTTATGCCTGGTTCTCACATTCTTGTTTCAGTCATTGTTTTTTGAGAAAATGCATTATAAATCAACCTCATTGGCATTAACCTTTATTGTCTACCTAACAACTAGTACACGGGTTATTTTATGCTTGTGTGCCTTTTCAGAATAGGCTGTAAAGATAGCTGCCTGTTGGGGTTTTTTAAAAAATTATTTTTATTTTAGAACAAACACACAAAACACTAAAGCAAAAAAAAAAAAAAATCCCTACAGCAAGACTTCCCAGAGACAAGTTAAGGAGAACTTAGAAATGAAGTGCTCTCACATGGGTAGTGAGAGACTGACAGCTGAATGCAACATTTTGAAAAACAGTACTTTTGCCTGGGACTTACAAATTAGAATGTGTTTTGGTAATTTAAATAAAACCTATGTCCTTTTGTCTGACTGAAAGGACCAAGCTAGATGCTATGCCTCCCCCCAGTATCTTTAGAGATATTCCACAGGAGCGTGGAATGAGAGATTCCTTCATTCCACAAATCCCAGGCTAGTATTTTTTTTTTGAACGCTGCCTGATTTTTCAAGTACAAGAAGGGAGGAGAGGAGGGAGTTGGGTTGTGGAGCTGCCTCCAGAAGAAGCTACTTAGCAACGTGCATCTTCAGAGCAGAGACCAATTCTCTCCCCCAACATGCGGTCTGCATCCCTGGTGCAGGATCCACCTGGTCAGTTGTCCTCTGCAAGGCTTTGGGAAAAAAAAGCCTCTAAGCAGAGCCAGTAGCTCAAAAACACCTTTTTCTTTTTTTTCTAGAGTGTTAGTTGCTGGAGATGCTGCTTTGAGGTTCCAGCCACCCTGAAGGCAAAGCCTGCAGCCCAAGGCATAGAGAGTGGTCTTGAAGAGTGCACCAACCTGGTGGTCCCACAGAGCCACAAGCACCTGATCCAGCACCCACCCGGTTGAGAAACTGGAGTGCAATGCCTAGATTAGCTGTATTCACAGACCAAAAACTCAAAACTTGAGAGAAAGATGATACTTTCCAGGAATTAGCTATTTAAAACACCAAGTTAAAAATTAAGGTATGACTTGTCTAGGTGGAACAACTTGAAAAGAATCTATCCAGGTGCCACATCTTTTTCGCATTAGCGTGCAAATGTTTCCTACAATTTGGGGCAGACCATCTTTCTGAATTGGCCACTTCTGCTTCTCATCTGCTCGTTGAGACAAAAAAAAAAAGTGCCTTCTGTGTATTTTGGGAAGGGGGCGAGGGAAAAAGCAGATGAAGGTTTTCCTACATAGATTGAGATGACCCAAAATTAAAGCAGTCAGACAAAATAGCCAACAGGAAGATGTGTTTCCCCAATCTGTGCTGCTCACAGGCACCGGTGTCCTGTGTCTGGGCAGGAGCTCACAGCACTTCCCCGCTGAAGCTGGCTTGCCCAGTTGGACCTATTCAAGCACACAAACGATAGACACTCTTCAGACCATCTCATTTTTTTTTTCTCAAATTATAAAACATTCCCTTCCCCAAAAAGTTCCGTGCCCTTCCCTGCACCGAGCTCTTTCAAGCAGCTCTCTCTCCCCTTACAACCCACCGCCAAAAAAATCCCCTTTTCAGCCTGTTTGACGTAATTCCTCTTGCTCTGGATCACTCCTCCTGTGCAGAAAAAACCCTTAAGCTGGAGTGTACGTGCAGCAATAGGGCGTTTCCACCCCTAGAGCACCTGCAGGAGGGCAATTATGGAAAGTCTCTCCAGATGTGGTGCCTGCGATTGCCCGCTACTGCTGGGAGCAGGGCAGACTCTGCTCTGAAAAATCCTGGTAGGGTCCCAGAAAAGGCTGAATTTGCCAAACGGACCAGCAAAAGGCAGAAAAGCGGGGTGTGACTGTCAATCAGGAACCAAGCAACTTCATGCAATTAAATAGGGAAGAGTGTGGCCAGCAGGTCAAGGGAAGTCATTCTCCCCCTCTACTCTGCACTGGTGAGGCCACAACTGGAATCCTGCGTCCAGTTCTGGGCTCCCCAGTTCAAGAGGGACAGGGAACTACTGGAAAGAGTCCAGCGAAGGGCAACAAAGATGATTCAAGGATTGGAGCATCTCTCTTATGAAGAAAGACTGAGAGAGCTGGGACTCTTTAGCCTGGAGAAGAGAAGGCTGAGGGGAGACCTTATCAATGCTGACAAGTATCTCAAGGGAGGGTTGAAGGAGGAGGGAGCCAGACTCTTTTCAGCAGTTGCCAGTGAGAGGACGAGGGGCAACGGGCACAAGTTGGAACATAAGAGGTTCCACTCAAATATGAGGAAAAACTTCTTCACGGTGAGGGTGACAGAGCCCTGGGACAGGCTGCCCAGGGAGGGTGTGGAGTCCCCTTCTTTGGAGATTTTCAAGCCCCGCCTGGATGCCGTCCTGAGTAACATGCTCTGACAAGCTCTAGGCAATCCTGCTTCAGCAGGGGAGTTGGACTAGATGATCTCTATGGTCCCTTCCAACTCTAAAAATTCAGTGAAATTCAGTGAAATTGAAGATGAGTCTGGCCTGAGCTTAGCTTTCTGGCTGCTGCTGAGAAGGCGTTGAGATGCTGCTGAGGCTGAACATGGTGTTGTGGTGTGCTGGATGAACAACGTGGCCGTGTTGGCATCGCCCTGGAAACAGTGAGAAAACCCTGCTCCGTGGCACTAGGACATCTGGAAACCACGTGAAAGCTGCAGATGGTGGAAATGTGGTATGTGGGAAGCATGTGAATTGATCAGTAAGCCTCCAGGAACGGTGATGGAAACTCCTACGTGGTAGAGATCTTCCTTGGGTGTCTCAGGAAGGAGTTTATCTTCACAGAGCAAGCTAGAGCTTACACTCATGGAAAAAATATCAACGTTATTTCTGGATGGGGGAGACTGAGTCACCTTTCAATTTTAGGTAAATCTGGTGAGCGGTTTGTGTGACAGAGACACAGGAATGGAGTGGCACACAGAGGTCACAATACAATCCCTTACAACAAGTACAACTACACCACCAAGTCCTGTTGACAAAGTAACCTCACCTTGAGTTTAGAAGCAATTTTACTACTGGAAAATTGTCACAGGAATGTAATTAATTTCTCAGAGTACGAGGAGGTACGTGAGCCAACGTAATTTGAGGTTTCGTTTTATCTTGTCTTACCCCAGTCTTTAGACACTCATGGAGGAAAAGACAAATCTGTAACTTGATTTTTTTCAAATTAATATTTCCTGTTTAAGGCTGCGTCATTTATAAAGGTTACAGTCCCCTAAATTAATCCAATACTGCCAGTCCGTACAAATTCGGTTCTTAGTATGAATCGTGCTGTGAACTGAGGACATTCTATGCTTTACTCCTGGTATTTGTTTAAATTTGCTTCATTTTTCCTTTCCACTAGTTGTTCTCTAGGATCTGGACCAAAGACCACTTCCATGGGCGTCTTACCCTCAAACCTGGCAGAGGTATGTCTGAAAAACAGCTTTGATTCCACAGGGAGGGGGAATGAGAAGATACGCGTCTGTAACTGGTGAGTCTGTGTCACAGAGGCTGAAGTCCAGCACGTTCTCTCCTGCAGTCCTTATTTCTGACTGAATTTGAGTGATTTTAGTCATAATCCAACATTGTGCCACAAATCACAGAAAGGGCTAGAGCAAAGACCGCATTATGACTGGTAACTGAGGCTTTGGGTAGTCAAAAGATTGGCCTGTCTTGGAGATGCTGGAGATGGAATTACAGCAGCAACCTTTTTTCTGCAAGCATTAGCTCATACCTCTTTGGCTTTGACAAGACCAGCTAAGCAGGGCAGTCCTCTTCTCCCAAAAAAGGTGGTTTGTGGCTTTCCTTCAAACAGGGAAGAAAAATCTTGCACTCATTAGGTGACCTGGAGAAGGAAGAGCTGAAAGGTGGTCTGTACAGGTCCATCTGATGGACCATCTTCATGGTCTGAAGTTGGGGCAGGGGAGGTTTAGATTAGATTTTAGGAAGAATGACTTTCCTGAGAGGGTGGTCAGGCACTGGAAGGGCCTGCCCAGGGAGGTGGTGGAGTCACCATCCCTGGAGGGATTTGAGAAGCGTGTAGACGTGGCACTTCAGGGCATGTTCTAGTGCCCGAGATTGTTGGGTTGTGTCTGTTTGTAGTTTGTTTGGGTTTGGTTTGTTTTGCATTTTGTTGGGGTTTTTTGTGGCTGGACTCGCTGACCTCAAAGGTCCCTTCCAACCATGGAGATTCCGTGATTCTGTGATCTTTATAATATTTTGAAGCAATTGAATTGATGTTCCTTATAGATACCACTCCTTTGCCTTGATTTACCTCCTGTGGCACCTGCTGGAAAATGTAGCGTTTTAGAGACATGAAGTGAATATTCCTATTAACCAGCTCCGAGAGGTTTTTCAAGCTCTGTTGGCCGCTTCCCAGAACAGAGGTTTTGCAGGAACTGCCCTCTCTGTGCTCAGTTGTGACAGTCAGCGTTTTCTCCTGCTGATGACAAGAGGACATCCCCCGCGCCTCGCTGCTCAGTGCCTGACAGGGGAAATAACATCACTTGCAGGGTCTGTGGTTTATCTCTCCAGAGGGAACAAGAGGAAATGCCGGGGAGAGAAAGCTCATCTGCTGAGAGGAAAGATTTGCGCTCCCGATGAGGGAACACCAGCAGGAGGAGTCTGTGGGAAGAGAATGTTTTCCAGACGCCTTCACTGGATGTTTTGAGAGGGGAGGGTGGCTCGTGCAGTGACATGGGTTGTGTAAAACGCTCAGGACGGACTGTCTTCTGTCAGAGGCCCATCAAAATTCCAGAGAGTCCCGAAGTTTCCTACTGCTGACAACGTACAAACCGATCTGGTGTTTTGAGGAAGAAAGGGTCACGTGATGGAGGAGGAGGAGGAGGCAGGGAAATAGATAAGAGGATTAAAATGAATATGCAAGCTAGTTTGTGTGGGGTTTGATCGGTTGATTTAAGGAAAAAAATAAGAAGAAGTAAGCCCAACATCATGCAGGGAAACTGCTGCCGTTCACACACAAGTTTTTCGGGCATGTTATCCTTTAGCAATGGAATAAATCCACATTTGCTACAAACATTGCAGGGGGGACTGCACATTGGACGAGCTGGTGTTCAAACCCTGTCCTGTCCGAGTGACCTGTGTGGCTGGCTCCAGCTTCAGAAGTGGATTACATCAAGCCATGATCACTTCTTCTGCCTCAAGAGGTACAGTTATAGATTCTGTGGCAAGGGCTCCAGGTCGTTTTTGGAAGTCTACGTTGCACATCTGATAGTGGCAATTGGATGTTGAGAGAAGAACCCATTCTTTTAGGCAGTATATATGTAATAAAAAATTAAATAAAGAGCATAAGGAAGCTGACGCCCAAGTGCTGAGCTGGTGGTAGTTTTGTCATGCAATATTTGTACGTAGCTTCTTCCAGAACTTTCGCTTAAGCATTCATTTTGCCTATCAAAAAAACTTTTTTGCAAAAGCTGGTTGGCCAAAATGATGAGACCACACAAAGCCACGTTCTTCTTTCCTCTTGTGACTCGTGGTAAAGTGTCATTTTTAAATGTTTGAAGGAGCACATGCTAATGTACAGATGGACAGTGCTGCTGGCAGATAATTATCAATACCAGTCTGCATAAATCTATGAAAAGCTGAGACCCATTAAATCTATTTCTTAACCCTGCAATAGAGGTTTTGCAATACATGAGTTCACTGAGTGACGATTGTAGGCTGATAACTTGAATATTCTGGTAAACTAATCAAGGTTGTAAGGAAATCTCATGGTATTGTGGTAACATGAGCCCGGAGACTAACACATCTGGCCGTTTGAAAAGCACCAGGTAACTTCTGATAACAAACTGTGTTTTGTTATCCTCGAGACCACACAAATATACCAAGGCTGTAGCTTATCTCTACTACAATTTCACCTCTCTGGACACTGGATGTCATGTTTATTTTAACCTGCCTTTTTTTCCACTTTTCGAAATAGGGAGACTCCTAAGGAATGATCATAGAATTGTCTAAGTTGGAAGGGACCTTTAAGATCATCTAGTCCAACCATCAACCTAACTTTGATCAAAAAAACCAAAAGAAAACCATACAAAAAAAACCCCCGCATCACTAAACCATGTCTCTAAGCGCTATGTCAACCTGTCTTTTGAAAACCTCCAGGGATGGTGCCTCAACCCCTTCCCTGGGCAGCCCATTCCAAGGCTTAATCACCCTTTCCGTGTGAAAACTTTTCCTAATATCCAACCTGAACCTCCCCTGGGGCAACTTGAGGCCATTGAGGTCCTATCCAGTGGAGATGTGAACCCTGTACACTGGGTTTAAGCCCACTGACAAGGCGTGGGCTCTTTCCAGTCCTGTTTCACATGACTTGATCAGAAGTAGCCCGTAGCCACCTAATCAACTACTACAGAAAATTCTCATTATCTACTTTTAGAATAGTCAGAAGTTTGACTAATAAGAAATCTCTTTGGATCACCTAGCCGATGCGATATAATTCTTCTACTTGGAGATGGAGGACGCGTGGAAAATGCTTTTGTGTTTGAAAGGAAATGCCCTTCCCAGACTGCAACCTGAAGGGAGACTGACAAAGTAAGTTGCTGATAACAAGGCTGCCACAGGCACTGGCAGGGTTTTTTGTTCTTTCTTAAAACTAGTTTTATATGACATGGCTAATAATATTAGAAAGGCTTCAAGTGGGCTGATTTGTTTTTGGGCAAAGGACTGTCAAAGAAATTACTCCTTCTCTCCATTAAGCCAAATACACATCTAAAAGCTCCAGACTCCCTCCATGTACCCACAGGCAGTTCTAATGCTGTTGAAGAGGAAGGGACTCCAAGATCTTCCATGACCAACATTGGTCACAGGAGGATCTGTCTCTGTTTTGAATGAAAATGTAGTTAAATGCGTATATAGTGCTGTAAGGCTAGGAATTAAATGAAAGAAGTATCTTACCATGGAAACAGTAAGGTTTTAAAACAGCCTTGCTGAAGTGACATCAAGCTCACCTGCTAACTCTTCCTTTTTTCCAGAGAACTTCAGTAATTTAGTCAAAGGGTTAACCTGGCTTGTTGTTTTCAAAGGGCATGGTAAATAATAATAATAAACAGTAATAATAAATATCTTAAACTAACAGATTGTTAATTACCTGACCAGTCTTTGAAAACTGGAATAAAAGCCGTCCCCATGCGATTCAGGCAATGAGGGCATTCTAAATTGATTCGGTCTCACAATTTTCTGTAGTTACTGAAGTCTGTGCCGTGACAGACTGAGGTTGTCTGCAGGTATCCATAGCAGAAACCTGCAGTGGCAAAAGTCTTGTTTGGTTGCATCAGTTGCTCGTTGGAAGAGACAAAGTCAGCACCGAATTTGCATCTTGATAAATCAGATACTCAATTTGAAGTGGGAAAGTACACGTTAAGGCAGTTATGATAAAAGCTCTTTTAGTTACAGCTTTACAACTCCCTTTTCTTCGCTTGTAATCATGTTCCTTTTCTTGGATGCTCTGCAGAGTTGTAGGAGATACCCTTTGGAAGACTGGTCCGTAGATTATCCTGTGAACCTGAAGCTGTTCTTGGATTAGAGTGTCTTCCTGGGAAATTGATGGTGGTATGGGAGTTCGTTCCTCTGCAAGGGGGGAATTCATAGAATCATAGAATTGTCTAGGTTGAAAGGGACCTTTAAGATCATCTAGTCCAACCATCAGCCTCACTCTGAGAAAGGAAAAAAAAACCAAACCAAACAACTAACCAACAAAAAAACCAAAACCCCCCAACATCACTAAACCATGTTTCTAAGCACTATGTCAACCCGTCTTTTAAATACCTCCAGGGATGGGGCCTCAACCCCTTCCCTGGGCAGCCCATTCCAAGGCTTAATAACCCTTTCTGTGTAAAAATTTTTCCTAATATCCAACCTGAACCTCCCCTGGTGCAACTTGAGGCCATTTCCTCTTGTCCCATCGCCTGTGACTTGGGAGGAGAGACCAAGCCTTGCTTCTCTACAGCCTCCTTTCAGGGAGTTGGAGAGAGACATTCCATGCCTGAGATTTTGTGACTACTGTGTTCCAAAAATTATGTGTTTATAAATAAATGAGGTATATAACCCACTTCACTCAGTTTTCTTCTGGTGGGAAGCTGACCTGTGGGCCTCCAACTTTTCCGGTCCCTTGGTCAAGGGACAAACAAATACAAATTCACAGAAAGAGCTATCTTTATTACCGCTGCGTCTAAAATAGAGCAATGTATGGGTTTTTACTTGATCAGTCGTTTCCATCTCTCCAAGCTACCGTTATGGCTTTCCGTGAAAGCCTGTAAAAATAAAAATAGCTTCGATGAAAATGACACTCCCTCATTCTAACACCGTGGAGTGTCTCAGTACATATTTGGCACGTCCTCCGAGGCTGTATCAACAACAATCCGAAATAGGCTGCTGTAAAAGGCGAAATCATAAAAATAAGCGGCGTTTAGTGACTTGTCCTGCATCCTCTGAAGCACCTGGCATGCACCGACTCAAGTAAAACCTACAACACTCATCGAATAAAACTGTGGGCATTGGAGGGGCAGTGACTGTCAAGGTCAGAGCCAGTTCTGGGAAAGAAGCGCATTAAACCCTCGTCCCCTTAAACTTTTTCACAAAACCTGATAGCAAAGGGCAGCTTCTCAGTTCTTTTTCACGTGTACTGTACAGATTTCGCGTTTCTTCTGAAACGCAGTAGTTAAAGATCCACGAATGGGTTTTGTGATAGAAGAGCATTTTGCAGTCTCTTGATGTGAATATGCGTAACTCCATCAAAATTTAAAAAAAAAAAAAGTATATGCTATTCTCAGCCCTAAGAGACTTTGTTTAAAACTGTATTATTTCCTAAAATCACCTGGTTTAAAGACTACATTAATACTTAAAGACGGTTCTCCTCTGGGCAGACTACTGTAAAATGCACTTTTTCAGCCTGTTTGTTTTGAGAATCAACCTATTCACAAGGTAGGTAGGCTTTCACACGCCGGGCAGAACGCTAACACCTTTGAAGAGCAAAAAGACAACCGGAGGTCTGCAGGACTGAGCCAGCAGCACGGACACCACTGCAGGTGAAACATACCACCAAGATAACCTTCTTTTATTATTATTATTTTTTAATTTTTCTCCGGAGGCACCAGATGGCAGCATTTTCCCTCGCTCCGCGCGTGATCTCATCCTCTGGGTTTCACTCCTGGGATCATCAGGCTTTGAGGCTGCCCTAAGCCTCAACGACCTCAACTGAACCAGACCTTCTCTGTCACCACCTGCTCTTTTTCACACTTTCACTGGATGTGTGGGGTCTCGTTCAGGTGGCCTGAATGCAATCCAGGCCCTTGAAATTGTGGTTTGCCTTTCGCCTCTGCAGCTCTGAGAGTCCGTAAGACTACAGGCACGTAAAAATTTAGACCTAGTTAATATGGGTCTGAGCTCTAAATATGCCATGTCCTCTAAATATTAAGTATCATGCAGTTTATTTGATTTTTATTTTTTACTGCCTGCTCACACACGCGCACAATGTAACCCTTTTTTTTTTTTACAACCAAGTCTTGAGCGCGTTCTTTTCTATCTATGCTTTATTCTGTGAATTTTGTAGCGATATTTCATCGTCCACCAGTTAGGTGTGACTAGTTACGTGGGACTAGCCTTGTAACCTGTAGCGAGAACCCTGATCTGCACAAATAATCCAAGGCAGGGCAGGGAATTACCCTGGTTGGGAACTTACCTTTGCAAGCTACGGGTTCTTTTACAGATACAGATGCTTTGTGGGCTGGGAATTCTGTGGTCCCACTGTCCTCTGTCCTCCTCCTTCCTCTCATCCTCATGTTCTTGACTATAAAGCCAACGCTGCTTTATAAGCGGTTTAGTCAGAGAAGAAAAAAAAAAAAACAAAAACCACCAAAACACACAAACTGTAACAAACTATTCATAAATCGTCCCCCTTTGAACTCTGGACCTGCAGCGCTGGGATGCAAATGTTTATTCGCTTGATCTATGTGACTAACATCAACAGAGAGGAGAAGAAAGGCTGTTTATCCGAAACGGGGCTGGACTGCTGGGCCCCAGAGGGTGAAGGAGGAGCAGCCCAGGCTGCTGCTTGCTTTGATTGTTACTCCATCGGGTTGCCGGTGTTTCTCCTGTGGTGACTCTGTTAATGCTTTACAAATGCTATGAGCTCAACCGCAGACTATTTGTGGATTGTTTATTAACTCCTCACAAGCAGCCCATTATTTTTCTGAAGAACATACGTGACGAGGGAATTTTTTTTTATTTTTTTTTTTTTTTTTAAATTTTTTCAACTTTCAGCTAAATTTAACACGAGTGTCACGGGACAGGGACGCTAAACCCTCCACAACTCCACCCTTCCTCTTATTTAATACAAAAAGTTATCTGTAAACAAGCAGGAAGGAGGGAAGGAAAAACACTTCTCAAAGGAAGTCATAAGAATTTTGTATGATGAAAACGGTGTTTTCATTTCCCTCAATTTTCTTTCACTTTCTTGTAGCAATTTCTTTCCAGTCCTGGATTTATCTGTACTTTGGTATTAGCTAATATAAGCAAACAGGACAGATGTAGCTTTGCTGCCCAAGATGTATGAAATAAATGCAATGGAAGTATCTCACCTGAAAGCTGAGCGGCATTGCACCACCCAAAGACGATTTTGTTGGTTTCGCCTTAATTTCTAATAAAGGAGGTAAAGAATTTCAAATGTATCTTTAAATATATCTTAAATACACTAAATACATACCGTGGTTTTTAATGATTGATGCAATCCCTCGTGCACAGTTGCTTTGCAAAGTTGAAGACAAATTAACTGTAAATACTTTCTTTTGTCTAATTATAGCGTCGTAATTACTAACTAGTACCTTCTCTGAAAAAAAGATAAGCAGGTATATCCATGATGTGCTTTGCAAGAGGAGAGAAGATGTTGAGAAGGTAAAAAGAGTGTCTTCTATCACTCGGTATGGATCATTACAGCTTGCTATTATCTATTTTGGAGCTGTGTCAACTGACCAAAACACGGGGACTATAAATAGGAATGCAAGGAGCATTTACTGCGCAAGGAGAAAAAAAGCAATATCACTTGGCATGAACCAAAAGTTGTATCTGGTGTACAGTCTGTGCAACTCCCAGTGCCATCCTGGAGGATTTTTGTGATTTCTCACTAAATTTACCTCTACCGAGAAAGAACTGGGAAGCTTTGATTCTTACTCAGTAGAGCTGGCTAAGACAGATCTTGTTAATCCTTTGCATATGAAAGATGCAAGTGTCCTCCCACACAAAAATTACGGAGAGAAGATTTGTTTGTTTTGTGGCGTGTAACTGCTGTGTGCCATTCACAGACGGCATCTTGCACAGCAAGTGAAATAACTGTAGGAACGAGCCGATTAAACCAGTGCTTCCCCTTGCTGCAGCCCAGGATGAAAATATACCAGAAGGGGCCAAATTCTGCCCAGTGACGGTGCATCACGTTTTTGCTTCTAGACTGGCACGTCTTACCAGCTAAGGAGAACGCAGCTGTAAAAATTCTGGCTTCATGTGAGCTTTGAATGGACTGAGACACAGACCTTGGCTGTTTTGTAGCACAAACGCTCTCTCCAGCAACTTCAGGCTTAGCCTCCACCCCAGGGGCAAATTATTTCAGATATATTAGCAGAATTATATTATTATTTCAAATATATTAACATAATTTTCCTTCTCTGTATACGTTCATCCACGATGTGTATAAAACATGGTGACTGCCCTCAAAAAGGCATCTCCTGAACCCAAATCTATCGTTTTATGTTTTGGCCCTCCTCACTTTCCCTTCCTGTTCTTGTAACGTTTCTCCTGTGCTCTTAGCTGAAGACAACCCTATTTTTCTTTCTACAGCAGACAGTGACAATTCCTTATGCTAGCACATGATGTGGGAAGAGGAGGCTGCGAAGAGCGGTTGGGCAGAGATAAAGTGTTTGGGGAAGAGGTTGTTAAAATGGTCTGCGTCCAAAAAGTAGGGAACAGTAGGCATTTAGTTAGCAGGGACAAAACAAGATGCATCTGACATCATAAATTTTAAGGTTTTGGTTTTTTTTTTTTCCAGGGACACAAGATTACCAGCTGCCTAAGAGCTTCTGTCACCGATGGTATTGCGGTTGGTGTGATAGGAGTGTGGCTGACATTCTGCGCATCATTTTTCTCTTGGAGCCTATTCTTCATTGATTATCCTGCACAGGGAAAAATACAGGTATTGCAAAGGGCCGGTCAGCCCCATTCCAACCCAAACCGTAGCCTGGGCTGTGCTCCCGAGTTGGGCTAAATCTTACTTCTGTTAATACAGTGAATTTAGGGATGTCTGAAGGTGCCTTTGACAAGTGAAGCCAGCGTTGTATTGTGTAAGCACAGCGGTTACAAACTTACCTTTGCTTATTTTGTTTTTTCAGCTGGGAGAAAAAGGGTTTATTTGTTTGGAGTTACACTTTCGTCTTCAATGAGTGCTCCTTAGCAGCTGAATTAGAGTTAGCGTCACTCCGGACATCCATGAGTCTTAAGCAGAGGCCTCCTCCACCTAAAAAGGAATAGGATGATTTCCGCTGGTACATCAGCCAGTCAAAACATTGAGTGGATTTACATGTTTGATGCTAGCAGTCAGAGAATGAAGACCAGGTAAAATGGCATTTACTTCATTTGTCCTCAAGTAGAACAGAGTAAACAGCTTTATTTAACGAGACCCTCTAGCAGAGCCAAGGTTCCTGGTTCTCGTGATAACTTGCCCATGAAACACTGAGATCTCAGATGGTTTGTGCACTCTTTATTGCAGCTTTTACTGTTTCCCAGGAGCATCCCAGCAGATGAGGGAGGTCATTCTCCCCCTCTGCTCTGCACTGGGGAGGCCACAACTGGAATCCTGAGTCCAGTGCTGGGCTCCCCAGTTCAAGAGAGACAGGGAACTGCTGGAGAGAGTCCAGCATAGGGCAACAAAGATGATGGAGGGATTGGAGCATCTCCCTGATGAGGAAAGGCTGAGAGAGCTGGGACTCTTCAGCCTGGAGAAGAGAAGGCTGAGGGGAGACCTTATGAATGTTTACAAGTTCCTAAAGGGTGGGTTGAAGGAGGATGGAGCCGGACTCTTTTCAGTGGTTCCCAGTGACAGGACGAGGGGCAACGGGCACAAGCTGGAACATGGGAAGTTCCACTCCAATCTGAGGAGGAACTTCTTTGGGGTGAGGGTGGCAGAGCCCTGGCAGAGGCTGCCCAGGGAGGGTGTGGAGTCCCCTTCTCTGGAGATCTTCAAGCCCCGCCTGGATGCTCCTGAGTGATGTGCTCTGGGCAGCCCTGCTTTGGCAGGGGAGTTGGACTGGATGATCTCTAGAGGTCCCTTCCAACTCTGACAATTCCCTGATTCCATGATGAAGTTTGCCCCAGGGTTGCAGTGATCCCCTGCACCGTGTGCCCAACGCGGGGCTAAACTGATGTTTTGTCCTGCTGACAAGGAGTCCTTTGGCCATCGGTAATTTAACCGAATTGTCGGCTTAATTAGGAAAGGAGAAACTATTTCTGCCTTTAAACATTTGGATCACACGGATGAGACTGGCTGGCCAGCACAGAGGTACACCCCTCTCTGTGGCCGATACCGGGGCTATCCAGTGGGCTTTCCCTAGACGTGCGCTGGACCAAGAGGGAAGGGAAGGTGCCTCAAACCCCAACCTGAAGGTTACTTCTTTACTCCTGCGCTGACCACCACCACCTTCCTTTCCCTCGCCCCAGACGCAGGCTCCGGGCCGGGACGCCTTCTCCCTCCAGGCAGGCTGGGTCGCATGTCGGCTGCTTGGGCCTGTGGTGGCGGCAGGGACAGGGGACACCGGCCTTCGGTGCCGGAGGAGCGGGATTCCTGTCAGAAAACGGGGAGAAACCATAACCCGCCAAGGGAAAAACACCCACCCGGGAAACCCACAGCTCTAAAAATTAAAACGATTGTAAAAAACCCCAGAGGAAGGGGGTCTGCGTGTCTGTCGAGCCGGCCCGGCCCTGTCCGAGCAAGGATGGGACACCCCCCCCCACCCCGGAACGCTGCCTTCCCGCTGAGGGGAGGGGGCGACCGGCTGCTGCTTGAGGGGCTGCTCCCGCCACCCGCCATTACGGACCGGTTCTCCTCAGGCGGCCTCGCCGGGCCGCGGGAGCAGCGGCGACCGCAGCCAGCCGGGAGGAGGAGGAAGAGGAGGAGGAGGAGGAGCGGAGGGAGGAGGCAGCGCTGGCAGCCGGGCGGGGAGGGGGCACCAGGCGCCGGGAAGGAGGAGGAGGAGGAGGACTAAGATGGCCACCAGCCGCCGCGGGGAGCGGCCCCGCTCCCTCCGCCCCGCCTCGCGCGGCCCCCTCAGCCCGGCCCGGCCTTGATGGGGCCGGAACGACCCCAGCGCCCGGACGCTGCAGCGGCGGCGGTGCCTCCCGCCGGAGCCCGCCCGGGCCGCAGCGGGGGAGCCGCCCTCCCGGCCCGGCCCGCACCGCCCGGCCGCGGCCACCCCTTCGCCTGACACCCCCCTCCCACACCAAACCCTCACCCCCAGCCGTGCCCGCGGAAAGGAACGGAGAGAGAAGAGGAGAGACCGCCCGCTGCCCCCCCCCTCCCCCGCTCCCCGGACCGGGCACGGCCGCACCGAGGGAGTCCGGTGAGTGCCTGCCCGCCGCTCTCCGGGCCCTTGCGCTTTGTTGCACCGCCGCCGGGGCCCGGCCGGGCCCGCGGGGAGACCCGCCGCCGCCGCCCCGCGGGCCCTGCGCGGCGAGCTGCGGCCCCCGTCCCCGCTGAGGTGCCGGTGTCGCCCCGGCCCGGCCCGCAGGCCGCGGCGGCCGCCCCTCTCCCCGGGGATGCCATAAGGGGGGGGGGGGGGGGGG
>QJSC01027311.1:31718-117833 GCA_003697955.1 Calidris pygmaea | reverse complement strand
GGTTTTTTTTGCTTTAGCTGGATGATATGGAGTCTTCCGTGGCAGTATTAGTTTAAGTGGTTCCTGCACCCAAACTATGGAGAACAGAGAACAAGTGTTGTGTGGAATAACTGCAGCAAGTTCAGAAGTGATCCTTAATTTTTTTTTTTGGGGGGGTGGGGGGAGGGAAGAAACAAAGCGGTTGTCTGAAGGCAGCCAAAGAAGTAGTGGAAACTGAGTTGGGAGTTCCCAGTTCCTTCAGGTTGAATGCTGTAAGCCCTGATATCTGTCAAAGCTGTCGTGTAGAATCAGGGCCTTACTGTTTTGACAGTGGCAGAAACTTAGAGGACTTTGGGTTTTCCCGTGTGTGTTTGTTTTAATCCAGCAGCTTTTGAATCCCTGTTGAATGGGAGAGAGTGGGCTTTAGTGCTCTGACTTTGGAAGAGGAGAGAAAAGTGCTTTCACTGCAGGCTGATGATAATAGGACCACTAGCTACTGGTTTTGTGCTAAGATTCACCACCTCCATAGCATTCAGAGTGCCATTCATGGTCTTAGGACTTGTCTCTGCAGTTGTGTTCTTGCCAAGACTCATTTACTTCTAATGGGGTTTTATGGGCGTCCTTGGGTCTTCATGTGAGAGCCAGGGACGAGATCAAGGCCTTGCTTTGTATTTGCATGAGTGCGCAGAGTACAGAGTGTATCGCGTAGCAGAATGACACACAAAGCAGATGATGAATGTGTTTCTTAATGTAAAAGATGTGCTTTTTGATGTTCTCAGGGTTGCTAACCTAAGAGTTGAAATACTGACTCAAGTTATGGCTTTAAAAGCATTAAGAGCACAAAATAAATGGATTTCCTTTTTGATCTTTGAGCCTTGACCGTGGAGTAGTCAAATTTTTCCCACAACTGTGAAGGCTGCAACATTTTTGGAATCTTCACATGGCAGAATGCTCAGAGTTGGGGTGGCACAAATATGGTGAAATTAAGAGGGATGGGGTCAGAGCTGGCAATGCTCTGGTCATCACTGGTTTTCTGTCTGATAAAGTGACTGAAGAGGAGTAATTAATTTCACTAGGTAAGTAACTTGGGAGTTTCTTTACACTTGCAGAAGAAAGGATGCATCTCTGAGCAGGCAGAAGTAAACATTCTTTATGAGCAGTCATGTGGAATAGGCATAGAAACAGTTTTGGTGTTGCATCATAAGTTAAATGCTAATACTTGAGTCAATAGCAGTTGAGCAGTGAGCCACAGCAGAAATGTAGAAACAAAGTCTCTGCGGATATGCTCTAAGAGGATGCTAATTTGCTTGTTAATTAGATTTGCAAAAGTTTCTTTTTAACAGTTCTGAGCGGTGAGGCTAAGCTGGTGAAGAATATTTAATTTAGCTTTTGAGTGGGTCATGAAGTAACCAGGGAGTATCTCTTCCTTACTGGAGAGTGTAAGGGCACAGTAGCAATGCTTCTTACTTCGACTGTAGCAACTTCTGGAGACAGAAATATTTTGCTTTCAGTTTCTTACCAGGAACATAACTGTGCTCCTAGCAGTGTTGGATAAGGGGGAAAAATTACTTTCTTGCTTTCTTGCTCTCTGTTTGAAATTCCTTGCAATTTCACTGGGGATATTTCTGTATTTAGGAAGCCAAGTGTCTGGATGTGCTATATTAGTAGCTGTATTTTTTTCTTTCCTAGTTACTGGTACAGTTTCTTGGTGTGAATTAGAATAGCCTACTGATCAGTTAAACCACCTAAAGATATAACCTATTTTTATTTCAGTAAAGCTTTTTTTTTTTTTTAAATAAATGAAAGTAGAGGAAACGTGTATTGCAAATAATGTACATAGGAAAATGGCTTTTCATCTAGCTATGTGCCTTTAAATTGTGATCTTTTTTTATAAAAAGAGATCAGTATAATTGATGCTTCTCTGAAGTAGTTCAGATTGCGTAGACAATATACCAAGGTGAGAGGTTAGTTTCCTTTGACACAGGCAGAATAAATTTGAAAGATGAAAACTGTTTTCTTCTTTCCTGCCCATCCTCTTTTCCATCATCCTTTGAGGAATGAGGCTGAACTTGCACTTACTCGGGCGAGTAAGTGAAAACATAATAGCACAGCACATGAGAATAAGCTTATCTATATCATTTAAAAAAAAAAAAAAAAAAAAAGAGTGGGGAATACCCTCGTTAGTAGGTGTTCATGTTGTGTGGAGTTCAGTTCTGGTCTGTCTTGTTGCATTAAGCTGAGACTTACGGTGGTGGAGATCTGTAGAAGACCTACTGGAGATCTGTAGAAGACCTACTTGTTGTCTGCCTTCTGTAGTATTCCTCTCAAGGCGGCCTTTGAGTAGGAAGGTAGAGCATTTGCCACACCTCAAACACTGCGGGGTCACGCTCAATTGAAATACATTTCTTGATTTTTTTGGTTCATTTCCTGGTAGCTCCACGTTAAGTTACCAGAGAAGTTACCAAGCCTGCAATTTGTATGAGGGAGGTCCTAATGTTTTGCGTCCAGAAACCAATAGTCTCTTTTGCTCTCTGTCGTTTATTAGAGGATGGAGGTTAGTTCTAGGAGCTTTTTTGAGATATGGTGTCTTTATAACTATTTCTGTGAATAGCTGTACTGAGTTGCACAGGATTGAGCTAACATTATGAGGCTGTTCTGGTGGGTGTGTGTCTATGGGTAGAGAGCGAGAGGTATGTATGTTGGGTTTCCTTACTTTCACAGCCTGCCTCTTCAAACTTGACCTTAAAAGCGTTCTTAAAGAGGCATGGTGAACTTCTGGCCACTTCCAAAAATTACCTTATGTCTTTGGCCTTGTCCTAAATGCCCAGCAAAATCAAGTGTTTTTAGCAGTCCTATTTTGTCATGTATTCTAAAATTAATTTCTCTGATGCTCTGAGAGAGGCTTTCTGGTATCTATGGGTATCAGGACCATGTTGAAGGGTTTATTCTGATGTTAACGATGAGGCAAGACTTGGATTCAACAGACTAACTGCTGCTGTCTTTGAATACTGATCTTTATTATGTGTTGGGAAGAAAGACTCGTCTTAAAATTTTAGTTCACCTAGGACAGTTTGAACGCATCAGAGAAATTTTGGTTGAACAGGACATCTAGTCCTGCCTCCTTGAAGCAGGACATTTGTTAGGGTGTCTTAGTTGGGAGCATGGGGTTTGGAGGCCTGACTTTCTACAGGAAGAGATGAGAGGTGGTGGGTATGGTGTGAGCTTTTGGTGTGCTTTAAGCATCAAATGGAGGCATGTGAATCTTTTGGGTGCACTGTGAAGCACTATGGAAGTTAGGCAGAAGGTGAATTTTTTTCTTTTTTTTTTTTTTTAATGTGATACTGAAGATAGTAAGGTCATTGTTGTTTGATGGGATATGGAAGTACTGGATATTTTACTGTATTATAACTGGCCTATTGCTTAGATTTCTGCTGCACTTGCTCTTGGAGTGGTGGGCAGCAGCGGCTGGTGTCGGTGGCCATGAAGTCCTGGCGGTGGCTAATGTAAACCTCATTGGAAAGTTAGCACAGCGTATGGAAGGCTTTCTGCTGAGAACGTGGGCTGCTTTTGTGAATTTAAACAAATTAGTTATAAACAATAAGTGTCCTTTGACCACTGTACTTTGCTCAGGGTGTATGTTCAAGGAAGCGAGACTGTAGTTAATTAGGGAAAGGGGGGCGGGAGCTCCATCAGGAGCACCCTGACTTGACTGAAAGTTTAGTGTTCACTTGGAACACAGAAAGAACATTGGTCAGAAGTCATACTTTCTTGTTAAAGCATTAAATAACTTTCGGAAAAAAAAGTATCTGAATAACCCAGGTTTTTAGAAGAGCTGCATTGCTTGAGGTTAAGGTGGTAGTCTTGAGGTTTAAATTAAAAAAAAATAATGGTAGGTGCCCAGTGTTGTGTTTTCTTGTTAAAATATGAAAATTCTCCTTGAGTGGATTTTGGTATAACTGTTTCAGGAAGTTAGCTTTTTCTACATGAAAGGAAAATGGAGATCTGGTGAAGATTTCTATTATTTTACTGTTATTTTTTTCATTAATATAAGTATTGCTACCATTTCTTTAGACTAGGCAAGAGGTATTTGTCTGCAAATAGCTTGAAGAATTTTGTAGAATTGCTTTGCCAAGAGTAATCAACCTTTTTCTTTTCCCCTTCTTGTTAATGACGACTTTACATGGCCATGGCCAGTTTGCCAGTTAACAAAATCTACCAATAAAAAGTAAAACCAGCAAAATAGATCCCCTTCCCTTCCTCTTCCTCTAGTTTATTTGGTAACAACAATTAAGTATTTTTGTACAAAAAGAACAAAGTAGTAGTCTGGCAAACTAGTCATGAGGATTTTGTTTCAACCAGTTTACTGTGACTCTGAGCTTTGGGGTAAAAAACAACTTTTCTGTTGCCCTCCAGCTCTCTCATCAGGTATTGTGAGAATAATGCTTATGTGTCTTCTCCTTTTATTTATGAACTGACAATAAATGGCAGGACACATCCATATGTGCTTATGCATATTGTGTTAACGCCTTTCCTTGTTTCTCTCTTGCAGAAAGAAAGTGGTGTTCTCACCCTCCCTTTCTTTTTCATTGCTATTGCCTAAGTATTTTGATACTAGTAGGTAAGCTCTTACTCTTCTTTAAACCTTCTGTAATGAGTGTTCCTGAGATGGGATTCTTAAGACCTAACCTTAGAGTATTCAAACCTTAGGTATTTCAAAATACCTAAGAGTATTTTGAAAAGGGCCAGGAAGAAGAACATGGCAAAACTTCATTGTAAGCTGGAGGCTTGTACTAAAAATAACAGTACTGTCTCAAAATTTACACCCCTTAATAGGTTGTTCTTATTTTCTACTGTTTGTTGTGCAGGGTCTTGTTGATTCTTCTTGAAAAATAGCTAACCCAGTCTAAATAAAATTTTTTTCCCAATAAAAAGGCATGGAGAAGGAGGAGGGAAGAAAGAGAAAGGGACAGAGAACACGGATGTTTCAGAGCAAGATCTGACAAATGTGTGTACTGAAGCAGTATGGTCACAGAGCCTGACATCTTTTTCACTCTTCAATATCCTTTATTAGTTAAAACCAACTGTTTTTTGAAGGATCTGGTACTTCAGTGGTGATCTTCGGATGATTCTAATGGTTTTTTCAGTTAGAAATGACTGTCCTTCCACATAAGCAGTGACTCGTCGCTGCATTGGTTGCAGCATCTTTCAGTCAAGTGCAAATGTCTCTTCCAGAAAGATGTCCCGTGTAATGAATGGCTCTGGTTAGTAATGGTTAATAATGGTTAGTAATCTGTTCTCCTGGCTAATTATCGCTCTCATAAGAGATTTTTATTTCCAGACTGAAAGTGAGTTTGCTTGCCTTCCAGTGCATGTTGTAATTCCATTATCCACTAGGTCAGTGAGCCCAGTGCTGCATAAATATGGTCTGCATGTGGAGAAGATGACCCAGTCTCTTGTTAACTTTCTCTTGACCCTCAGTAATAAATTTAGCTTTCAGTGGTAAATAAAAGATATTTAAGCAATTGATAGTCATTGTTTGTAGTCTAGTTGCTCTCTTGAGCTTAAGATCCTTTAAGAAGCGTGACATTAAGATGTCTCAGGGTAGTCTGTCGGCATTCTGGTATATGGAATAGTATTTCTTGCCTGCTTTGAAACCCTCCCCTCCTTCCCTACCCATCTCCCCTGACTCGGGGGTGCCTCCTGCTGCATCCAAGGGTCATGTAACTCATGTTGCCACAGGCTTGTTGATTGTCCTTTTGGAATTTGTGCTTTATGTACTCCCATCCCTTCTTCCCACTCTGGTTCCTAGCATGTAACCATGCATTTGGCTGTACTAAAAAAATAATGGTGTCAGTCGGCAGTTAGCCCTTTTGTGTTCATTCAGGTGCATGAATTACTGGCTTCTGTTAATAAATTGGTTGTATTAGCTGGTGTATCTTTAATGTGATTAAAGTGAAGTTGCTGAGCTGAAGGTATCGGTTTAATGATGCTGAGCAGCACATACCAGCTTTGGTAGTGAATGAGTGTATTCATGTGACGAGGCCACATCTATCGTGTATCGTCTCCCCCTCTTCCCCCTCTCCAATAGTTTAAACATGTCAGATGGTTTCAGAATATGAGGTCCTCCCAGTACTAAATTGGTTTGTTTCTTTTTGGCTTCCACTGTGCTGGGAGGGAGGCGTCTTGTAGACAGGGCAGGGAGGTGGAGAGAAAGCAGTGCCATTGGTACCACAGTAGTTCTTAGAAAGCTCTTCGGAGCTTTCTAGAGAAACTCTCCTAGTGGATCTGCAAGCCTAAGAAAATTATGTGGCACTCATTGTGCAATACTCTTTTGGGTTTTTTTCTCGTCCTCTTTCAGTTTAGGAAATAGCAGTAGTTGGTCCCACTTGGAAGTAGACAGAGCTTTTGCCCTTGTTCTTTAATTGGAGAAAAAAGTTTGGGGATTTGGGGAGAGAATATTTGTTATCCACCTCTGATGCTCTTTGCTCTTCATGCACCCTGAGTTTTTATTCCCGCTCTTCAATTCCTTCCTTCCTTCATCTCACTGGCTAGTGCTGCCCTGCCCCCTCATTACCAGTCCCTTTTGGGCAAGTCTTGCTGGATGGTAGAGTAATTGCTCTTCCTTTGGGTGTCAGCACTGGTTGACGGAGGAGGAGGAGGAGGTGGTATCTGAATGTATGCTCTACATTATCGACGTCATTCGAAGTTTTTTCAGCTGCTTCCAAGTGGTACGCTGGCAAGTCTGGACAGGCAGATGGAAGGAATGTGTCAGCTTGCCACAAGTAAGAGAACCCAGGTTAGTGACCCATCTCTGTTTCACAGTTAGTGTTTCTCTTGCAGTGGCTGGTCCTGTATGCCTGGCATATGTGCTGCTGCTCGTCTGGGAGTGTTTTAAATGAAACAAATGCATTATTTTGCTTTCCTTTTTTTGGTTTGTTTAGATACTCAGAGGAAGCAAAGGAAGAGCGTGTGTGTGCACGCACGTGCTCTGATTTGCCAGAACATTCATTTGTCTTTTCTGCTGGTTTGGAGGTTTTGGGGGGGGTCTTTTTTTGTGTGTCATAACCTCAATTATATGTCCTTCCTGGCCTGCCTTTGAAAGAAAATTCTTTCAGAACTGTTTTGTGGATTTCCTACAAGTCCATTACTGATAGAGTCCGCCAGGCTTCAGTTTTAATACAAATGCTTTGGATTTCTGCCAAAAATATTGTTTTGTAAAAGGTTGCTACAGAGAATTCCTCCGATGTCCTCCTGGAAATGCTTCAGAGCAAAGGAGAAACCACAGGCAGCAACACGCGGCCAATACACTCAGGCCCTTCTCAAAACTCACCCCCATCCCTGCCTTTTTTATTTAAGTATGGAGATCTTTTTAATTATCAGTAAAAATCAAAGGGAGAATACACAGGAGACTAAATGGGTATATTTTTTTCGCCCTTAATTGCCTCTGATAATTTCAGTTAATCTAAATTCAGGATAGCATTGGCATTCCAAATATTATTGCTTTTTTTAGACTTAAGTATTTTGCTCTTATTTTTCTTCCAGCGTGTACATACACAGGTAATTTGCAATCAGCATAATTGTTTCTGATTCAGACAATCTGGATTGACTCCTTTTTGTCCATAGGATTGGTGATCAGTGAGTTAAAGAACTTCAGTTTTGTAGAAGATACATAAAAGCTAATTTTGTTTCTTTGTGTTGCTTTCTTAAATCATCTTGACTGGGATGATGTAAGGATGAAAGTTTTATGGTTGTTTCTTTTGCTGGGCAAAGGAGTAGTTGTTGAGATTTGACAAGTTTAGGAAATGGCATGTTCATGATTGTGTTCTTTTTAGGCCAAAACACAGTAAGCTTTGTGACTTCCTAGGGTACGCTACTGACAAAGCAGGCAAAAGCCATTTAAAGGGAAAAACAAACGACAATTATTTTCATTGCTTTATGTTATTGCTGCTTTAATTTTTTTGACCTCTTCTCCAAACTTAAGCTTTAGGGTTATAAAGCAGGATAATCAGATTTGAGCACGTGCGTTTGAGCTTCTAGTGGTTTAAGTAAATAGGTTTTTAGGACTTGTGTGTCCACAGACCAGTGGTCTGTCTTCCTTTTTACATCTCCTTCATGTCTTCTGGAAGTATCTCCTTTTTTTCTCTCCTGCATCCTGAAGTTGCCTGCTCAATTTTGTAGTTTTTAACACATCACTAGTAAGTACTTTCCTTCTCATTACTCTTTTTTTTTTTTTCCTTCAAATTTCCTTTCTCTCTTCCCTTCTAGTTTCTTCCTTTCTCCTCCTTTCTCCTAGTGGCTTAGGATGGGGTTTGCTGTGAGTCCGTTAGTTGTCTGTCCATCCTTCATTGAAAATAAAGGTTGTTACAGACTTGAAGCATTTGATAGCGAGTGATTATGTGAAAAGAAACTGCTCATCAGCTGAGCCACGCAGAGGGCCGAGTTCACCTCTCCTAAGTGTGTGGACCCAGCTGTCCAAAATCAAGACAAATGTGTTGGATGCCCGTATAGCCTTGGGAGGAAATGATTGTCTTTTACAGGTGCTTGGTTGCCATTACCTTAGATGCTGGTTTGAAGACCATGCTTCCAAAGAGCTGTTTAATTTGAAATCATTAACTGTAGAGCAACCCTGGACAACTAAGCAGTAAGTCATTTAAGTTGATTGTCTTTTAGATGTGTGAATTTACTAGTAAGACACATATTCATATGTACAGCATTTCCCTGTGCATTAGAAAGCGAGTAGCACAGTTAGTAGGTTTGGAAGCTTGGCTGTGATCTTCCTGACTTTCTTAGTTTGTAGCATTTGGGTATCTATCTCAGAAGGAAATTGATTAACAGTGCTGGATTTTGCACGTTGGTGTCCTGGAGCACTCTATGCTTGTGGCTTTTCGCCTTCTCTCCCTTCCTTAGCACCAAAGCAAAAAAGAACGGGAGGGGGACGATAGGGGGGTGTTGTCAGATATTCTTGTATTCCCCAGAAGGAAGGGCATCACACTTTCGATCCACAATAGTTGTTCCAGTTGCACGTGGATTAGTGTACAGCAGTGTTTTAAGGTGGGCTGGAGTTGCTTTATTCTTTGAACAGCCCCCTGAGTCCTGCCTGAGTCCCAAATATGAGAATTGTTCACAGTGTTTGCCAGGGAGTGAGGGGACTGCTGATAAAATTGGTGTAAGGGGCACTTGGCGCAGAGCAGGTCATTAATCAAAATTCTGAGTTGTTGCAGAAGCATTAGGAAAGGTAAGTGGCTTATTTAATTCAGAGCTGAAACACTATGGATAAAGCTGTGCTGGTTTGTAGCATATTCACAGTAAGGGGCTTTAAGGATTGGATTATTGCCACCTGCAGCAATTCCCAATATGGGGGGGGAAAAAAAAATAAAAGTGGAGTTTGAAATGTGCTACTCTCCTGTTATGGAGGATGCTAGTGAAATGCTGTGGCTTCTGAAATTGTAACGGGTCAAGACAATCTGCTGCAGGTGCAGTGACAGCGAGAGGCTAGTGTGGCAGAACAGCACCTGCATCCTTTTCCCGAGGCAAGTTCAGGGCTGGTGAGTTTAGGGGAGAGGAGCGGGCCTTCCTGTAATTGCTGGTCCCCGAATATCTTGGATATTCAGCATCGATATCTTGTATATCTTGGATATACAGCATCAATGTGTGTTATGGCCAGCGTGTTCATTTGTGCATGCTTTCAGGTTAGCAGCTTCTCTCCTTCGTAGAATCATAGGATGGTTTGGGCTGGAAGGGACCTTAACGATCATCTAGTTCCAACCCCCTGCCAAAGGCAAGGACATCTTCCACTAGACCAGGTTGCTCAAAGCTCCATCCAGCTTGGTCTTGGCTAGAGATGGTTCTGTCCTCATCTGTCTACCTACCCAGGAGCTGACAGGCTAGAGTGGTGCCTTATGGGGAATATAGGATAGGAGTCTCCCTTTCTTCTTTAATTGGTCTGTGCTTCCACTGCAATATGGATCCTGATGTTTCCCCTTCTCTTTAAGGGGAGCTGCCGATTCCTGCAGTTGTTTTAGGAAGCGGTTTGTGCTCAGCACAGGTTGTAATGCTTGGAGCTGTAGGGGTGAGCAGAAGAGTCAATGTTTGTTCTGTCTTTGCACAATCAGTGAATTTCGCAATATTCTGGACGCTAGCTAGCAAATAACAACAGGGTGTAAAATGGCCAAGATGGCCATCTCAGCAGTGTTGTCATGGTTTTTTGGTCTTGTGTCTTTTTTTTTTTTTTTTTTTTTTTCTTTTTCTGAAGTGCCATGGGACCTCTGAGTTTTACCTGGGTGGCTTTCAGGGTTTGGCAGCAATGATATGTACTTCCACTACCAAAGAAATTCAGGCGTATTGCTGCATCATGTATTTGCTGACTCTGCAATGCAGCAGCATTGGGCTGTGAGCCCAAATCACAGTAGGAAGATACAAACCTTCTGACCCAGAGGTAAGAAGAACCAAATGGACAAGACTTACAGCAGAAAAGGGATAATCACAGAGAAATGCAAATTTTAGATGAGGAGATAAAACTTTGGTTCTTTTTGGTCCAACTCCTTAACGAGAAGGCTATAATTAGGCTAGACTTATCTTTATGGATTCAGTCCTGGCAAGCTAAAATTCAACTGCCTCTTAGTCAGCATGCAGTATCTTCGCGGTCTTTCATGCTTGAGTCAAACCTCACTTTGATTCTGTGCAATGCCCCAGGTCTGCACAATACACAACCACTCAGGAAAACCTCTTTCTTCAGTGCTGCGTTACTCCTCGCATGTTGATTTGTCTTCGTTTCTCTTACGAATATTTTCCCAGTTCTGCTGTAAGTATGTGCAAAATATCCAATTATAGAATTAGAATTGTGTTAGTGTCTCAGATTTTTCGGTAGTTTATGATTCCGGTTCCAGTATTGCGAGAGCCACAGAATTCACAAAGTTCTGCAGCAACCAGAGAGGTCAAGTTTCATGCCACTTAGCCTGAAGAGAAAGCTTTCTCCAACGTGAACATGGCTTAAGAGAGCAGGGCTGGAAAAGCCAGGTGGTAAATTCTTGTGGCTTGGCACTGGTGTTAGGACATGTTGCTTTTAGGGGAAATAAGATGATTTTAGTAAGGGTTAACATGGAATTTAATGTTTTATGTTCCATAAGCTAAAAAGTAATGCTTGAAACTACAGAGGGCCTTCTCTTTTTTTAGGATTTAACATGTGGCGATTCCTTTATTAGCTGCTGTGTACTGAGGACTTTTTTGATGTTTATTTGTTTTCCAAATGAGGAGAAGGGTGGACATTGTATAACTTCTCAGGCAGCAGCGATTATGCAACTGATCCTGTTATTGTGGAGCCGAAGTCCTTCGTAGTCCCTGAGCGCCAGCTGCTTGTGTTCTGGTTGCTGCTTTTTTTTTTTCATTTTCTTTTTTTTTTTTTTTTTCCTTTAATTTTCTTTCTTCCTCTCTGCCCGCTCGCCCCTGCTTCTTTTGTGAACAAGTTATTTTCTTCCCTGTGTTACTGTTCCCTTCTCTCTCCAGTGCCAGTGAGGCAGTGGCTTGTTTGGATTTATTCTGCAATTCAGTATGCTGCAAAATCAGACTACCCCCGTATATCATGCGAAGTATGAAATCTGTAGAGAAATTAATTTTTTCATGAGAAGCAGAATTGCTTGATGCTTTATGAATATAGAAGAAAAGGCATTTGTTTGGCTCTAAATAAAATGTTACTGCAAATGGCCTTGGTTGAATCTAAGGTCAAAAGTTGCAAGTTCATTTTCTCATGATATTAGAAGCGTGTAAATAGCTGGGTTGTTTTGTTTTTTTTTTTTCCTTCAAAGGGTGGACCTGAGAGAAATTTTAATACTCTTCCCACCCTTCACCCCTCCCAGGGCTCATGAAATAAAATACAATACCCCTGTGTATAAGATGAGGTAGTTGTAAATCTCATGCTTTTTACAGCCAAGTGATCTCACTGCAGTGTAATAAAGGCAATTGATATATTATAAAAACGCTGTGCATCTTACCCTGTTCACACTTCATTTTTTTAGTTCAGTTTTATGTCGTGCTGTTTCTGGTTCAAGTTACGTGGCTTGAGTGAGTGTAGACAGACTGTTTTGGTCCGTGATGAACATGGAGAAACCTGCCTGTACGATCCTGGGTGATGGACAAGAGATGATGGACTTTCAGACTGCGATGCTGTTCTCTATCACAGCTGAACCGAGTATACCGTATACAAGTCCCCATAGAGGAAAAATAATAGTTGATCTGTAATACCACGCTATTTGATACGCTGCTTGTGTTTCTGTGTCAAATGTGATCTGTATCAGTCATAAATAGGCTCTAGCGCTTAGCGTCCTGCACCAGGAAATGAATTGGGGGTAGGGGTTTAAATTACTTACCTAGTTTGTAAGTCTTACGCTAAACAACTCTAGGGAGTGCAAAGGATGCATTTTCTTGCTCACGGTGGATGTACTGTGGATCAGGTATTTGGGGAGATAGTAAGCTGTTTTAGGGTCTGTAAAAGTGCTGTCATTTGTAAGAAATTGTGGTCCTTTGGTCTGAGAGATTTTTGTTGGAATTTCCTGGCCTTCAGTGACAGTATTCCTCAGTCTGCTTTAGAGAGACCAGGCATACAGAAGACATTCTGTTATGCAACTGAAAGGCTGGATGTGTAATGTATGTATATACATATACTTCATCCTGTCTGCTCATACCTCTACCCCCCCCAAATTTCTCATGGCAGGAACATAGAGTTCTGGCTTCCATACTGTGTTTCTCAAGTATAGCCTCACCCAGCTATGTGTGGTCAATCCATTTTTGATAGCAATGTTGAATTATTTGATTATTTCTTTTGTTACTGAAGGCTCTGCTAGAGTTCATACCTCAGCCCTGCAGTTCTGACACTACAAATGCAGTTGTACGTTGTTCTGATACGGGGAATCCCAGAAAGTAATGATGAGGAGGGAAGGATTGCAAAATTTTTTCTGGAAAAATACCCCAAAACCAAAGAAACAAACCAGCTGGATATCATGGTACCTCTTTAGCACCACAGTGGTGGGGATGCCCTGGTCTAATGTAGAGTTCCCAAAAATAGTGCTTGTTTAAGGCCCATAACTTCATTGAGAACTTTGAATTGCTCTTCAGACTTTTCTTGGCTGAGGTGTTCCATGGTCCTTAGCCCAGAGTTCTTCTCAGTGACATCAGAACTTATCCAAGCTGGATTTCTGTGGCTTTTAGGACCTGTCATCTCCGGCAGTGAAATGGATGTTTTGGTTTTGTTTGCAGTTTTGTTTGGGGTTTTTGTTTTGTTTTAAAAAGTAATGGAAGGAATTTGGATCTAAGTCTGTAACTTACTAGCTGGCTCTTAAAGGTCAGAGAAGACCTGGCTCAGAACACTCCATTTGGAAAACACCACCTTATGACCCTGCACAAAACATCTTTGTGTCAGAGTTGTGTTTGCAGTATTGTCCGGGTACCAACACAAATATTTGAAGGATGTCAAAATGGAAGTCAATACAGACATGGTTTAACCTGGACTTGAGAATTGGGTCAGATGCTTTTGGAAAGACAAACCTATTAGTTTAGGAACTTGCCCAAGAACTTATTTGAATTCCAAAATAATATTCTTTAAAAACATAACAGTGGAGTGATTTGTAGGGAATCTGTCTGTCCGGTCTGCTGCAGGAAAGAAGGTGATTATTTGAATCAGTGTGTTCCTGGAGTGTTTATTGTTTGTCTCCATGTCTCTGCTTTCTAAGTGTGGTTCTTGCAATTGATTCATCCAGCGTTAAGTGACACTATCTTCAAGAAGGATTTAACTGCTTTTTAGGAGTTTCAATGAATACATGCGTAACTTAGCCGGTGACTTTCTGGTTGTAGTGGTGTGTTTGACAAGACCCAGGGTGGATTATTAACTTTAAAGGCTTTTTTTCTTACTATTGTTTTCCAAAATAGTCAGTAGCAGAGCCAGAAATCTAAGAACAATTTAGGAGGAAGACGTTGCTCCTGTTTTGGAGAAAAGATTTTTATTTTCCTTTTGAGTCTGGTGGTTTCTCTTGCAAGTTGCAGTTGCCTAAATCTCCCCTTTTCTTTTTGAGCCTTACTGCACTGTTGAGTTTGGTTATTGGAGAATTTATTTTCTGATGAAGGCAATGGAAAATTGTAATTCTGCATGTTGTTCTAACAAGTTGCAGGTAAGTGTTGTACCAATTTGCAATGGTATTAGGAACAGACTGGAAGTGAGCAGCAGCTCAAGTTCCATAATATTCTTGAAGAATTTCTCGATCAGTAGAGAAGAGTAGTGTCTTTCCTGTTCAGGATTTTCTGTATAGCTAATTACTAAGGACATATCCATGAAATGTTAATCCTCTTACAAGAGAGTTCAAACTAAACTGTACATTGCACCTTTACTTCTACAAGAGTAAATCTCAATTGTGTTACCCAGTAAGGAGAGACTTCAGAAAAATTTTAATCAAGAATGATATTCAATCATACTGTTTAAAGGCTGGTTACACTTCAAGTCTTCATCAGGAAGAGAACCAAGGTAGTGATATTTCATTGTAAACGGAGCAAAACATTATTGCTCACATTAGACTCTTAAATTAATTCCAACTTGAGATCTCCTGACAGACCTGGGTTGGAATATAAAAATCTGTGATGTCTGGAAGTTGAAAAGCATGCAGGTCTAGTATCTTGGTTAAACTTTTTATTTGAGTTAAAAAAAAAAGAAAGTGGAGTCCCTCTAAACGAGGAAGGTGGAGGCATCAATAAGCTTAATGACTTGTCTTGTACGGTGTTCCCTGATTCTGTGATACCTTTCCTGAGCTCTGTTTAAATAAATCTCCATTTGTAAATGTTCTAATACCTTGCAGTGTTTAGCAGCGCTCTTCATTTCGTCATAGAGAACTTAGTCTTCTGATTGTGTTGAGAAAAGCCTGATTCCATCAAAATAACACCACACAAACTTTGGTTTATTATGATTATTTTAATGATGTGGGCATCAAGCCAAATGTGACATTTCTTTACAGAATTGTGAGGAAGCTACAGTCATCAGATTATGGTTACCTAGTGTCTTTAATGTTAATTATCAAACTAACTGTAAGGTCACTTTTTTTTTTTTCCCTCTGAACAGAAATAAACAACAGTTTAAATAGTGCTAACAAGCAGCTGTTATACCTCACCAATTTTTAGCTTTCTTTTTACTTCATGTCCACTTATTTCTTATGGTAATAAAATTTTATGATATTGGGTCGGCCATCTTTTTTCATTATGGATTTTGTTCGGTACACTTCTGTTATGGCACAAATAATTTTAGCCAGAATCCTGTTTTGTCTGATTTACTCTGGTATTTCTAGAATTTTCAAGTAGTTTTAACTTTGCAATAGGAAAAAAGAAGTCACCAACTTAGATTGCAATTAATAGAAGAGTAATAGGTTTGTTTTGTTTTGTTTTGTTTTTTTCAGTTGGTAAATACTCCCGACAGATAGTAGAGGAAGAAATTCTAAAAGAATGATAATTTAGTGGCTCACAGGCAGAGGAAGGAGAGGTTCTTCAAATTATATTCTGAGCAAGTTGAGTAAGAATGTGTTAAGGGGAAGGAAGGATCAAGCTGTATCATCAAGTAGCTGCTATATTCCTCTTCCTAAATGTTGTCCCCTCTCCTTCCATCAGCGAAAAAACCAAAATGAAACCGCCAGCACCCCCACCCTGCCCCAACCTAAGTCCAGATGGAAACTTAAAATTCACACATACACAAACTCAGTAACTACAAATCCATTAGAAGTACTGACTAATAAAGGTATGATTCTGTGTTCATGTAACTGGAAGAACTGGATAACTGTGGGAAGTGAGTTAAAATTATGATCTGTTGATACTTATCTATTAAGATAGTTCTTCATGGTTGACCGTACAGACCACTCAAATAGTGAGGTTAGTGGATGGCTGAAGACACATTGCAATTTCATGGAGGCACAAGTGACATTTCCTGGACTTAAGTTATTCAGTGTCTTCAATAATATTTTTTTCTCCTGTGCATGTGTTAAAACTTACCCATTTGAAATGGTCTGAACCTGAAACTTGCTTCCTACTGAGTCTTTTTACAGACCTTGTGCTTTGAAGCAAAGGCTTTAATTCACCTGTGTGTTTTTGTGTAAAGACTTCATGTCTGAAGTCTTGGCAGGACAAGTTCTCTTCGTGGAAGGCATGCTTGGACAGAAGAAGAGGTTGAAAACTAAATCTGTTTTCTGCATTCTTCTGCTTTCAACTTCTTAGGATTGATGGGCAATGCATCTAGTTACACTGTTAATTGGAGGATAATAGGTATTATTTAGTGGTCTAAATCTGATTCAAGTTAATAATGATCAGGAGTGTGTATTACAAGGTATCTTTGTTGGTCTGGGATCCTTCAGATCTAACATCTCAGAAGAAAGGGAAGGAAAAAGCCATGAATGAACTGAGGAATGAAGGGATTGTCTGGGGAGACACTGAGGAAAGTTGGTTTGAGTTTTGAATGTGAATTTAACAGGAGGAGATGCACTGTGTGGAGATAGCTAAATTTTCATTGTGTTCTTATTTAAAGTATGATGCCTGAAAAAAATCCAAGTCCAGGAACTGAATGTTCTGTTGAGCTCTCCTAGTTGCAAAGCAAAAAGCCTTTTGAGAAACTTAGATTAGCATGTTTCAACTGCTGAGTTTTTTTCCTGGAAAAGAAAGAAGTACATGGTCATAATTTTTGTAGACTGACTCCATTTATACACTCCTTTTATTTCTTTTTAGGACTTGATCTCCAGTACCATAGTTTTCTCTTTGGTTCAAGAAAAAGGAGAGGTCAATCAGCTTAGTATATTAAGTCCTAGTGATGAGCCGCATGGGGAGGTCCGACTCCCCCCAGATGGCGATAGGAGATAGTCTTCTGTTCAACTTGGAGGTCATTAAATAAAAAGTTGACTTTTTACTTTGGACACTCTTTGATTTCACATTGCAGACTGAAACAGTTATTTGGATATTCAGTATTGTTTTAGTCTGTTGGCGTTTGTTGTGACTTTTAAAAATTTTATTTCTAATACATTTATTAAGCTGGTCAAGACAGGAAAAGTTTGATTCAAAATGAGATCCCTGGCAGTTGGCAAGAATCACAGAATCCTATAGTTGGAAGGGACCTTTGAGATCATGGAGTCCAACCATACACACACAAAAAATCCCCAACCCAACAATCTCGGGCACTAGAGCATGCCCTGAAGTGCCACGTCTACATGCTTCTGCAATACCTCCAGGGATGGTGACTCCACCACCTCCCTGGGCAGGCCATTCCAGCGCCCGACCACCCTCTCAGGAAAGTCATTCTTCCTAAGATCTCATCTAAACCTCCCCTGCCCCAACTTCAGACCATTTCCTCTGCTCCTCTCATGATTCCCTTGGGAGAAGAGGCCAACCCCCACCTCTCTACACCCTCCTGTCAGGGAGCTGGAGAGGGCAAGGAGGTCTCCCCTCAGCCTCCTCTTCTCCAAACTCAACATGCCCAGTTCCCTCAGCCTCTCCTCGTAGGACTTGTTCTCCAGACCCCTCCCCAGCTTGGTGGCTCTCCTCTGGACACGCTCCAGCCCCTCAATGTCCTTCTTGTGGTGAGGGGCCCAGAACTGAACCCAGCCCTGGAGGTGAGGCCTCACCAGTGCCCAGTCCAGAGGCACCATCACTGCCCTACTCCTGCTGGCCACGCTGCTCCTGACACAGGCCAGGGTGCCGTTGGCCTTCTTGGCCACCTGGGCACACAGCTGGCTCCTGTTCAGCCGGCTGTCCACCAACACCCCCAGGGCCTTTTCCGCCGGGCAGCTCCAGCCACTCTGCCCCCAGCCTTAGCCTTGCCTGGGGTTGTTGTTGCCGAAAATGTAGGACCCGGCACTTGGCCTTATTGAACCTCATCCCATTAGCCTCAGCCCATCCATCCAGCCTGTCCAGGTAGCTCTGTAGAGCCTTCCTACCCTCCAGCGCATCAACGCTCCCACTCAGCTTGCTGTTGTCTGCAAACTTACTGCGGGTGCCCTCAGTCCCCTTATCCAGCTCATCAATAAAGATGTAAAGAAGGTAGAACCCAAAGCTGTGAGGACTTTGCAGGTAGTCTGCAGAACGAGCTTTCCCAGGAATACGGTAAATAATCTTGGACAATATTCAGAAGGTCTCTCCCCTATCAGGATGGTGGTAGTAATTCAGTGAATTTCCTTGTTTCCAGCTAGCTACTGGAATAAGGCATCTTCTCATTTACCATCAGAAGCTGGTAAACTGTGCAGTAAAATAGACGTTTATGGAAATTGTTGTCTTAATGTTCCTTTTTTAACATGCCTTGTTACTGCAGTTAAGTTAAACATGCTTGGACTTAAGAGAGAGCTGTCGATGGGAGTTCAAGGAGCTGAGTAAAGAGACTCTTCTGTGAGACGAGTATTGGAATTCTGCAACGTTCTTCTGAGGTGAAGGTTGGCAAATTGCGGTGAGATGGCTGGCACCACAACAGCTAGAGAGATGTTTTATAGCTGTATGTGTGCTTTGGAAACAGGTTCTGGAAGCCATAGATGCCTGGTGTAGTGTGTGGTAGGATAAATAAGTAAACCTCATGGATATCATCACCTTCGACTTGTTCAGTTGCAATCTTAAATGGAATACTTAGGATTTCACTGAATTTCACTGAATTTTTAGAGTTGGAAGGGACCATAGAGATCATCTAGTCCAACTCCCCTGCTGAAGCAGGATTGCCTAGAGCTTGTCAGAGCATGTTACTCAGGAGCATCCAGGCGGGGCTTGAAAATCTCCAAAGAAGGGGACTCCACGACCTCCCTGGGCAGCCTGTTCCAGGGCTCTGGCACCCTCACAGGGAAGAAGTTCCTCCTCATGTTTAGGTGGAACCTCTTATGTTCCAGCTTGTGCCCGTTGCCCCTTGTCCTGTTACTGGGAACCACTGAAAAGAGTCCGGCTCCCTCTTCCTTCAACCCACCCTTTAGATACTTATAAGCATTGATAAGGTCTCCCCTCAGCCTTCTCTTCTCCAGGCTAAAGAGTCCCAGCTCTCTCAGCCTTTCTTCATAAGAGAGATGCTCCAATTCTTGAATCATCATATGATATACATAAACAATTAAATATATACTGATCTATACTTTTGGTGGTCCAGCTGCTTATTCCCTTAACTCTGCCTGAGCTGGCAAAATTCTCTAGCAAAAAGAGATGTGACACAGAGACCTTCTGCGAACAGTAACATTAAATTTAGCAGAGAGGAAATAATTTCTTGCACTTCAAGGCCTCAAGTCCGAGGTCGTTGACCAGAAAGGAGTTCTTGCAGAACAGAAATAGCTAGCTGGCAACCCAGAAATGAAACCTGCTCTGCAAAACTGTTTCTTCTGATCCTTGGGAATACCTGGACGCCAGCTGTGCAGCACACAGCCTCGAAAAAGCCTGCTTAGCCCAGGGCAGGAGGACCGGTGGGGAGGATGTGCAGCCTGCTTAGCCAGGTACCTGCAGGGCTGCTACCTCTTTGCCTGCTGCCCGGATTTTTCCTTTCACTCAAGACAGACTGAGCAAGTGCCTTGGCGCTGCACGTCTTGTGAAGCTGTGCTTCTAGGCATTTTTGGGGGAGGACACTTAATGCAATGTCCGCTCTTGCGCTTAACGCAAATGTTACCTGAAATACAGCACCACACAAATAGCTGTTTTGTTGTCAAAGGCAGCGGGGGATATGGTGTAGGGGAGAACTTTGTAGAGTAGGGTTGATGGTTGGACTCGATGATCCCAAGGGTCTTTTCCAACCTGAATGATTCTATGATTCTTCCAGGGCAGCTGCTTTTGGACAGGACCGTGCGCTCAGCTCCAGGTAGGACCACGGAAACGTTGGCATGCCGTGATTCTCTGTCAGCCTTGTTAAGGAAGGGTTGTTAGCATGGGTCAAAATGTTGCCCCCAGCAGCAAGGGTGCTAAAGATAAACTTGTCACAGGACTCATGCGCTACTGGACACGGCAGCTGGAATGGCTCTTGAACCTGCTTGGATCTTCTACGGCTGGATGCGAGTCAAATACAAAAGACTTTGCGAGTGAGAGGGCCTGTATGTTTGGGAGAGCCTGTCCTCTTTCCTACGCTTTCTATAGTATGTCTGCTTTCTGTTCTCTTCCATCTGTTTTTTATTTACTGCAGACTTCTTGACTGTTATTCTGGCCCCCAAGGAGAAGCTGGTCCCCAGAGAGAAAACTATGTCTGCTGGTGGAAAGGTCACCTTCTGTGTTATAAAGTAACAGAACGGGCAGAAAGCTGAAGGCTGTTGATCTAGAGTTAAAAGAATCTGGTAAATCAACAGACTGCACATGAAATATTAGAATGGGATGCTGGGATTGACTTGGTGTATACGTGACAGTGAGGAAAAGAACATCTTGGGATCTCTCAAGTGGGAAGCAACCTCAGCAGGCCTGTAGTCCAGCCTCCTGCTTGCAACAGGACCAGCTCTGAGATGGGACCAAGTTTCACTGGGCTTGATGCTGTTGTGTTTTGAAAACCTTCGAGGCTGGAGACACCACAACTTCTGTGGGCCCCATTCTGGTGCCTCTCTGTCCTTGGGTGAAAATGCATCGCTTTATATGCAGTCTGAAACTCTCCTGTGTCAAGTCACGCCTGTTGTCTCTTGTCCTCCCACCATGCAGCGCTGTGAAAAGCCTGGCTTCCTCTTTGGTTTGCCAATAGCCTGTGGCACCTTTTAATATAGGTCAGCCTTCAGCCCTTGTTAGGAAATTGCAACTTTGTGATTAATTAAAGTAAATAAAAATGAATATGAGCTTGGAATTAATGACTGGGGTAGCGTAGTGATAAATTGATTACATTATGCAATATAACATCAGTGAGTGTAGCTATATTGAGCAAGCTAGCATGTAGAGACTAATTAAGAGGGAAAAATCTTTATTTACTGTTGATTGTATTATTTGGAACAACTTGCACAGTTCTTTTAGTAAAAGAAATAAATGACCATGCCCCCACCACTGAGGCAATTGAACACAGTACTTAAAATTGTGTTGTAAGCCTCCAAATATCATCAAGGTAGTTGATCTGTTCTTAGGGATGCCAGAGCATCTGTCCTCTGGGGAGGTATCTGACCTTTGGATTTCGGAATTTTAGATACCAGTGATTTAGATAATCAGGGTTTGTCTCTGTATCCAGAGGGTTTTATTCATTCCTGTGGAGAGCTAAAGGATTAGCGAGGCATTAGCTTCCTGAAATAAACACAGAACCCCTTTCTATTTTTCTAGCTTTTGTTTCCCGTTTGATGTAGCAAAATGTTATATATGTTTATGAAGGTTTATTTTATTATCTCAGAACTAAAAGAATAGTATAATTGTATAAGCAATACAAACTCATTATTTGAATATATATTTGATCTGATTAAGGGTCCTATCTTTTGATAGTTGATCAACTTACAAAGTATGTACGTGATCGCTAATCTTTATTTTAGAAGAGGTGGCTACTGCAGAAAACTTGATTATCCTTATCCTCTTGGAGATGGACAGGGATAAGATGAGGGATACTGGACACAAGCAGCAACAAGATAAATTACAACTAGGATAAAAATTTAGACCATAAAGGTAGAGGTGGTCAAACGCTGGAGTTGGTTTCTCAGAGGTAGTGGGATTTCCACCTTGGAGATGCTCAGAACTGACCTAGACCTCTGAGTGATCTGATCTAAGCTGACCTCGTGCTGAGGAAAGGTCAGGCCACGTGACCTCCATAGATGCCTTCCAGCCTATATCATTCTGTGCTTACGTGTAAACAACATCCAGTATTTCTATGGTAGGAATCATAGTGCTGCAGCATTGAGATCCAATTGCTTAATTTGAAAACCTCTATGTAAAAAGATAGTGCTTCTTATCAAGAAACTTAATTACTGAAATTTTGTGTCACAGGTGACCTGCAAGTCAGTTCAGCATATCTATGTAGGGACCATGTTGAGTTTAATGCTGACAGATTGTGATTTATTTCTACAAGAAGCGCATCTCTTTGCTGTTAAGAGCAGAAGACTGTTTATGGGTGGTTGTAGATTAATGCATCCTTGGCAAAGACTTTTGTAAGTTGAAGATTGAGTAAGCAGATGAGAATATTCTGAAGACAACTTGAAATAAATTTTGCTAATCTATTTAAATGTACATGATTTTGATGGTTCGTTTGGTGGGGGAATTAGCATTTATTTCCATTTGGAGCATCAGCTTATAATAGTAGATATTATCAAAGAATGCAAATTTAATTAGGAAGTAATTAAAGAGCGAAGTAACATCAAGCGTGTACAACAATTTTCTTGTTCCTTTTTCAGTCTAATTTTGGCCTTGACTTAACATAAATGTGCAGTTTATGGAGCACTTCTTTTTTTCCAGTGGTGTAGAAATCAGGTTGTGTTAGGTCTTCATGACTCTTCCAAATGACTGCGGTAACACTGAAGCGAGACTTGGGCTCCTCAACAGAGCTTGCCTGCAGTAAATGAGACTGGATTTATTTCCTTGACTTTCGTAGTCTTACTTTAAAAAAGCTTGAAGAGTTTGTGTTAAACTTTTCCTTGCTTTTAAATTCTACCCAGTGCCAAATTGTTGAAGTTCTTTTTTGGCATTCTACCTCTCTGTACACGACGCTTCTGGAGGAGATGTGAATGCAGCTCTCGAGCAGCTTCTCTAGGGTGATGTCTTCTTTTATTGTACCTGGTTGGCGCTTTGCATGTATTTCTTCTCAGTGCTTTGCTATGTTGAGAAGAATCTGGCTGAAATTCAACCCGTTGAAGACTAGAATTTTTCAGGTAAGAAGGGACTATTGTCTGAAAGGCACAGGAATGGGTGCTGCCTGAGATCATCGGTCAAGGGTTCTGTGGTTTTTTTTGCTTTTAGTTCTTGGATGACTTCAGTGGAAAGGAGCAACATCTAAGAGTTATATCTAGTAAGGTAGATCTGTAAAGATCTCTCATGATGACCCCTTTCGTGAGGGTCCTCCCCTTTGCTGTTGTGTGTGGAGGTGTCCATGTTTTGAGGGTTAGCGTGGGACTTCGCACGTTGTCTCACGGAGTGGGATATCTTCCATATAAGATCTTCCCCCTCCACCTCCAGAAAGTTGTGTTGAAGGTGGTCTTTCCTCCCCACCCCCAGCTGCCATCATCTTTCTAGTGTTGCTTGCTTGCTGAATTGTGTCACACTTGTTCTTGGGGACAACAGGAACACTGAGTTATGGGTGGCCATACTCTGTTTTAAGTTGAAGATGGATGGATTAGCAGTTGGTGAAAATTTTTAAAGCAATCTGTGGTGACAAGTGTGAGTAGACTTCTGTGTGTCATTTTTGCTGTTTTCTACTGTGAACCTCTGGGGCTGATGTATGAGAAAATGCATTAAGGCACATGCTTCACTTCCTTCTTCATCTTTATTGACCACGAGGAGGTTAATGGAGTCTTCACTTGGAAACATGTATTCACTTGGAAGTGTGGCAAGAATGCCAGTAGTTGGATTTGAAAAGAAAAAGGATTCAGTAGTACCTGAGAGGAGAAGGTATTCAAGTTGTTGGAGTAGCGAACTTCATTGAAGAAAACAGGTGTGATAGCTTTACTTGCCCCTGCATTCAGCTTTATGGTGCTAGAGCTTAGTTTAGCAGATGTAGCAAGTAAGAAACAGTAAAGAAGGGAATGAGCTAGAAAATCATAGAATCATAGAATGGTTTGGGTTGGAAGGGACCTTAAAGATCATCTAGGTGCAACCCCCATGCCATGGGCAGGGACACCTCCCACTAGAGCAGGTTGCTCAAAGCCCCATCCAGACTGGAAAATGAAGTGCTCTACCTGGTTTTGGTTGGGTGTTTTTTTGGTTTGGGGGATTTTTTTTTTTGTTTTTTTTTTTTGTTTTTTTTTGTTTTTTTTTTACAAATGAGGCTGACCTTTCTGTGGGCTTTTAAGGTCTTTTCTTTGAAAGAGGGAAACATCTGTCTCTTTCAACCGGATCCTACTGTTAAAATAGCTGTAGGTACTTAGACAAGGTTCCTTCTCTCAATTTCTACGTACAGCAGAAATATATTGATACCTAACTTACTTCTCATCATTGTAGACAGTGTGAATGCACATATTGGCTCCTTCTGGTGGTATATGGTCCTGACCTCTCGCCTCATCTGGTTAAAGATGTGCTTTGGCTTCGTGCCCCTTGGAGCGCATCTGAAAGTGTACCAGTGATGAAGAGAAAACAAGCTAAGCATGGATCCCTACTAGAAAAGGCAGAAATTAGCGCTCAATGACTGTAATTCCTAGCAACAACTGTTTTGGGCTTCAACATCAACACCTTGTTCAGGTCCCACCGTTGTGTGTTTTGTTTGTATGTATTGCCTTCCTCAACTTCTCTCTGATATGACATGTGAAGCTTTGTAACTTTGCAAAACACAGAAACGGATAGGAAAATGGCTGGTTAGGCCTGCAAAGGTTCCTGTTGAATACCTGTGGTGTGCAGCACAGAAGAAACCCGATGCTATTTTAGGGCTTTCATTTTTTCATATGTTGATGGCGCCAGTATGGTATGTGTAAACTTGATAAACATAGTCCCCAGAGGAACACTTGCAGAATATCTTAAATCAGGGGAACGCAGCAGAGTTGGAAGTCTGCGTGGCATTTGTATTTCTTTTTGAGAAGTGACGTACAAAACCCCAGATCTTAGGATGTTACTTCATCAGTTTGCTTCTTTGCAGAAGCCAAGTGGTTTGCGATTGCTGAGTTCTGTTATTCAGCACTTTCTGGGATGTCTAGTGAGGGCAGCAGTCAAATTGTATTTGATTTGTTTAACTCTAGAATCAGCGTGTAGAAGTACTGAGATATTCAGCCGAAATAAAAATAGAGGCCTAACTAAAACTCCTGGTGGAATACCTAGTAGGATGCAGGAGTACCAATGTTTAATGTTGCAGCGAGCAAATTATTTAAATGACAGGAACAAAGAAGTAATGACAGCTAAGAGAAATTATTCAAATCATACATACATATTATTAGAAACTTATTTAAACTTACCAGCATTGATTCTGAAGAAGAATGTTAGGATAAGCAGTAGTCAAAGTTGACTATGTCCTATGTCCTTTATCTTAACTAAAAGATGTTTACAGTAAAATGCATTATTTATAAAATATATGCTGACCCAATGTATTAAGCAGTTAAAAAAAACCAAAAAGCTTTTATTCATCAGATGGAAAAGTATTTTTTATAGTGTTACATAATTATACAAACTATATAAATAAGCTCTCTTTGTCGGAGACGTGGACAGTGGGATAGAGCGCACCCTCAGCAAGTTTGTTGACAACACCAAGCTTGGTGGTGTGGTTGACACACTGGAGGGAAGGGATGCCATCCAGAGGGATCTGGACAGGCTGGAGAGGTGGGCTTGTACAAAGGGCATGAAGTTCAACCAAGCCAAGTCCTGCACCTGGGCCGTGGCAATCCCAGGCACAGATACAGGTTGGGTGGAGAATGGCTGGAGAGCAGCCCTGAGGAGAAGGACTTGTGGGTGTTGGTGGATGAGAAGCTCAACATGAGCCAGCAGTGTGCACTGGCAGCCCAGAAAGCCAACCCCATCCTGGGCTGCATCAAGAGAAGTGTGGCCAGCAGGTCACAGGAGGTGATTCTGCCCCTCTACTCTGTGCTTGTGAGATCCCACCTGGAGCACTGTGTCCAGCTTTGGAGTCCTCAACAAAAGAAGGACATGGACCTGTTGGAACGGGTCCAGCGGAGGGCCATGAAGATGCTCAGAGGGCTGGAGCACCTCTGCTATGAGGACAGAGAATCTCTGCTATGAGAGAGTTGGGGTTGTTCAGCCTGGAGAAGAGAAGGCTCCGAGGAGACCTTAGAGCAGCCTTCCAATATCTGAAGGGAGCTCCAGGAGAGCTGGGGAGGGACTCTTTGTCAGGGAGTGCAGTGACAGGACAAGGGGGAATGGTTTTAGATTGGAAGAGGGGAGATTTAGATGAGATACCAGAAAGAAATTCTTTGCTGTGAGGGTGGTGAGACCCTGGAACAGGTTGCCCAGAGAAGCTGTGGCTGCCCCATCCCTGGAGGGGTTCAAGGGCAGGCTGGATGGGGCTTGGAGCAACCTGGTCTGGTGGGAGGTGTCCCTGCCCAGGGCAGGGGGGTTGGAACTCAATGATCTTTAAGGTCCCTTCCAACCCAAACCATTCCATGATTCAAGAAGTGCCTGAGGATTGGGACTTGTCTGAAGGAGAAAATGTCTGTTAAGCTTGATGGTAACTACTGTGAAGCATTGCTTATGTTTTTATTGGTCGTGCTCAAGCTAGCCACCCTAATATGTTTTGCAAAACGAGTTGCAAATGATGTGTTCTAACTCTTGGAACCAAAGGCAGGTCTTCAATGCAGCGGGGAGCTTTATGTAAGCCATGGGTGGGAGTGTTTTTGGTGACTGATACTTGTTTTCTGAATGACACTCGGATTTCTGGAAGAGAATGGATGTGGCTGCTGCCAGAGTTCAGTGGTTGCTCCTGAAAATGAAGTGACTCAAAGCTGGGAGGCGGCAGCATGGCTCCTCAGTTGCGCTGGATCACACGCCACCTGTACCAGTGCAGATGTGTTCTGGTGGATGAGAAATTCATGAAGGGATTTGTTTTGCACAGCAAAGGGAAACATGGCAACTCTTTCTTGTATTTGTTATTTGTCATTTATTTTTTCATGAGGTAATTGCCACTTGATGTGCTTTTGGAGTGGTCGTGAGAAGACATCTAACTTGAAACCAGTAGTTTGGTTCCTCACTGTGCTGTTATTCTGTTATAGGTTTCAGCAGCCTCTGGATAGGGTGGGATCTGCAAATGGGAAAACCATTAGCCGGAGGGTGAGGTGCTGCATGTCTTCTCACTGGGTGTCTGGAAAGGTGCAGTCTGATTCAGGGTGAGCTCACATTCCTTTCTGCACACTATGGAGTCTGTGACCTGCCTGTGTGCTGCCAGGAGGGCCGTTGTCCCTGCGGAGGGTCAGGAACCTAGTTTGGATGGAGAGAGGGTGAACAGCTTAAGAAATCACAGAATCTTCATGGTTGGAAGGGACCTTTGAGATCATCGAGTCCAACCACAAAAAAAAACCCCAAACAACAAACTCCCCAAAAAACCCAACGCTCAGACAGATACAACCCAACAATCTCAGGCACTAGAACATGCCCTGAAGTGCCACCTCTACACGTTTCTGAAATCCCTCCAGGGATGGTGACTCCACCACCTCCCTGGGCAGGCCCTTCCAGTGCCTGATCACCCTCTCAGGAAAGTCATTCTTCCCAAGATCTCATCTAAACCTCCCCTGCCCCAACTTCAGACCATTTCCTCTGCTCCTGTCATTATTCCTTTGGGAGAAGAGGCCAACCCCCACCTCTCTACACCCTCCTGTCAGGGAGCTGGAGAGGGCAAGGAGGTCTCCCCTCAGCCTTCTCCAAACTAAACTTGCCTAGTAAAATCTTCTAGGAAAGGTAAACTTGAGTCTTGATTGTTTGGAAAACATACATCCTTTCCTCCAGCACGAAGAGGAAGGGGTGCGTTATTGGCCTTTAAGATGCCAGTATATTTCCCAGAGGCATTTCTCCTTTATAGCGAAGACTCTAGTGAGCAGGAGGTAACCAAGCTATGCTGCCCCCTTGGCACTGACCAGAAAGGCTTCTCCTTTCTCAGAACTTACAGCAGGATTTTTATCCGAGTGTAGCACGGTTGGAGGACATAGGCTAGCTCCAATTTCTGCTTGGGATTCTTCTGAGCCTTCACTAGGTTGAGGGATGCAAGGAGATTGGCGGCGCTTGAACTGTCTTGGGTGTTTCCAGAGTTTGCCGTTTGTGACCTGTGGGTTCAAAACTAAGCTATTTTGTTGGTTACATTTCTTGGGATAATGTCAGTCTTTTGGGATATTCAGGGTTGAAAACTTCCCTGTTTTCATTGCTCTAGTGTAAATGGGGTGTGCTATTAGCTTTGCTAATAGCTAGTAAAGCTATTTAGCTTTACTAAAAGCTCTCAGTAACTCAACTAATACTGCAGGGAGAGTTTAAGCTTGGGCAGTACTAAAGATTGGTTGATGCAAGTAAAGTAGGAGTGTTTTATTTTGGCACCAAGGAAGGCATTTAGTTCTTGTTAACTATGTTTAGACAGCACATCCTACCCCTCACGTTAATTGTTTTTGAGACTGCAAGTCAAAACAACTGATTTTGTGCGTTTGCTTTTGATGAAGTATTTCTCAAGCCATTGTGACCCTAACAAACTTAAAATGTGGGAGTAGGATAAATGTAAGGGAATCAAGACTTGAAGAGACAAGGCATTCCAAGTGCACGGTGGCAATATAGATCAATAGATGGTTCAGGTCCCAAAAGATGCAGTTGGAGACCTGGTTCCTTGGTGTTCTCATGACATTCATTCTGTTTACTGCACCTAGTTTCTGTTAGACCAAGTAAATGATGCATATGAAGGGTTGCAAGCTGTCCTCAGAGCTTCAGTTCCTAATGGTGTTTTATACAATTTCAGCTGGAGAAGATGCTGATGGCTAGAAGCGGAGGATGAAGGCCTTCCACAGGCATGTTGTGTTGAATAAGGCAAGGATACTGTAGGGTGGTTCTCTAGGCTTGGTGATTCTGCGTGGCAGCATGGACCTGCGGTATTTTCCCCATGCCTGGTGTGAACATGGACTTTCACAGTGGCAAAAAGCATCTAAGATACCACGTAAATCATGGGCATGGGTGCAGCGATGCACGTGAGGCTGGATTCTAGGATATCTGCTGGTCTATCTAGTTTATTTTAGTTACAGTGACCACTGCAGGTGGTTTGCTGGAGCTAATCTGAGAAAATAACTGTAAGTGGAGCCGCATGGCCTGTGGGTAGGAGAGGGAGGTAGGTTGAAGTAGCAAAAATGCAATTGAGGATGCTAGTGGGGTGAATGAAGTGCCTGAACGGATGGGTCCCTATGGAAATTGAACTCGTTTGTCGTCCTGTGTACTGGAGGGTGTTGGTGTATTTTCCTGGTTTGTTGCTCAGGTGCCTTTACCAATTTCCTAGATTAAAATAGGACTATTCTTTCTAAAAGCAGGATTCACTCAACAGGCAAGGGCTCCGAGTCTTACAACAAAATAAACACAGTTTAAAAACTTCTGAGACCCAAATAGTGTACTTTGTTAATTGACTTCCCTTCCTTGTCCTAGGAGCAGTAGAGGGGTTTATGGTCATGGAGGACGGAGTTAGAAGAGAACTTCTTGCTGTAGCTGTTAATGCTGAAGTCTTGCACTTGCCAGCAAGTTACTTAAGTTTTTACTGCATGCAACAATGCTGCAACAAAATTTTTATTATTATTAAGCACTGCAACATCTCTCTGAGCAAGTTGGGCACATTAGTGCTGTCTCTCTCGCTAAGCCTTTCTAAGGTACATGATACTGTGCTGCTTTTTTTGATCTGTGTCGATTTCCCCCCCATAAATCTTCACTGTTCCTCTTAATGTACAAGATAATAAACCAATAAATCATGTGAATTGCATTATGAAGTTTTCCCAGTTGCTTTAGGTATGCCTGTACTGTGTAGTGCACCATAGTATAGGAACATCTCAACCACTACTGCCCAGTGGGGCTGTCCAGAAATCAGAGGTCAATGTTATATAAAATATAATGGTCTGCCATCTCATGGCTAAATAACCAAGGTACCTAGTTGTTTGCCAGATCCAACAGTGAATAGTGCTGGTTTTGCTGCCTCTGCCACTTGCCTTGAGTTAGCTGGAGAATCTCGTCGTGATGGATTCATGGAGTCATACTGAAGCGAGCTCAGACTCGGTGTCCCTGGTTGGTTTGTGTGTGCCCATTTGCAAATTCTAAGATAAATGTTTTATAACTCTGGAGGAAAAAAAAAAAAAGAGGCAGAAAAACTAGAGGAGGGGCCAGGGTGCATTCAGTAGCTTCACAGTTGCTCAGCTAGGTTGGGGTCAGCGCAGCTTAGTTACTCCTCTACTGTAATGATGAGAAATCACTTAGTTCCTTGGAGGGATACTCTTGCTGATCACAGGCTGCCAGTGCATTAATTACTGGGCTTGCACTTTATAGTGACTCTTCTAGCAATTCATGTGCTCTCAGTGAGTATCATTTAATGGGGAAGATAACGCTTGTTTAAGCTTAATGCCGTGTGTCGATTTCTAGTTTGCTATGGATCTGTTTTTCCAGAAGCTGTTTAAAAGATTTCATAGGTTTGTGAAAGTCCAGTTGGCATAGGAGTGACTGCTCTTCCACTTCAAAATGGCAAAGCTCTGTGATTTCGTTGTCACATTTATATTCTAACCTTTTCCCCTTTTACTTTACCTAGTGAAAGAACAGCTTTGGTGTTGAAGAGAAACCTTGGAAAGGAATGGGCCCTGTTGTCTTGAAGCTGTATGCCCTGATCCCAGGAATGCTGTAGAGGTTAGTGATATGGATGCTTAAGAGCTTTTGTAGAAATTGCCTTTTGATTTGTAATTAGCACAGTCTTCAATAAATTCTGTGTGAAGCAGTTCGTTTTCCTGTCACAGAAAGAGTGTTAGTTCAGGCATGGTCAGTTTAAAATGGCTGTACCCAAACAACATTTAGGGTTTTGTTTATCTGTGTAGATGCTGTAGAAATATATTTCATAGCTGGGTGATCACGGAAAGTTGTGTGGTATGATGCATGCTTAGAGTCAAGCTGCGCTAAACTTGGAGGTTTTAATAGATTGTTTTTTTAAAAAAAAGGTGAGAATGATCATAATACATAAGGTCATAATACGTGATTATTTTTTGAACTTTTCAAGTCTCATTTTTACTTTGAGAGAAGAATTCGCCTGCTCTTCGGTAGAATGACAGGCTGGGAGAGGTTCATTCTGTATCCACACAGAAGTAGTATTATCTCTACTTTTGCCTTGAGTGACCTGTATTTTGGTTTTATATCCTAGTTTCTTTGGATTCTGTACAAGCTGGGTAGATGGCTCGTTGTGAGTGTTTTTCCCAATAGACATGTAGTCCTACTACAAATGTGGCCTACGAGAGGCTTCCTCTTGCAAGTAGAATATTCAGTCTAGTTTACTTTAACATCTGTTGCAAAGCTGAAGAAGATTGAGTGGATTTATCACCCGATGGATTTCTTCTTAACTAGTGAAGTCAAAAAAGCTCATAACTCTCAAATCCAATAATGCTTTGTTTTGCTGATGAAAAATGAATGTAGCAAATAAAATGTGATGGAGCTGGGGATGGGATGGATGGAGGGGGAAGGACAGGGCAGGAAAGAGATAGGCATGTTGAAGTGCTCCTAAGCAAAGAAGTGAATTTTCCTAACAGCCGTTGAGTTAAAATCTATTAAACCTGCCTGGCTACTGTAAAGTATTTCTGATCTGTTAGCTTACTTTAAAAGTACAGATGTGTGTGGTGCGGCTAATGAAGAGTAATATCCAAGCTTTGCTAGGACACCCTTTAACTTATAGACCCTTTGGGAGCAAAAATTAAAAAAGCACAGTGGAAAAAATGCTGCAGACATCACAGACACAGAAAAGTGAAAAGGTGACCTAGTAGAAAAAGACCCATTAGTACAAGGACATGCTAGTTGACGTTGCTCTTTGTAAGTGCTGCCATTTCTTATGGAGAGCTTCAGTTATCCATGTCTTCTCACGGTCTTTGTGTTACCTGGTATAAAACTGAGCCTTGTAGAGTGTTCAAGGGGAGGTATCACTTCTAATTTAACAAAGGCACACAGAAAGACCAAAATCCCCAAACACATCCTTCCGTAGGGAATCATGCATTCCAACATCAGTGCTGTCGTTCTAGCTCCGTGCTGCTGCTTTAGTCTCCAATGTTTTATTCATTAATGAAAAAAAATAATCTGTCTGCAAGGGGGGATGATAGAAATACGCATTTTTTTACTTTCATAGAAAATACCTTGCTCTCTTTGACCTATTGTGTTTAGATATTTTTTTAAACGTATTGTATTTTATGGAGAATAAAAAAAGATGAAAGGCTCATCTCTGCTCTGCTTAGTCTCCCTCTTGACTTGGTAAAAGCAGTGAATTTCAAGCAGACTGTTGAGCGCGGACTGTTTTGTGAATCTGTGAAGACTGTCTTATTAATATCATGATCTGCTGTTCAGATACTTATGTAGGAAATACTTCCTTGGCATTTGCCACATCCTGTTCTTCCAGTTCCGAGGACATGCAAGAACTGGCAGAGCTTATTAGCTTGGGTTTAGAGCTGCTGTGGTTAGATTCCTTTCAAACCCGAGCCAGCTATATTTGATTCAGTTGGGGTCTCCATGAGGCCGTGATGAGTTTCTTCCCATCTGTGGCATGACTTACCTGAAGCTACATGGATAATAGTCAAAGTCATGATGCAGTTTATAAACACACAGAAGATTTCACTGAATTTCACTGAATTTTTAGAGTTGGAAGGGACCATAGAGATCATCTAGTCCAACTCCCCTGCTGAAGCAGGATTGCCTAGAGCATGTTAAGAGCATGTTAGAGATAACACAATAAGGGAAGACAGCCAACCAACATGAATTTGTCATGGAGAAAATTATATCAAGCTGATTAGTTTGCTTCCTTAACAAATGAATGGGATTACTGCAGAAGGGAGGGAAGGGATAGAAGCCATACAACTTGAAGTATGTAAGGTTTTGAAGGATGTTCTTTTCACTGTAATAAATGTAGTGATTTTTTTTTTTTAATGGCATCTTCCTTAAATCACCATACTGTAGAAGCAAAATTTATTAAAATTTATTAAAAAAGGTTCAGTGGAACAGTTACCAGGGTATGGGTATCACCTGGAAAGTCAGTTGAAGTAGGCTTCCTTACTAGCTTGCTGTGCCTGGATTTGACAATAACGGCATCCACAGTGTAGATGATGAAGTGGAGTCTACTTACAAAATGTGGAGATGATGTCAGTTTGGGAGTAGATGACATGGGCACCACAAAGGGTCTGTATTTGACTGCGTTGACTTTGTAATTGGGGTAAGCTGTTTGTGTGTGTTCGTTTGACCTCACTCACCTGAAGTTTATTTGTTGTACCACAGTAACTCAGTCAATGTATATAACCTGAGTATATCGAGCTTACTGGGTTGGATGGCCTCTTCCAACGTTCTCTTGAATTTGTGGTACTCCTCTATCCTTCAGTAAAACTACAGCACTGAAACCTAGTACTTGAATGGAAATGGTTATTACCTTAAAAAATGATGTATATGTGAGTTCCTTTAGTGTGCCACAGAGCGAAAACGTATGAGTAGGGATGAGTGAGCCTATTTTTTTAAGAGCTTTTGTAGTTTAAGTTAGGAAATGTGGAAATAATTGTCATCTGGGATGGTGTTAGAGAAGTCTGACATACTGCTTTATTTTAAGCTCCCTATGGTAGAAAGGGATTTTTTTTTTTTTTTTGTGATGTGCTTTTGCATACACAATGCACTTCTTATAGTTGTCAGGTTATCGTTAAAGATTAATTTGCTGGCTCCCTTAGAGGTAAGCACCAATATTTCACACTGGGTCAATAGTTTTTCCTAGCAATAGATTAACGCTTGAAACTTCTTTTGACAAGTTCCCATCTATTAATGATGCCGTAACCTCTTACGGATGTGAAACACAGCGAGGGAAAATCTCTGTTGAGGTTAATTCTATGGAGATGCTGCTCTCTGATTGTGTAATCCCTGCTGCTGTTCTCCTGACTTCACTTGGAGTATGGCATTTGGTATCCTAGCAAATGTTTTTCCAGCAAAACAACAAATTAAGCTGATAATAGATTCACCTTAGCAGCAGAGACCTGGTGCACCGTTGATATAATTCATAGCAAGAATGCTGCGAATATTTATACGTCCCATATAAAGGGTGGTGTTGGAAGAGCTACTGCTGGTGACATTCTGTAAAAGGTGAGCCTTAGGCAGTCCCTTGGAAAGACTCTAGGTCCCGTGAATTGAAACAAACTGGAGGCACAGTAAACCTAGTTTTTAGAGCTTTCTCTTGTTTGATTATAGCTTCAAAAAGCTGCCTGGGAGAAACCTCAAAGTCGTGTTCCTGTAGATGCAGGAATAACTGTACAAAGTGCTGGAAGACAGAAGTGATGTGCAGCAATTTTGATAAGTGGAGAAATAACAGTGGAGAAGCGGGCTGCCGTCTGACTGTATTGCAGTGAGAGTTTGTTAGAAGTACTGATCGCTCTTCAGTGTTGCCAAAAGTTCACCTTTTTTATAAAAAAAAAAAGAAAAAGGAGAAGATAAAAATCACCCCTGTAATACCTGCATGAGAGAAGTGCTACCGAGAGGCGTCTACTCCCTGGTTTGTTCCATGGTTTAGGGTGACGAAACTTATCCCTGTGTTCGAGATGGGTATCTTACTACAACTTCTATTTAGTCCTCTAATAGGGAAGCCTTGCACAAATACTTCCTCTAATAGGGTGTGTGTAGCTGCTGTGAAAGGCCCTGTACCTCCCACCCAAGTGCATCCTTCGCTAGCAAGTTGGCTTTGTCGCTTCTGTGCGGTTTGTCGGGAGTTGAACCGGTCACTCCTTTTGAATCGTGCCATCTCTGGAGCGTGGTAACAAGGGTGAAGTCGGCACTGTGGCCCTGGGGTTACTTTTCAGCATGCAGGATTGTTATCCGGATGGCTTGTGGGAATACGTGGGCATGAACGTATGCATTTTATGTAATATGTAACAGGGCTTGAAGAAATCCCTTCAGGAATATGAATATTGCTACCCCACCGAGCTGTGTGTAAATGACTCAGCTTTCAGAGCATCCTTTCTTTGTTCATATAGCGGCTGTTGTCAAGTAAGTGGATGTAAAAAGCCCAAACACCTTCCTCTTTCTCTCCCTCCTTGTTCCCAGATGGAGCAATCTGGAGTGCGTATTTGAAGGAACATCTGCAAATTCAGACAGAGAAGTAAAACCAAATTAAAGGAAGGAGTGTATGGTAAAAATGTAAAGGAATATATGAATGCGTAAGAGAAGAAGCCTTTGCTGTGGTGCTATTGTTGCAATTAAATCCTAGCATTGAGCATTTATTTACTTAATTTTTTTAATGTGTCTTTGGCAACATATTGCTGGGTTTCACTCTGTTTATCGCATTGTGTTTGTATGAAAAATAAGCAAAAGTACTTATTCTGTGCCCTGCTTACTGTCAAATCTTAAAAGGGGCACGCAACTAGAGAAAAGGGATAGCGTTCAAAAAGTTGTCTTCTCAAGTTCTGTCCCCGGGTTCTTTGCATCTAGAAACGGCCAAGCACTCTGCAGGATGCCCAAGTGGGTCTCTACAATTTCACAGGTCCACTGCAGAAGCCAGAACTTGTTATAAATAAGTAGTAAGTAATTTCTGTAGCTATAAATAACATTGCAGTGCATATGACATACAATTACTATCTTTTTTTTCTTTTCTTTTTTTTTTTACTTCTTGTTGACGATTATATTTCCTTCATCAAGGAAGGCTATTTCCTTAGTGTGTGCATTGTGTGTATCTGTAGATGAATCCAGGGAGAGAATGGGAATAGACTCTGCTTCAGTAGTTGTGCTTTTACTGTGTGGATATTCAGGCTCTTTTCTGGTATAAATTTAGTGAAAAAGCAGTGACCACTGTAGTCATTCTGGCATCCTTCTGTGGCACTGGATTATTTTTTGTTTCTGGAGAGCTGCAGCTTCAATCCTAATTTCTTCTCTGTACCTTTAGTTATTAGGGACTAATAACTAGTGTAGACTAATAATAGGGACAGAGAAAGGGACTAGTATAGTGGTTAGACATAACAAATAAGTAACCGTAGTTATTGATAATGATTTCCTTTGGAAATCCTACCACTTCTGCAAAGTTGTTGTCCTTATTAAAACAAAACACCTGGCAGTGTTGATCTGAACCAGCTGTTCTCTATTATATGGTGCTGTGTATGAAAATAGCATTGCAAGCTAGAATGGTAAACACTGTTGGAAAAGGAGAAAAAAAAAAAAAAGGCAGAAAATTTAAAGTTAAGAAAACCCACATTGCATCTTATCTAGGTTCTGGTAACAAAGGTCTCTTGTACTCCTGTTATTTTTCTGGAATAATTGGTTCTATTGTAACTGAAATTTAAACAAACTTACTTCTTCCTGCTCTTGTTCTATCACAGAAAATGTTGCCTTACAAATCCATTTGTAACCTGTGATACATCATTTGTATTTGCGGTGGCGACGTTGCAGCCCAGATGTCTTTTCGCTGGAGCGCAGAGGTTTTTTTTGGTCTCATTCTGCTGCTTGTGTGATTTTGATTTTTATTTTCGTCGAGCAGCTGCTACCATTTACTGTGGCCTGGGCATTGTTAAGGCGGGAGGGATGCTTTCTCTCCTCTCCTTGCCGTGTCCCTGCGCCGGCTGGGAGGCACCAGCTGCGCTTGCTCCACAATCAAACCCGCCTGGGCACTGGTACAGATGGCGGCGCAAAGCTCGGGAGGTCCGCCTGACTGCCAGGGGAGGATGTTTACTAAGGATGGGCTGGCAGTGGCTTGCAGGCAGAGGAACTTGCCAGTCTCCCGTTCGTAATATCTTACAAGGAGAGGATTTTGAAAACTAAGATGCTTGCACTGAGCTTCAGGAGTTCCAGGTAGGATCGTAGACCGAAACGAATGCAAACTGCTCGTATCTCTTTGCACGAGGCTTTTCCCTAGACTTACCTTTCATTACGTGACTAGCTTCTGGGAAGTCGGGCTTCTTGTTGTCAGACTCTTCTGGAGTTGTACTTGCTGTTATGGAGAGAAACTGAACCAAATGACAAGCTGAGATTTAGTCAAAATGTCGTATTTTGAATAGCATAAGTAATGTAACTATGCATAATTTTCTGTGTTTTTTTATACTGGCTCTACAGAAGTAAGTGAAGAATAGGTAGATTTAAGAAGTTATTATTTCTTATTAAGAAATTAAGAATTCTTAATAAATTAAGAAATAATAAGAAAATAATTTATTTTAGTTAGTAAAGTTTTCGAAATACAGCCTGTTCTCTAGTACGGTACTTCTGCTGTGAATCAGTTATCAACTTACATTAGACAATGTTTTTGGAAATGTAACAAAGTTGGAGAAATACTATATTAAAATAGTAATTTGCCTGTCTCTGAGTGCTAAAGGCTTCATTTTTTTCCTCTTTGAATAAGAGCACTTTGAAAAAGCTCACTTTTGGGGGGGATTTCTAACAGTCCTATTTAATCTTGGAGTATACTGCATAAAATTCTGATGAGAAAACCTCTATTCACTGGGAAATATAACTTTCATTTTGGCGTTATGGCCAAGCAGGAGTAGAACACGGGTCAAGGTGGGGGGGGGGGAATACTTTTGAAAGTAATTATGGTAGATAATTAGTAGCAATGCCATTAGTAGCAATAGAATGTAAGCTAAATAAGCATGGATTTTTGAGTGTTGCAGCTTTGTCCCTGTATGAGAGAGACCAACTTTAATGTCCAAGAATATCTACAGGCACTCCAAGAGGTGCAGAAAGCCTCATCTTTGAGGTACCTATAACAATATAGATGGTCCTTCATCTCTTCACAAAACAAGACCAAGAAATACAGTCAGTTCCTAAGGCTACCAAAAATTCACCTTTAACTGCTGGGTTCTGCACGACTTCATCTGTGAATTTCAGTGCAAAGCCTTTAATCACCTCATCTGCATATAAACTCAGATTTGATCTCTAAAAGCCAATTCAGAGTTACTAGCCACCAAAGAACACTGAAATTCCATACCTCGAACTGTTCGCTCTATAGCACCTCCTTAGCTTGGAAAAAAAAAAAGTTAATACTTATACCAGAAGAAGGTTTAAAATCATTTGTGCAAGGTAAAATATATTGCCATTGCAGGGCTAAGGACCAAACAAAACTCTTCAAAATAAAAGAAGCCTTTCTGCTTTAGGAGATGAGGAATGGTCGCTCCAAAAATAAAAAATAAAAAAAAATCTTACTGTGTTTCATTAACCCTAATCATTGGTTATGGTAAAGATCAAAGTAGTGGCTCTGTATAGGTATTATGTTAGAGACACCTGCATTAGCACATTCAGGTGGTTTGTTCATAGACATTCAGGCTCCGAGAAACTATTTGCTCGTCCTTGTGCAATCACACCGCTGGGGCATGTTTCCACTCCTTTGACCTGGTCCAGTGTGGTCTCAAGCTGGCAATCTGGCCTTGACTGCAACAGCCTGAACTAGTTCTGGGCATACAATTCCTCCTCTCCTTCCAGGAGTGCAAAAGACATTTTCTACCAGAGGAACATGGTAACTGAGGAAACAAAAATGCGTGAAACACAAAAATGCGTGGAACACAAAAATGCGTGGAACGCAGAAGGAAAGTGGAAGTTGGCTGGAGCACAGGCGGAAAAGATAACAACAAAACAGGAGAAATTTCTCCACTGACATGTATTGTTGGAACACTCCTTTATAGGAAAATTGTTAATGAGTTAACAAGTTTCAAACGGAGAGAAGAAAAGTTCTGCTTTTCAGTATTCTCAGCGCACGCGCATTATAAACACAGCAGGTTGCTGTTGGAAAGTAGAATTTACCGGATCAGTGTTAATCTGGAAGTTTGTAACTGGATGCTCTCGCAGGTGGGGATGCTCCCCATCCACGGCTGCTAGCTGGCAAGAGAACACAAAAACAAACTCCGAATTATCCTGCAAACCTCAGCGCTGCTGTTAACACCTACAGCTGAAAAACAGCTTGGAGGAAAGCAAGTACTGAAACGTCGTGCTGGTTTTGAACCTACGCTAGAAGAATCGAAAGAGCTGAAAGATTTGCACCTCAGCAAAGTCATCTAAAATGGAGGGGGGGGAATTGATAGATTACTCAGAATCAGAACATTACAGCAAAAGCTTATAAACAACTTATCTGTGCGGCATCAGGAAGTTTGCTGAATACTATGGAGATAGGTAACAACTGGTTAATAAAACCAAACCAAAGCAGAATGGGCTATTCAATTCCTCAATATTTTTGGAGAGCAAATTCTAATTAACGAGTTCTTCTGATGTTCCATGGTAAAATACCTTGAGCATCTCTGAATGCCGTTTTTCTTGGAGGCTTTTGTTTTCAAAAGGCCTGAATAAACTGATTTGCATTAATTGGACAAACAGAATGCCAGTTACAGCCCGTTGAGAATAGAGTAGAACTGAAATTTTACTTTGCCAACCTGAACTGCATGGCAATGACTAAACCATGCCATTCAGGAGAGGAAATGCTGCTAAGAAAGCCCCTGGGCAACAAGGGAAAAAAAAAAAAAAAAGGCAAAATAATCTGGGATGTAAAGAGATAAACGTGTGCTTGGCTGGCATGCAGACACCATCAAAGGCATAGGGGAAAAAACCCCTGTTCCAGAGGGTGGCTCCTGCATTAGCAGTCAACAAGCAAAGTAAAAAAGTCTTCCTATAAAAGTTATTCTACTAGAATCAACAATGAAACAATGAGCTGTTATTAGGAATGGGGAAGAATGGCTCTGGTCTGTTTGCTTTTCCAGGTGTGCGTGGGGGGAACGGGGAAGGAAACCTGTGAACTTGGAGCAGGCTCTTACATCCGAGCAGTAGGGCCATGCTCTAAATACGGTCTTCCCAAATACCACGTTCAGTAATGACAGCAGTGAGTCTAAGCACGCGTATTTAGGTAAAAAAGCCACAATTTTTTTTTTTTTTTTTAAAAGGAACATGGTATCACATAAATCTGCATTTGTTGTGGTGGTGGTGATAGTGGTTTTTCTTCCCAACAGAAGTCCGAAGCATAAACTTCCTCCGTAGATGTAAAACAGCCATTTATATACCCAAACAAAGAACAATTTTTCTGCCTTCAGGAAATTTACATATGAAAGAGCAGTAAGTAGAAGCCCATCACCTGTAAAATTTGTCTCCATAGAGCTGCCCTTGTTTCTAACAACCTGGATAAGAAAAACAACAAAACCACATGCTTGGCTGATGTAATAAAATTCCTCTCTCTGCTACCAGCTAGTCCCAAAGAGTGCAACGGAAAGAGCAGTTTATCAGCCTTAAAATCAGTGTTAAACCCTGGGCACAAATGCTTATTTCTGAAGCAATAGGAAGTGCATAAGGCTGAAAATGATCACAACCTCTTTGAAGTTACATGTTGGTAGTATTCCTACCTGGGAAACAAACCAGCCCAAGACCTTGTCGTTAGCAATTCAGACCCAGAGATGTATGGAAAAGCAGGAGGAATACTTGCATACACGACTGCTGTCTTTTAGACCATAATGGATCTCTTCCAGCATTATTCGGCGTTGGTTGGACGTTGATGCAATATTTATTGCATGCTGATTGGCTTCTGAGATGTGAAAATGACTCGTGAATTTTCCCCTGACTTTTTTCAAAAGCCACTTTTAAAGAAGAGGTGAATGTATCTATTCAAGTGCTCACAAAAGTAGCATTACCTTTTGGTTCTTGGAGTAGCGTGTGGTAGCTCAAGACAAAATGAGACTTAGTCTTTCAGTTGAAAAAGATGTAGAGTAAAAAATGCAAAGGCAGAAAACTTAAATGAATATGCGTGGTCAGTCTAAATAGTCTCTATCTGAGCTTTCTGGCAGTTGCCTTTGTGGGCATTTAAAATTTTTTAGCTTGATTATCAGTTTATTACTGAGCTGAAAAATGGGCATCCTTAAGTCCCGCTAAAGGCTTGCTTAAAGAAAAGCAGTACTGAGAACTGTGTTCATACTGGTAGCGGATCCTAATGTGTGCTAAATGAAGATGTAGGAAGCAGTTTTATCCACATCGAGCCAAAAAATGACATTCTGGATGCTATGAGGACAGTTTTGCTCCCGCCAGGAAAAAGCAGCACACGTGTTTGCTTCCTCATATGCTGTCTCTTCTTTGCTTTCTGTAACACTGACTTGCAGCTCCTCCCTGTTTGATAGAGCTATTTGATTTTTGAGCCCCATCCCTAAATATCTGTGGACAACGATTTTAATCACATCCTTTACCTTCACATGTGCAACGGTAGTCCTTCATGCTAGGTAACCCTTGTTCTGTGCTAGTGCACTACAAATTAAAATTGAAGTAGGCTCTTCAGTTGAAAGGGCGTAATGGATGGTGGGTCTGCACTTGAGATCTTAAAGTTGTCTGTGCTTTTCATCTACAGAAATAGAAGCAAAGAAAATTGATGCAGCTTGAAGTGTGGTTTGGAGAAGCGCTGCATATTGTTTTCAGCTGCGGTAGGATTTAATATTTGGTTTACAGGCTTGATGTTTTGGAGGTGGCGGAAGAAGCGTTTGCAGCTTGAAAATATTAAAGTCCTGGAAGTAATTTTGGGAAATAAGATTTTGTGGTTATTAGTTAAAGAAATAGAAAATGCAACGATAAGGGTTATCTTCTAGACATCAGCTATGTCTATATAAGAGTCAGAAAAAAATAGGCTGTATAAAGAAGTACAAAACAGTACTTTATCTGCTTATTTGAAAAAAATGAAGTGCAAACATTTGATATAACTGAAGTTCATTTTAATTTAAGCTAATAACAAATACAATGCACACGCATGATTATTCTTTAGCTAGACAGCTTACCTTCATCCCTGCAGCCTAGGTCAAAGTATCACTGTTATTTAATTGTTATCCTTCTTTTTCACTGAATATAACACATTAACCTTCAAGAGGATACAAACCACAGGAAATCTACTCTATCAGCACTTGCTATTATGTGTCATTACCATGAATAATTTGTGGGAAATGGACCTAGAAAGACGGATAGTCCGTATTTTATAACTCTATGTGTCTCACTAACCACTTAAGTTCTTCACATTTGTTGGAGCATTAAGAAAGTTTTGTTTGCAGTGACGTCAAAGTATTAAGGTCAGACTGAGCATAAGAATAGCGTTTCAGGTGTTACAAGTAACAGAGCAATTCTATCCTTAAGTACTCATCTAATTTGAGTTCAGAGAACAGGAAAAACATATCCTGAATTAGGATAGCAATTCTGGTTTTTTGGTTTTGGTTTTTTTTTTGGTGGAGATGTTAAAGCAAATGATAACTGCGTTGAATTCTGCAATTTGGACGCTCCCTGTGAACTGAGACACCTCTGTAAGCATCTCTCCAACCTGTAGAATCAAACCAGTATTTCATTAGGTTGGTGTCTGGACTTACAGTCATCTGAAAAAGGGGAAGGTCAAGCTTACAGGTGATAATACAAGGTTCCTAGAGATAAGTTTTAAAACATTTCAGTACAAAGGGACAAATAAGGCACAAAACCCACAAGCCTGAAAGAATAGAGCGACCTTGCAAATCCTCGTCTGCGCAGCTTCCTTAATTAATAACCCTTTGCAGTACGAAAATTGGAGCGGGGGGTTGATAGTGCTTTCCTGTCGGGAGGATTTCTTAATGAAACAGTTCCTGTTTTAACCAGATGACTGGCTGTTCAACAAGGGGGAAATTCAGCACAGGAATAGGTGCTTTTAGCCCTGAGTCAGCACGCTGGCTTTTGCTCCGGCTTTGCCCACGGGAACCAGGCGATATTCCCCGAATGAGCGTGTGCTGCTTCGGTCCGACGCCTTCCTTTTCAGCAGCACATCTTCCCCGTGCGTGATTTTGATTTGTGTGTGAGTAGTTGGGGTTGGTTTGGGGGTGGTTTGGGGAAACGGGAGGAAGTAGTCGCCTTCCTCACTTCACCGCCCGCTGATGTTTTTGCCTACAAAGAGAATTTATTCCTGTTCAGACAAATGGATGCGTATCTAGGCTGGAACAGCTCTCTATTGTTTCTTTTGAAGGCCAAAAAAAAGGTCCTTTTTAATAGTGCATATGGTCATCTTCAGAATGTTAGTTTTAACTACACAGGTAGAGAATCTTAAAATCGGGAAAGAAATGCCAGATGTAACGTGGAGGGAAATAAGAAGTGTAGATTTTACTGATCGTAATGGACTTCTGCAATTCATTGTAGCAATGAGACTTATTTTAAGTTTCATTTTCCTGAGATAATTGGGATGGAGGTGTGCGCTGATGTCCCATTATAATCTGCAGAGAAAGAAATTGATTCCTGTTTCACTGCTAAACTGCTGATGTAATACCAATAGAGTGCCTGGAGAAACGCTTGTGACTGTAATTACGAAGCAGATAATTACCTAGCTGCTTATTTAAATAACACCCTTTTGGAACTAGATGCACAGCTTGGACCTATAATAGCTATTGTGAAAATAAGTGTGTCTCATGCAGCTTCTGTCTGTCTACTTTTTTTTCTTCACAAATGTTTTGATAGCTCTAGTAGTATTACCCGTACATTATCGTACCCTAACTTGTGTTAATGATTATATGTGTGTGTTCTGTTTTTTCTCTCAGTGTCTGCCTTTGAGCTTCGTAAGTTGTTGGTATTTTATGTAATGCAATTTCTGATCGTTTGTCCAGCAGCTTCCATAACAGCAAAAAATGCTTTAAAATATTTTTTTTCTTGCACTAACTCCAGCAAAACTTCTTGACAATCCCATGAGTTCATGTTGTAGGATTCCCATATAAGTTTAACAGAAAAGTGAAAAACTTGGGTTTATATTAGAGCTGCTCAAATGGGACAGCTCTGCCTCTGCTCACATGAAAATGTGCAGCCATCTGACAGCCAGGGGAAGAAAACAAAGGGGTTGTTTAAGTAAGGATGCTCATGCTGTGCCTTCACTGCTTGCTCCATTCCTCATCACGGAATGCTATGGGATTGGAAGGGACCTCTGGAGATCATCTAGTCCAACCCCCTGCCAAAGCAGGGCCACCCAGAGCAGGTCCCCCAGGAACGTGTCCAGGTGGGTTTGAAATGTCTCCAGAGAAGGAGACTCCACCACCTCCCTGGGCAGCCTCTGCCAGGGCTCGGCCACCCTCACAGCAAACAAGTTCCTCCTCAAGTTTAGGTGGAGCTTCTTATATTCCACCATGGAATATTCATATGGTCCATATTGATTCATATGGTCCGTATTAATTCTCCAATATGGAGAATTATGAACCATAATTCTCCATATTCCCATGGAGACAGTTCTACCACTAGGAGAAAACAGCAACGTGTTTTACAAGAGCAGCAGTTTTCTTGTTCCTGCCTTTGTGTACATTTGAAATCTGCTCATCGAGTGCCTTATTTTAGTTTTGGTCCATACAGAGCATGATGATATGGAACTGCCATTAATTCACCTTTTTAGCCCAAGTGTCAGAAGATGACACTTGGGTTGAACATTGGGTTGAACTGCTTCAACCCAATCCTCCTGGTGAGCCATGTGCCTGTCACTGTACAGCTTTGTGAGGGATCTTCTGCTTGCTTAGGTTGCTCTTTCAAAATAACCTTTAACTTCTTACTCAGCTTAGAAATGCCAAAGACTCAACCAGCTGGACCGTCTGATCAGAGGTTCCCTATGAGGAGTGTGCCTGCTTGGACCTGCTGGGGGAAGTAATTCAGCAAGGCCACGTAGTGAAGATCGTGTGGCTGTACCTGCCAGAAGAGGGGACATCAGGCAGGGAAGAGCCTCCTCTCCTGAGAACCAGCTTCTGTCCTTGCCTCTTCCACAAAGCTCCTCGTGGGGTTTTGGAGTTGCTCTCTAATTGCATCCTTGGTGTACTGGGTGCAGTACTACTAAGCTTTGAGATCACAAGTTGACAGGGAGGAGGACGTCAACTGGTCTCCAAGGGATAACAATGCAAGCAAGCAGAGAGATTCAAGCATTAGAAGATGCCGTGTAGGGTTAGCTACTCTCCAAAGTTTCTTCAACTCGATATCCACATTAGACACCACCAATTTTAGGGTAAGGCGTGTGTCTGTTCATTGTGTGTATCTTGAGGCTGTTGACACGCCTGTGCCGCGGGGCGGGTTTATGAAAATTAGTTGATTTAATAGCTGTGAGGCATTCTGATCTGATCTGATCTGGCAGGGAGGAGCAGGACAGAAGAACCCACGAGGAAATGCATTTCTGTAGAATAGGAAGGTCCTTTCTTGATATTTTTTTTTTTGTTTGAAGGAAAAGGTTTAGGTGCACTGCTTTCCCTTGTGCAAGCCTAAACCCAAACAAAGAAAACATCAATCAAAATATTTATACAGGACGTAGTGGCAGCTGTCCTTTCACTCAGCAAATGTGTAAAGTTCTGGTGTAGTCTTTCTAATGTATCACTCCTCTGAGGGTATTTTTTATTTTTTTATTTTTATTTTAGTTGAGCTTAAACATCTCAATGTTTTCTTAGGATAAGTAAGATCTGGTGCTGAGATTGACAACGAGGAAGCTTTTGGCCTGCTGTAAACCATGAATAATTCTTCTCGCATGTCTAAGGTTTGGACCTAATGCTGGGGCTCCCAGAGCCCATAGCTATCTTCCTTGTATTTTCATAGATAATCTGTGTTATGGTAATAAGAAAAAATATCACTGTCTTTGGACTGGCGAAAGTAAATCACAGAAGTTCTTTCGAATTTCACGTACAATATATTTTGGATGTTGTTTCATGAAGTCCGTGCTAGCTTTTTTTCTAGAAGAACAGAAACATAGTAGGATTCAACTCTAGAATAATTCTACAAGTAGTATCTACTCTGCTTGAAATTAATACACTGTCTACATTGGAGTTGATCTGCAGTGGAATTGAGGGTAGACTTTACAAGAGCCTGAAGGCTGAGAATGAGCAGAAGATACTGCCAGAAAAAGCTGATCCACAGGGCAGATAACGTCGCCAAAGAAAAGCAGCATGTATTGCAAAGGTCTCCGTGTGTAATTGTCAGTGTTACTGCCCCCATCTTCGCTTTGTACAGTGCACCATGGACTCCGTATCTGTGAAAACCATCAAGGAAAGAAATGCTTCATAGTAAGGGACATTCCCAAAGAGTGCCTTCTAGGGGGATTTTCTTGAGCATTGCAGGGGCATCTTTGGGACAGAAATCTGAAGTTCTGTAGCACTGTGGTATTTTAGTGTGGCTGGTTTTTGCCTTTTGTGTTGGTTTTTTTTTTTTTGTGGGGATTGGAGTTCCAACTGAATTAAGTACGTGAATGGACCATATCAATTTTGTAGTGTCTTTTGTATTACTTGTAGAAAAAAAAACCCACAATGAAATGAAATGAAATGAAGAATTTGGATATTATTTACACTATGTTACATCTGTTCTCCCCTCCTCTCTGCCCCATCCCTTACGTTGAGGCTGAATACGTGATAGTACCAGGGACTAGGCAGGAGGGACCATGACTGTGTTGAGAAAGTGAGGACGACTTTAATTGTTCTCTGCATTTGTGATCCCTCTGGGGTACAACTCTCCCAGTGGAGGTGAATGGATCGCATCTTGGAGAAGCCACCCCAGTAGGCTCCTGCTACACTGAGAAAAGAGCACGTAGCATTTATTTGGACTTCTCTGATGGTAAGAAAGTTGTGAGATGTAGAACTACACCTGTGTGGCTGAACCTATGCAAATTCTTGGTCTAGGTGTGTGCTGAGGCTGAACGAAGAAATGGGATTTAAGAGAAAAATTGTCTGTGCTAGCAGAGGTCTTACAGCAGTGGTGGGTTCCATGACAACATGTGTTCTGGATGTTGGATTTAGAGTTCTCAGCATTTTGTGAATCATAAAGAGAAATTTAAAATATTATCTGTAAAAGATTTTATGAAAAAGAAAATATGGCCTTTGCGAAGGCAGCGAAGTTTCGGCTCGTTGAGCACAGATGCGGTATTCTGGTTGGTGTTTTGGTTAGTTTACGTGTTATTACAGCGAGGGAAGAGTTCCCAAGCTGAAGAGTTTGGGAAAAGGTGTGGGTTTCTGGAGTAAACACCACCAGAAGGTGTGCTGTTCCATTTTTAACGGTGTGAATCATGCAAATTTGAAGTTTAGTTACCTGTGTTATTTCTTAGGGGTAATACAGTAATCTCATTTTTCTTCAAATGTGAAATGCCGGTGCAAACTTCCAGCATGGGCTGACAGCTACAGGCCTGTACATTAGCTTAGCTTTTTTGATTACTTCCTGTTTCATTAATTAATTTTTTTGCATTGTACCAAAACATTTGTTAGCATTGGTTCCTAATTTTTTTTGCATGTTAGTAAAATACTGTTTTATGAACGTGTTCCAGAAAGGTATTTTGTTCTTGGGTTAGAGAGAGAACATGTTTCTTCTGTTAATGCTTTTTACTAATGGTTAATTATCTTCAGTTTTAAAACTGTAGCCCTTGTTTGTAGCTGGCGTTTTTTTCCTGACATTAGCACCAAACTAGTGTCTTTCCTCACAACTTAATCTCTGGGTGTGAGTTCTTCAGTTATGGGTATTTTCCCTCCGTTACTCTAATCACAGCACCTTTGGAATCATCACTTCTCCTTTTAATAATTGACCTTTCACGGTAACCTCTCTTTTTGATAATTTAAATAATTAAGTTCTTTGTGTCTCTTGCTGTGAGGCATTTTCTACCCTTGAACAATTTTTAGAGCTCTTACTGACCTTCGCCTTTGAGCAGCAAGAGGTGGGCATTACAACTCTGCAGAGTATTTCATTGTTGGTCTCCTTAACGTGGTGTGTGGAGCTGAAACTGTTTCACCGTTTCCCTCTTACTCCTTCCCTTACTTGAATGTAGTTGTGAGAATAGTCCCATATGCCGCAGTGTCCAATTGGCTATGTCTTTTGAGGGATTTATCTGCCCTGACCCTCTCAACCCTTGTGTAAGGTCCTGCTTCATGGGCTTCAGTCTCACGTTCAGAAGATTTGGTCCATGTTGTTTTGAAGACTAATATGGGGCTAAACACAGATGCTGTGTCATATCTGTTAGATGTTTTAAAACATGTGGGCACCAACGATACGGTAGAAGCAGAACCTAGGCAAGATCAAGCAGGACTTCAGAGCCCTGGGGGGTATGAGTGAAGAGGACAGGCGCCCAAGTGATCTTCTACTTCATCTTCCCTATCAGAGATAGCAGTGCAGGCAGAGGTTGGCACAACATGCAGTTCAACACCTGGCTTCATGGCTGGTGTCATCACCAGAGCTTTAGCTTCTGTCATCATGGGACATTCTTTGATGGATATAGGTTATTGGGGAGAGGTGGGATCCAACTACCTAGAAAAGGAAAGAGAATTTTTGGGGCCAGATTGGCTGACTCAGTGAATCACACTTTAAACTAATGAGCTTGGGCAATGGGATTCAAAGCGGGGACAAAGCCTGCTCACAAGCAGCAGGGTGGATGAGTGCACCTACCAGAGTAGGGATGAAGGTGCCCCAGCCCTACAAAAAGGTTCCCCCGAAGACGTGAGAGAGTTCGCAATCAAACTGAAATGCTTCTATACCAATGCATGCAGCACAGGTAGCAACCAGGAGGAGGTGGAAAGCTGTCATCTGACCACTGTCCCTGAAACTTGGTGGGATGAATCACCTGATTGGAGCACTGTGTAGATGGCTAGAAACTGTTTAGCAGGACAGGCAAGGAAGGAAAGGTGGGGGTGTTGCCCTCTATGTTAAAAAATGGATTCATTGCACGGTTCTTTTTTTGAAAGACAGCGATGCATGGGTTGAGAGCTTATGGGTGAAAATTAGAGACAAAGCAACCAAAGGAAACCTCATGGCTGGTGTTTACTACAGACCACATCTCAAGGGGAAGATGTTGATGAAGCGCTCCGACTCCAACTGCAGGAAACATCACACTTGCAGGCCCTAATTCTGGTAGGGGACTTCAGCCACCCTGACATCCACTGGAAAAGATGATCTTTAAAGGTCCCTTCCAACCCAAACCATTCTGTAATTCCAAAACCAGGTTTCTTGTGCTTCAGGAAGGAGAGGACTGAGGTGTTCTTCTGCAAACCCAAGAGCTGAGGTGTGAGATGAGCGATAGCTCCATTGGATAGCCTTGTCTATTTGCCATAGGAAAGTCAGTAAAAAATTTAAGCATGCCTCTGTGTGATAAAGTCAATGTCTGAGAGAGTTTGAAGGTCTTGTTTGATTAGAGTTTAAAGTACATAACTGGTACTGATTTTATTCTGGAATTATTTTGAGACTACTTTGTGATGTGTAGATAACACTGCTGTAAACGCTGTGGAATGTGCACCAAAGAATCATAAAAATCATAAATAGCCCCAAAGTGCTTAGCGGTGTTCGAAGCCCAGTCAGTTTGTGCTGAAGTGTTTTCCTGTTTCAAGTTGTTGCCTTTAAATTCTCCAGCCACATACTGATCAATGCCTGGCCTATAAAATGAGCTAATGCTCCTGTCTGCAGCGTGGTACTTGGGGTGAGAAAGGGTGCTATATTTTTTTAAGGCTTTGATGGAGTAACGCCTCGATCTGTTGTACTTAATGAGTTGCTTTTCCTTTCTCAACAGGATACAAGGGAACTTCCAGAAGTCAGTCAAGATGAATATGGTGAAGAGGATCATGGGCCGGCCACGGCAGGAGGAGTGTAGCCCCCAGGATAATGCTCTGGGCTTGATGCATCTGCGTCGCCTCTTCACAGAGCTCTGTCATCCTCCACGGCACATGACCCAGAAAGAACAAGAAGAAAAACTTTACATGATGTTGCCGGTGTTTAACAGGGTAAGCTGGAGAATCTGTAAGAGGGGTTTTCTTTCTTTGAATTGACTGCTCGTACTTTGTATTCCTAAGACCTTTGGGTCTAGCACAACAGAAGCTTTTCTTCCATTGGCAGCCTTTCAGTTTTCCCTTTCTCCTCACATACTGTTGTGTTAGTGGATAAACCTGCCATTGGAGATTTCCTTCTATTACTGCTTTTTCTGGAGTGCAATCCACATGTGCGTGTCGACTGTCACAGAGCTTTTCTGCAGAGCTTGCTATTACAGAGTCATCTGATTTCCAACCTCAGCTTACTTGTAGGAAGTTTACATCCACTTGTTTGTGTAACAGCACTGTCCTTGAGTCTAAATAGCACTTTTCCCTCCTTCACATTTATTGTCCTGATGCATATTTAGAGATAACAGTCATAATATCTCCTGTCAGACCTGGTTTTGCTAGGCTACGAGCTGAACAATTTTAATCTCCTCTTGTGATTAATTCTCTGTATTCTCATTGCCCTTGTAGCCCTTTTCCTGTGTATTGAATCTGAACCCTTTTCTTGGACAAGGCAGATTTTGGGTAAGCAATCTGTAGGGAAGACATGATAGCCACTTGGACAGTGCCATTCATATTTCAGTATACCTTTGTGCTCAGGCACTGAGATTTTGTTTGGAGGCAGGACTGTGACAACTGTCACTGGAATTAATAGGAGATAAGTCCTACTGACACCTTATATCACTCAGCTACTCTGTCACTTCATCGCGAATAATAACTTCGATAGTAGTTTTAGGGTCTTGAAAGAGAAGTAGGTAGAGCTCTAACTTTCCTTTTTTTCCTGCTGTGACCTGAACCCTTGCCCCTGAAGCTCTTCCTGGGTGATGGATTTGTGCTCGTATATGCTACCGTGGAGAACTGGAATCATCCAAAAACTAAAAAACAAACACTAGATAGGAAAATCAACTCAGCTTTCTCTTTTTTTCGATGGTTGTTTTGTTGAAAGTATGGCTTATGATGGTGTTAGGCATTGAACTGCTCACATGCTGTGTAGAAAAACTAATCCTAGTCACGGCATAGCAGTAATAGGATTTTCAATCTACTAGGTAGCGCTTCGGTGGATAGATCCCCTAAATGTCATTCTGTTGCCCTAGGACTTATTCCAAGTTCTACGGGTAACCTGTTGTGTGAGTTTGGAAGAAGTAAACTCAGTTTATCTACTTCCTCTTTAATTTATCTGCTTGGATTGTATGCCCTTTAGTTATGGATTTTCTTAATTTGTTTTTACAAATTACCACAATGGAATCTTAATCTTGGTTAGAGCCTGAGAAGGTTATTTTGCTGCAGTTACGCTTAGAAATCTCCCTCTGGTGGTTACAGGTGGCCGATGCTTCTGAAAAACATAGAATACCCACTGTAGCTGCTTCAGCACTTCTTTGTAATCTGCGGTTGGAGAAGAATTTTTTTTCCTGGCCTCATGGTAGCTACTTGCAGTAGCTGTTGTATCTACAGAAATCACAATTGGTGATAGAACTGGGATTAAGAAAAACTAGTGCAGCAATGCATGTCCTATTTCTGTACAGCAGTCTTTCCTTAGACTTCGATTAGACTTCAGAGATGAAAAAGAACAGCTTAGTTTTAATTTCTCTGTTCTCTTTCTCTTTCCCCTCTTTCTTTCTTGTGACACATTTTTTTTCTCTCCACCGCTTGCTGCTGGCTTTGTCCTAATTCTCGGTCCCCCCACTTGGCTCCATTGAAACCTGGTTGTAGTTGATTGATGTTTTTTCACCATCTGTTCTCTTTCACTGTCCTTCATTTAGCTCGTGTGTGGAAGCATTCTGAAAAACGAATCAGTAGCTCCAAGTTTTCTTCTTACTCTGCCAAAATCAGCTCTTGCCTAAGTAGTCTCGGGTACCATTTAGATTTCTTGAAAGGTTGAATGGTTTCTGTGATTTCCATCTGTATGAATACGTCTTGGCTACTCTTTTCTTCTAGATCTCAGGTTTTCTCTTGTCTATCCTTCCCTAGATCTCTTTTCTGTTCTTTACAGAATCCATCTAATTTTGTGGGTGTGCTCTTTTCCCGTCTCTGAATACTAGAGACTTATTTACTGAGGTGAACTTGATGCTGAAGACACACAATCTTTCATGCTTGCCAGATATTTTGCTTTTGAATCTTATCTATAGTTGTCTATCTTCCTCTTCCCTCTTTTCTCCTTGTTTGGTTTTAACATCACTGTCCTCAAACTCTCAGTTTTTAATCTGTGGCCTTCTTGGAGTTGTCCTTCTTGCCACAAATGCAGGCTCTCGCCAGAAGTTGTTACTTCAGCTTCTAACCTCTGCAAAATCTGAACTGTATTTTGGCACATTGAGGGAAGCATGCATTGTCTGTGCTCTTCCTCTTCCTTTCTCACAGTCCTTCGTAGCTATTATCAGTCATCATCAAACTGCTAGTGTAGCACAAACAAAACTGATTCCTCTTGGTCAGTCAGGTCTCGTCTGGCCCTATTACAAGGGGACTTTTTTTTCCTTGTGTTTCGTGTATGCGTGTTCTTGTCTTCCTGCATTCAAGAAGCTTAGCAGTTGCGATGCCATCTATTTATTTCTAGTTCCACAGTTTACCTTTTCAGGTTCCTGGTTAATGGCACCTTCTCATGAGGCTTTACGTGTAGAGTCTGCTGTGGCTTCCTTGGCTTGTCTAGTTTTTTGTCTTCTGGAGTGTCAGCTGTCTGTGGTACAGCTTTGTTTTTTTTGAACAATCCTGCTAGCTTAGTAACTCTGCGAGTCAGAGTAAGACAGACTCTGAAATGGATTTGAATAAAAAATAAAACAGGAGAAATATTTTGTTTTCCGGAGGGTCTTATATGAGATTTTCAGTGGGAGAGACGATAAATCTTGGTTCTTTCTAAATTCTGAGATGACTTTCCTCTGAGGCCGTCTTTTGTTGAGAGGAAACACTAAAACATTGCTAGAAGTTCCTTTTTAAAAATATTCTTGTTTCTCAAATATAATTGTTAGATATAATTCTTAGCTGCAAATGTTTTAAGCTCTCAGTCAGTAAGTTGGTTCAAATTCAGACTCTGAATCCCTCAGTTACTTTGCATAGTTATCTGTATTCTGTTGAACAGGCTAAAGTGGGGCTGAGTGCTTTTTGTTACTGCCTTCAGTGAAGTCGATGATGGTGTACCATAGAAGAATTACCCATTACAAGATTGGGATGTCTGTTTTAGGAGGAGAAAACCCCAAATAAATTGTGGAGCTCAGACTGAGACTTCCATACCACACCTCGATGGCTGCTTCAGAATGTCTCTTGTAGAAAGTAGTGAGCTGTTGGAAATGGGAGCTGCGTGTGTTTGGCTGGAAGCAGGCAGTGTGTGTGTGTGTGAAATCCAGGAAATAGTCCTGAAAGACGGATAATTTTTACTGAATGCAGAGATCTAGAGTGAGGAAGGAAGGTAACTCTGCTTCTTATAGGCGTCCAAGTGGCCAGCAACAGACAACCAGTTAAATAACCACTGTATCCAGGGGCTCTCTCCAGACGTATCAAGTTCTGTGTGAAATGCAATTCCGTTTTTTTTTTTCTTGATATTTTGAGGATTATTAATCAGATACTGAGGATTAATAATCAGTAAATCCATAGGAGCTAAAGCGTTCTTAACTTCAGTTTTTAGATACAGCATGTCTTAAACATGCTGTAGGTTTAAACCGTCTTGCTAGTTCTGGTAACGAATGGGTTTACAGACTATTTCTGTGTCCTCGTTGTTCAGGAGGGAGGCTTATGAAATGATGAGTCACATATCAATGAAAAAGCTAAATTGGTGCATAATTAACAAAAGATTGGCCCTCTGGAAGAATACTCAAAAGGCTCCTTTTAGAGTTCAATGTGTTCACAGCAGCACTGCTCCACCGGCACAATAGTAACGCTTTTGCAGCGTATGAAGAAAGTGCATGGGATGATGAAGAGGCTGGTTTTGAATAAGTGCTACATTGTTTACATTTTCTTGAAAGAGCCTTGCTTTTCCTTATTAAAAAGATGTTTTGCTAGTAAAATGTTTCGTATCTGATTCCTGGTTTTTACCTACCACCTTTAGTCAAAGAGTTTGTCAAAGTCCGATGCGGGTGCTTGTTGTACGCAGTGCAAACTTGGTTATGGGGCAACTAATTGAGAAAAACAGCTCATGTCAGTCAACTTTGAGGTTCCCGGGATCTGCTGAGAACTCTGGGCAAGCTCAGAACAGGTAACAGGGCTCTCAGTTATCCCTCTTTCTTTGGTCTGAGTGAATGAGCTTTAAACAGTTCATGATGGCAAGATGCTCTGGCAATGTGTGTTCTAGTCTAGATAATCCTGCCTAAGTTGTAGCAGTGAACACGTAAGCCTTGAGGTCCTCCTCCCTTCTTGTGGTTTTGTTAGAGGCTCTCAGATGAACTGGGAGGTGATGCAGAAAACTGAAGAAGGAGGTCTTGTGAAAGGTTTAGGGAAATTTAGATTGTCTGTACTGGGAATGTTGCTCTTTAATCCAAATGAGGGGTGTTTTCCTTGGTCTGTCAAAAACACTTGTCTGTCTATAACGGCTGGGCCCCTGGTTGCTTTTTTTATTGATAACGGTGGTTGAAATTTCCTGTATGAGAAATGCTTAAGTTTCTGGCAAAAAAAAATATTCTTATTGTGAGGAAACCGAGTGTTCAATTTCAGCATTGTATTTCTGGCTCTGTTTCATCATGACTTTGCAATGCGAGTAGGCAGGAAAAATATTTTTGGCTGTTCCGTAATGTGCCAGAGCAACTGATACTAAGGAGAGCAAAAAGTCAGACTTAAACCAAGGTTACTCTGTCTTGTGCCTTTTAAGTTGTCTTCAGTAACTTTGAGCTTCTAAGGTAAGTCAGTATTGCAGTTTCGCTGCGTCCCTGTGAAATATTGTGGATTTCAGTAGAAGTCCCTAGACTTAAGAGTTGCCTCAGCCAAGTGTGTCAGCAGCTCAGCTGTAATGGTGTAACTGGGTCACCAGGGGAGAGGAGACAAGGGTGAAGCAGCTGTTGAGTCCAAAGCAGTTGTACTGCTCTAAGTTGCATCCTCTTTCCAAGAGACAAAGGTAACGTGTTGAACTAAAGTTTTATTACTCTTTTACGCTTCCCGGCTCATCGGTGATACTCCTGCAAGTTACGTAAAGAGCCACCAGGGAGAAAAATGTAAACGAGCAGAGAAGTATTGAGACTGTTCAGGTGTTTAGCAGACTATTACTCTGTTTTTTCAGCATGGAAATTTACCCGAATTTGGATTGTGTGCTTTGTTACTGAATGTCATGGTTTTACTGTGACCGTTTCAGTGCAAGGTCTACATCAGAAGTGTGGATGGAGGCGCCTTTTTGTGTGCAGTCTTGAATGACAAGTAAATTACCTCAACAACTAGCTTACCCGTTTTGAGCTAATGTTGTGTTCCATAGCTCAGTGCAGTACCACAGAGTTAACGCATTATCCCTCTTAAATAGAAGTCCAAAAGAAGTCCAAAAGCTGGAGAGCACCTCTGAAGAGAAAGACCTAGGAGTCCTGGTGGACAACAGGACAACCACAAACCAGCAATGTGCCCTTGTGGCCAAGAAGGCCAATGGCATCCTGGGGGGCATCAGGAAGAGTGTGACCAGCAGGTGGAGGGAGGTCATCCTGCCCCTCTGCTCTGCCCTGGGGAGGCCCCAGCTGGAGGTCTGAGCCCCATCTGGAGCTCAGAACCAGTTCTGGGCTCCCCAGTTCCAGAAGGACAAGCAACTGCTGGAGAGGGACAGCAGAGGGCTACAAAGATGATGAGGGGCCTGGAGCATCTCCCTTAGGAGGAGAGGCTGAGGGACTTGGGTCTTTTGAGTCTGGAGAAGAGAAGGCTGAGGGGGGATCTGATCAAGGCTTATAAATACTTCAAGGGAGGGTGTCAAGAGGATGGGGCTGGACTTTTTTCAGTGATGCCCAGGGACAGGACAAGAGGAAATGGGCACAAACTTGAACATAAGGACTTCCACCTAAACACAAGGAGGAACCTCTTCCCTGTGAGGGTGGCAGAGCCCTGGCAGAGGCTGCCCAGTGAGGTGGTGGAGTCATCGTCTCTGGAGACATTCAGACCCCACCTGGACACATTCCTGTGCAACCTGCTTTGGCAGGGGGTTGGACTAGATGATCTCCAGAGGTCCCTTCCAACCCTGTGATTTCCAATCACAATTCTGTGATTCTGTGATTCAATAACCAAATTAATGCTTAATCATGAAAAATAAGTTGCTAGGCTAAAGTGACAATTTATTAAAAAATAATACCCTAGTAACTACTGCTGTTAGGTTCAGGAAGATCTAGAGAGAAGAGAGTAAGGCCTTGGGATGCTGGCAACATGGGAGGCTTCCCGGTATCATCAGTTCGTTGAGGGAAGACTTAACAGAGCAGTTATCCTTCCTAGTCCCTGCTAGAAGACTTTGCACACACCGTTCTGTGTGTGCAGGTCACCCCTGTGGGATGTTTAGGTTCAGCAGATGCTAAAGGAGTTTCTCTGAAAACCAGAGCTCCTGTTGGAGAATTTGCTCTGGTATCTAGTCTTTGCCCCGCTATGTGCAATCTCGGTCTTTTGGGGCTCCGTGGGGTTTTCATCTTGCAAGAAAACTTGTGGTTCCCTTTTTCCCTTTCATTCATCAGATCCTACCTCCCCGGACGCATGCGCTGTGAAAACCGGTACGGTGATGAATAGTGCAGCAGGAAAACAAAATCTTCTAACCTCCATAGTGATACTTCTTCTTCACAAAGGAGGGCAGTGGTTTGTAGTGATCCTTGTAAACTGAATGCCTTTTTGATGCATCCATTTTTCTCTTCTTCTAGGTGTTTGGAAATGCTCCTCCAAGTACAATGACAGAAAAATTTTCTGACCTCCTGCAGTTTACTACTCAAGTGTCACGATTGATGGTGACTGAAATTCGACGGAGAGCATCGAATAAGTCCACAGGTATTGCAGAGGGCACGAGCTTGGGCTTTGTGAGACGCGCGTCATGAATTTCAGATCGGTCAGAATACCGTGAGCTGCCACCCGCAGCAGCTGTGCAGGGTCAGAAATTGAAGTCTTCTCAGTGAAAATGTGTTATCTTCTCTTTCTTTGGACTGAAAGAGAGGGGAGGAGGCTAGAGTTTTCTTTGCTCTGTTACGGAGAAAGCCCAGTTCCACAAACTTGACAACACATCAAAGAGAAAGGAGTAAGCGAAGTTACATCACGGGCTAGTAGAAGGAGACCAAACACATACACGTGGACAGCTTCTGTATCTTGCCTGAGGTGCCTGTTGGTGGTGTGTTTTGTCCCTCGGATATGTTAACATTCCAAAAAACATGCATTTTAAATTAGCTGTTGGCCTGGAAGCTAATAAGATGTGAAAGTACAGGAAGTCCCGCGTTAGGACCAACACTGCCAGGCGCAGAAATATGTTAGTTAGTTAGAGGTCTCTTTTTGCTCTGTTTATTAAATGTCAGGGTGAAATTTGGGTCTGTTGCACCCTGAATGTGTCAGAAGCTGACCACGTATTGGGAGTTGTGCAACTAAAGACAGTGCGCCAAGAAGGCATGTTTCATTAACTTTCCTCTTCGATTCCCTCTTCTGAAGAGGAGTGCTTCTGAGAAGTATCAAGTCTAGATAATTTTAAGACCTGTGCTGGCTTCTCAGTTTGGATTTGGTGGTAAATAAGGAAATAGCGGGCTGAAAAAGGCTGTGCAAATTATTGCGCGTGAAGTCAGGAGTCTCAAACTGTGCCAATTACAATTTCTTTCCATTTTAAGTAGAGTGACTAACAGTGAAACATTCCAGATGGCTAAACAGATATCGTAGACAAAACCTGTTCTCTATGGGTAAACAGGCGCAAAATGTCTTTTCTTTGGGTATTTAGGGGAAATGAATGTCCAACAGCCGTGCTGGCAGAATGGTGGTGTTCGTTTGACTCTGGTTGGTTTTTTTTCCTGGGGAACATCTGTTATGCCTGCTAGTCAGTTGGACGCTGCTAAGAATGGCCATTTTCGTTGTTTATTGCTTAAGCCGTACCTTCGCTTGTTGCTCCAAGATAATCCAGTTGTCATCCTTGAAACCTCACGAGTCAGAGATTGATTTTGTTGTCGTCGCTGTTGGTTTTTGGAGGTTTTCTCATTTTTCTGCCCCACTCGGAAACTTAACTACAATGACTTAAAAGACAGTTTGATACTCTTCTAAGCTCTAATGTAATGAGTACCAGTGTTTTTATTAAAAAGAAAAGCAATCATTTTTCTTTTGTTACCAAGATTGCTGTTACTTCAGTCGGTAAACCCTTTTCAGTAAGAAAGCCTGAGAGGTCCCTGTTCTGCAATTGGTGGGACCAGGGAATTGCAGTTTGCTCTCCAGAAATAACCAATTAACAAACTCATAGCTTGCAGACTTCTCTGTTGAACTGTTTAGAGCAATATACACATTTCATGCTATACTGAAAAAAATAATAGAAAATCTTGGTTTTTTTAGAATACGCTTTATGTTAAGAGCATAATATTGTGTCTGTGGATTGTGAAGTCTCTTGAATTTTATTTTTTATAAAACCTCCGTTCTTTTTGTGTACCAAACAAAAAGATACAGCATATCTTACTAGCTGTTAACAGGCAATTGTATCTCCTACCATGTTTTTAAAAGTGAAAAACTTCAGTAACAGCTATATGCAGGCAATGTCTCTGGTGATATCCGAGTACAAATTCTTGATGGTGTGAAGTGCTCCATTTAAATCAACAAAATTGCTGAGCTTGTTTTAGAGACAAGCGTTCCATAGAAATGTTATCAAAAGTCAACTTTAGATAGTTAACAAAAGGGAAGAAATTTTACAAGAACTTACTTTCTACCTATAAAGAGATAAATTGTTGGCAGTATTTTACAGTTGGGAATGTGGTATGATTAAATCTTACCTGTTGGTGTGTTGGTGGGTTTTTTTTTTTTTGTTTGGGTGGCTGGTGGGTTTTGGTTTTTTTCCTTTTTTTTTGTTGTTTGGTTGGTTGGTTTTTTTTCTTTCCTTCTTCCCCCTTCTCTCCCCCTCCCTCCCATTTCATAATGGAGCACAGGGCAACTTTTTTTTCGTCAGGCCTTTGAATATTTATGCTAATAGCTATGTGAGTAATGCCTGCCATCGTGGAGGCATATCTCAGTTATTCTTGGCAGCCTGTAGTAGTTTTCTCAGAACAGCTTTTCGTGATTCAGTAATAACTGTGCCAGCACCCTGTCTGAAGTAGTCTCTGGACATCGATTGCCGTTGTAGTTATGTGTTCAACTAGTTTCAACTCTCTTGTTTCTCTAGAATGGATGTGAGCTTGGAATAAGAAAAAGCAGTTAAAATGGAGTTAAATTATCTTGTACATTTAAGTCTTTGCTGTACAACAGTGATAATTTGCAGGTGACAGCAGTAAGCATATCTATGAGGCTTAGTGTATGGTTTCCCTTGCCCTGGGGTATCTAGTCTGTTGTAGAAGATGGTGGGGTAATGGTTGAGAAGGCAGCTAAAAATCTCAAGTATACAGAGCTCATTTTTCCCCAAATGAATCAAATTTTGCGTCTGAATTGACCAAAAAGTTGTAGTAGTACTATGCTAGAATATATGCTCAAACATCTATTTCTACCTAAGTCTCAGTCCTGAAATGAGCCTTTCCTCTGGGAGCAAGTGCATTTGGCTCAGGGCTGAAATAGATAGACTTCCTGAAAAAGGGACAGGGACAGCTTGGATCTTGTCAGAATAAATGTGGCTACTAATGACTACTTTAGCTACTGATGCTGGAGGGGAAGCAACACTTACACTTCATGTATTTTTCAAAAGACATAGCCTGGATGCAGTTGGTTCCTCTGTAATTTTTGCAAATATTTCAACAGCATGTCCTAGAGTGTTTGGCACATCATCGTAACTTAGATCCCGCACAAAGATAAGCTGGCGGTAGGGAAGACTAGTTGGGGTGATCCCTCTGGTATGGACAGTGGGACTTGTGTGCCTTTTCAAGGTGCCTAGCCAGGCTGATACAGAGTGCACCTTTCTCTTTCACTCCTAACAGCTTCTCATACTACAGCAGTTGAGGGTGTGCAAACCTGGGATTTGGTACCTTGTAGTGGTTATCCCATGTTTACTGAAATTGGTTTCTAACTCAGTCCTATGTTGTCTGCATCTCAGTTCTGGGCCCCTCACCACAAGAAGGACATTGAGGGGCTGGAGCGTGTCCAGAGGAGAGCCACCAAGCTGGGGAGGGGTCTGGAGAACAAGTCCTACGAGGAGAGGCTGAGGGAAGTGGGCATGTTGAGTTTGGAGAAGAGGAGGCTGAGGGGAGACCTCCTTGCCCTCTCCAGCTCCCTGACAGGAGGGTGTAGAGAGGTGGGGGTTGGCCTCTTCTCCCAAGGGAATCATGAGAGGAGCAGAGGGAATGGTCTGAAGTTGGGGCAGGGGAGGTTTAGATGAGATCTTGGGAAGAATGACTTTCCTGAGAGGGTGGTCAAGCACTGGAAGGGCCTGCCCAGGGAGGTGGTGGAGTCACCATCCTTGGAGGTATTTAAGAAACGTATAGCCGTGGCACTTCAGGGCATGCTCTAGTGCCCGAGATTGTTGGGTTGGGTCTGTTTCTGGTTTGGGTTTGGTTTTTTTTTTTCCTCTTTTTTCATGGTTGCACTCAATGATCTCAAAGGTCCCTTCCAACCATGAGGATTCTGTGATTCAGGCACACCAGATGACATACTGACAGCCCCCATGCATTAGGATATGTAAACACTTGATACCGCAGAGAGATTCAGAATAATTTCTTTAGTGATGGGCAATCCTGCAACCTGGGAGGTCCTTTCCCAGTCAGAATATGATTAAGTTGTTGTGGGGACAATCCATGAAACCTGTGTAGAAGGGGAGAAAGTTAGAGAATGAGAAAGTAAAATGGTTCATCACTGGGCTGGAACATTTTAATCTCCTTTCGAGGTTGATTTCAAAAGTTTTGTTGGTGTGTTGGGTTTTGGTTTTTCTTTTTATTATTTATTTATTATGATTATATGTGTGGTAGTCTGTGTACATCACTGTTTCATGCACCTTTTGAATTCATTTAGTTTATTTTGCTTTGTTGATTTCAGTCAACGTTTCATTCCATATTTGCAGCATTCTCTGTATGTATTTGTCTCAGTATTTACTATTCAGTGCTGAATTGATTTTTACCAAACCTCTAGGCTGCTCAGCTAATCCCTCCTACCTCCAGAAACAACGTTTTCAGTTACTGTTTGTACCCTCTGAATCTTGCGGTGCTTTGGTTCTCTGGCTTGTTTGTTTGCTTGTTTCTTTGAGATGTGTTTTGGTTTTTTTTACTCTCCCCCTTTCTTTCTCTTCCTCTCAATATCACCAATTTACTCAAACCGATTTCACTAGTGAAAATGCTTTTAACCTCTTTAGGCATTTCTCTAACAGANATGTTGAGTTTGGAGAAGAGGAGGCTGAGGGGAGACCTCCTTGCCCTCTCCAGCTCCCTGACAGGAGGGTGTAGAGAGGTGGGGGTTGGCCTCTTCTCCCAAGGGAATCATGAGAGGAGCAGAGGAAATGGTCTGAAGTTGGGGCAGGGGAGGTTTAGATGAGATCTTGGGAAGAATGACTTTCCTGAGAGGGTGGTCAAGCACTGGAAGGGCCTGCCCAGGGAGGTGGTGGAGTCACCATCCTTGGAGGTATTTAAGAAACGTATAGCCGTGGCACTTCAGGGCATGCTCTAGTGCCCGAGATTGTTGGGTTGGGTCTGTTTCTGGTTTGGGTTTGTTTTTTTTTTTTCCTCTTTTTTCATGGTTGCACTCAATGATCTCAAAGGTCCCTTCCAACCATGAGGATTCTGTGATTCAGGCACACCAGATGACATACTGACAGCCCCCATGCATTAGGATATGTAAACACTTGATACCGCAGAGAGATTCAGAATAATTTCTTTAGTGATGGGCAATCCTGCAACCTGGGAGGTCCTTTCCCAGTCAGAATATGATTAAGTTGTTGTGGGGACAATCCGTGAAACCTGTGTAGAAGGGGAGAAAGTTGGAGAATGAGAAAGTAAAATGGTTCATCACTGGGCTGGAACATTTTAACCTCCTTTCGAGGTCGATTTCAAAAGTTTTGTTGGTGTGTTGGGTTTTGGTTTTTCTTTTTATTATTTATTTATTATGATTATATGTGTGGTAATCTGTATACATCACTGTTTCATGCACCTTTTGAATTCATTTAGTTTATTTTGCTTTGTTGATTTCAGTCAACGTTTCATTCCATATTTGCAGCATTCTCTGTATGTATTTGTCTCAGTATTTACTATTCAGTGCTGAATTTATTTTTACCAAACCTCTAGGCTGCTCAGCTAATCCCTCCTACCTCCAGAAACAACATTTTCAGTTACTGTTTGTACCCTCTGAATCTTGCGGTGCTTTGGTTCTCTGGCTTGTTTGTTTGCTTGTTTCTTTGAGATGTGTTTTGGTTTTTTTTACTCTCCCCCTTTCTTTCTCTTCCTCTCAATATCACCAATTTACTCAAACCGATTTCACTAGTGAAAATGCTTTTAACCTCTTTAGGCATTTCTCTAACAGATCTGCCGAAAGACTATCGCTATCTCATCTTCAAACCACTTTGGGAGACCAAATTGATAAATGTTCATTGTCATAATGTTTAACCATTGCAGAAAACCACATTGGTGGTTTGTCTTTGGCCTCTCACAATGCCTACCTTTATTCTTTTTAAAATTCCACTGATCTGCAAAACACTTCTTTTATTGTTCATTTTTATTGCAGTTTACCTCTATCACATCAGCAGAACTAATTTTATGTTCGTCTTAAATACACAAGAGTTAGTGTTACTTGTTCAAGTACATCTCGCTTTTAGGGTAAGTTACTGATAGTGGTTAAAGGAAGCTTCTTATCTTCTACTAATGAGTAGCCTTTTGGTCTCTTCCCATAACGAAGTCTGAAGTTTTCCTGATAGCATTACTTGTACCATCTGCTTCTCTTTGAAGAGTTGGGGATCTTTCTCGCTGAAATAAGTGGACTTAGGGGCTGCTTTCAGACTTTTTTTGTACGTTAGTTAACTTTCCTTCTTTTGAGAAAAGAGTATTTTGGAAATGATCTCACATGCTGTGACTCCACATGACTTGTTTTTTTCATTACATATATACATATATATATATATATGTATGCTTTTCCTGTGCTGTGGGTGACAAGGTAATGGCCTGTATCAGGAACAGTGTGGCCAGCAGGAGTAGGGAAGTGATTGTCCCCCTTTTACTCAGCGCTGGTGAGGCCCCACCTCGAGTGCTGTGGCCAGTTTGGGGCCCCTTCCCACAAAAAAGACCTTGAGGTGCTGGAGCGGGTCCAGAGAAGGGCAACGGAGCTGGTGAGGGGTCTGGAGAACAAGTCTTGTGAGGAGAGGCTGAGGGAGCTGGGGGTGTTCAGGCTGGAGAAAAGGAGGCTGAGGGGAGACCTTCTCGCTCTCTCCAACTCCCTGAAAGGAGGGTGTAGAGAGGTGGGAGTCAGTCTGTCTTCCCGAGTAAAGAGTGATAGGACAAGAGCAAACGGCCTCAAGTTCACCAGGGGAGGTTTAGATTGGATATTAGAAAAAAAAATTTATACTGAAAGGGTTATCAAGCCTTGGAACAGGCTGCCCAGGGGAGCAGTGGAATCACCATCCCTAGAGGTATTTAAAGGACAGGTAAACCTAGTGCTCAGCAACATGGTTTAGTGATGGTTTTTGCCAGTGTTAGGTTGATGGTTGCATTTGATTGGAAAGGTCCCTTCCAGCCTAGACAATTCTATAATTCTATTTTGAATTTAGTGAAGTTGCTCTGAAAAGCAACTGGAGCAGTGTCCTATCAGGTACTCATTAGAAGTCAGTTCTGATCAACGACTGCTATATCTTGTTACTTTTGGTTAACCTTCAAGTTATTTTTGATGCTCTTCACCAGTTCTTCTGCAAGGCAAGTGTAGTGTGATGTAGTGCCTTTCCAAGAGATCCTAGAAAGCCTGTTCTTTTGTTGGCCGGGTTTGTGAGGCTAAATGCTGGCACAGTTGAGTTGCTTATCTTTGGATGGGCAGCCTTCTGTTCCTGCACGCTGCAAAGGCATCAGTCATTTCATATCTGCAGCGTGTGAGGACAGCACTGCACTGTTCCTGATAACTGAAGGAAGACTTTTGCCATCCCTTTTTTGTTTGGGTTGATACTTCTCTCTTGCTATCTAGGCAGTTGGAACTATTTGTATTCTTTAGCTCTAGATGGATACCTAGAGTTTAAAGACTGTAAGACACTGTTTCCAGGCATTCCCTGTGAGAAGTAGTAGAGACTTCTTGAAGGCTCTATTTGAGGAGGAGTCCCTGGCTTCAGCTTGCTTCCCACCATGCCTCTGACATACCCACCCATACTTCCCACTCCGCCTTTGGCATATGCACAGATATTTTTTTGTCAGTAATATTCCACTCTAGGATAAGAAGAAGTTACGCAGAAGTCAGATGATGCTATTAGGTGCTGTTTGTGGTAGTAGAACACCTAACTAAAACCATCACGTACTGAGTTCATCCTCAGTGCTATCGCTGTAGGCAATAGTGTTGCCTGTAACACAGTGCTGCTTTTTGGTGGCAACCTGAATGGGTCTGCTCCCCTTGCTTTCCATCTGCGGCTTTGCTGAAGCCCAGGATGGAAAGCACCTGTGTCACCTCCTGCGTACGAAACCAATTCTCCTGTTTTGTTCTACCGAGCCTCTGTCCTGCGCGTTTTCATCCCTGATGAAAAATCTGACTTCTGTGTATTAACCTTGTCACCACATAATCGTGGTCATACTTAAGTGTACGTGCTTGCACACCTGTCAAGATGTGTATGCTTCTGTGTTATTTTATATGCCTTTCTCTTTTTTCCTTTACTGGTTTTACTAGCTAGCATGTCCCAATCCTAAATTCAGAGGTTTGTTCTGCAGACGTTGAGGGGCTAAATACATCTGGGTGGGGCACGTAGAGGATGTTATATTGAAAAGATGACTTGAGCGCTTCAAAACCGGAGAAAAGGTACAAGAAATAAATTAAGACAAGTGCTGATGATAGAAATTAATCTTAAATGATAGTGCTATCAAATTTGCTCGGAACAGATGACAAGAGAATTTCTTCCTGCGCTTAAAATGCTGTCTGTGTTTTAGGTAGTGCTTAATTAAGACTGACAGTTTTGAATCTGCTATTTATAGTGTTCAACTGCTATGCCATTTAGGATGCCAGCAGCATGACAACTTTTTCAGAAGTGTATACTTAACCCTTGAGTCTCACTTTCAAAGATGACTAAAAGAGCCCCAGTTCCACAGGTGGATTTTGGAGACTGTGCCCAAGGGAGGCTGCGCATGTTACACGGAATCACAGAATGATGTGAGGTTGGAAGGGACCCCTGGAGATGACCTAGTCCAACTCCCCTGCCAAAGCAGGGCTGCCCAGAGCACAACACTCAGGAGCATCCAGGCGGGGCTTGAAGATCTCCAGAGAAGGGGACTCCACACCCTCCCTGGGCAGCCTCTGCCAGGGCTCTGCCACCCTCACCCCAAAGAAGTTCTTCCTCAGATTGGAGTGGAACTTCCCATGTTCCAGCTTGTGCCCGTTGCCCCTCGTCCTGTCACTGAAAAGAGTCCGGCTCCATCCTCCTTCAACCCACCCTTTAGATACTTGGAAGCATGAATAAGGTCTCCCCTCAGCCTTCCTTTCTCCAGGCTGAAGAGCCCCAGCTCTCTCAGCCTTTCCTCATCAGGGAGTTGCTCCAATCCCTCCATCATCTCTGTTGGACTCTCTCCAGCAGTTTCCTGTCTCTCTTGAACTGGGGAGCCCAGCACTGGACGCAGGATTCCAGTTGTGGCCTCCCCAGTGCAGAGCAGAGGGGGAGAATGACCTCCCTCCACCTCCTGGCCACACTCTTCCCTACGCAGCCCAGGATCTCATTGGCCTCTTGGCCACAAGGGCACATACCTGGCTCACGGAGAGTTTACTGTCCACCAGGACCCCCAGATCCTTCTCCCCAGAAGTGCTTTCCAGCAGGTCCACCCCTAACCTATACTGGTGCCTGGGGTTCTTCCTCCCCAGGTGCAGGACCCTACACTTGCCCTTGTTGAACCTCATGAGGTTCTTCTCTGCCCAGCTCTCCAGCCTGTCCAGGTCACGCTGGATGGCAGCACAGTCCTCTGGAGTGTTGTCCAGCCCTCCCAGTTTGGTATCATCAGGGAACTTGCTGAGGATATACTCTGTCCCCTTGTCCAGGTCACTGATGAATATGTTGAACAAAACTGGACAAAGTATTGACCCCTGGGGGACACCACTGGTTACAGGCCTCCAACTTGACCCTGCTCCATTAACTGCAACCCTCTGAGTTCTGTCACACAGCCAGTTCTCAATCCACCTCACTACATTATGCACCTTCCTTTTCTGTCCTAGTTGACAGTAAAAGCACTGAAGATGATTGATGCACGGTTATTAATGAAAAATGGTTTTTGATTTCCCTTAAGGGTAATGGACAGTCGTCGTCATGACTGGCATTATAGATTTCTTAACAGAAGTGTGTATTTAGACAGCAGTGAAATAGGATTGCGTTTTCTGCCGGTTTATTTAATGAGGCTGATAACTTGTTTACTGGGCTGAATGTTTATCTTTGGCTCTGACTGATACAGAATAGCATCTGGTTCCAGAAGTGGTCCCCGGATCATAAGAATTAGCCGTAACTTGTTAGAGTTTTCGTTTTCCAGAAAACCTAAGGATGGGGATGTGGGAATTGCTGACCTTGGTCTTAATTTTACTTTCCGTTCCTTTTGTCTTTCTACACCTCTCCTTCCCTCCAATCTTTTCCATCATCCTCTGTACGGTTGTTTCAGTGAAGTGCTTTTTTTTCAGAGACCGAATACCATCTTTTCCCACTGGGACCACTAAGTGATGGTGACTTCATGTCTCTGGAAAAAGAGTATGTTGTAGTTGATGGAGCCAAAATACTCAAACATGCCGCATGTTACTAAGATCTGTCGGCTGTTTTAGAGGATGATGCATGACCTAAAAAAGTACTTTTTGCAGCCTTGCTAGTGTCAAAGCCAAATGTGTGTGTAAGACTGGAATGTGTGTCTGGAGAGTGTAGGCCTAAGCCTACATTTTTCACGTAGCGCAGGGGAGGTGAATTCATGTTCAGCACTCAGGGCTGCCGAGAGGACGTGTTTCCTTCTGCAGATTTGTCAGATTGCATTCTAACTGCTTTTTTTTTTTTTTTTTTTTTTTAACTGTTCCCTTGCAGAGGCTGCAAGTCGTGCCATAGTCCAGTTTCTGGAGGTCAATCAGAGTGAAGAAGCAAGTAGAGGTTGGATGCTGCTCACCACAATCAATTTACTAGCTTCATCGGGACAGGTTAGTCTTAAACAGCAACGCTAAAAATAAATAAAAATAAAAAAGCAGTGAAATAACAAGCTGCATGAACACACGTTAAAAGGTGTAACGATGTTCTGCTTTCTGTGTTAAGATCCTTTTTCTGTTACACTGCCACAAAACTTCTGCTTTATCTTCTTGCGGTTTCATTTGCCTAAGAGAGTCATTTTGGAACTTTAATTTATAACGTTCTCTTGAATTATGCACACAACTTCTATTGTTCCCCAATCCAAGGCTTATCTTGCATGCTGCTGCTTAGTGCTCCATGAGATGCATGTCGCGTAGAGCACCTAAATCACTTGAACTTGGGCTCCCCCATTCAAGGAGGGCAGCAGCAGTTGTGAAAAGAGAAGCCAGCAGCAGTGATGAGTGGGTGATACCATGAATCTTCACTGCCTCTGCTTTTGGTGGGGCCCTCCATCAGAGAGCTGATCTCTGGCGATGTGCTGAACAGCTGCGTGGTTTGTTCTTTCTGCTCTAATCTGCCTTTGTGATTCAGCACATCATGTTATCTGTGTTTAGCGTGTTGCCAGCTTCCACCCCAATTTGTCTTCTCTTCCCACTGATGCTTTCATGTTTTCTTCTACCTTGCTCCTTATGCCTGCTTATACCTTCGTGCCAAGTGAGAGTAGAAATTGAATAGTCCTCCTCCCACTCCCATTTTTACTGCTACAGAGAATAGATAGCTAATGAGGGCTTGGCTGAAGGTCTTGTAATTAACTTGTAAGCTTCTGTTGGCAGAGACTGTCAGCTTTTGTTTCTGTCCCGTGCAGTGATTGCTCCAAACTGTGGCTGTTCAATGCTGTTGTCATGTAAATAAATTATGCTCCTATTTTTAAGGTTACTGTTTAGGTAGGCATTTAAGAATAGATGGTGAATCTATGCTGCCACGTGGACACCTCACCAAAGGTGTGAGAAAGGAAGAAACGGCATTTGAGTCAACTGCGTTACAGGAGCGTGACTTTTTGAATGTAGTAATATGCTGAACTGTTGTTTTTTTTTTCTTCCCTCTGTTTTCTTTCTCCCCAGAAAACTGTGGACTGCATGACGACAATGTCAGTGCCTTCCACACTTGTTAAATGTCTATATCTGTTTTTTGACCTTCCACATGTGCCTGAGGTAGTTGGAGGAGCACAGAATGAACTACCTCTCGCAGAGCGCCGAGCGCTACTACAGAAAGTCTTTGTACAGGTAAGAAAGGTAAAGCAGGTCATGGAATTTGCAAGAGGAGTGGAAATGCCTCCTGTGAGAAGAGTCCGGAAACTTTTCTCTTGAACCAGGTTTTGCTCTACCTTGATTCTTTGCAAACTTCCCTGCAAGCACGGTTGAGGTTATATTTCCACTCCCTCTGTGGTTTTTATCCTTGGCAAATATCTCCTCCACAAAAATGCATGCGACTCTTCTGCACAGCTGCTTAAAAGGAGCAACAGGTTGTCTATTCTGTTTTGATCTAACTGGTCCTGGTCTTCGGTATCTTTGGCTGTTACTGATTGAAATAGACATAGTAAAAACCATTAAAATTGATAATAATCTTTGAATTAATTTAACATATGCTATTTCCCCTTTAATTATTGAAATAAACCATGAATATGGAAACAAATAATTTAAATATGGGAACCATCTGAGCCTGCAGTTACTATTACAGGTATCCCTCAGATTTCCCAGGGAGACCAGGGGCTCTATCTGACCTGCTCCTGCTTTCTGAAGTCTCATTTGGAGATCTTCCAGAGGAATTCCCAGCACTTTTAGAAGGGATGAAACTTTTAGAAGGAACTGACAGTTACTGTTAGAAAGGGGCCAATGGTCACGCTAACGGTTTCCATGTGCAAGTTGGATGCATCTCTGTGTAGGGTTATTGTATGCAATGTAGCCACGTATGCAAAACCATAGAGGTCTGTCAGCAATCACACCTTTCAGGGATTTGAAGGCAGTGCTAAGATTTGTAAATTTCACTGATTTTTTAGAGTTGGAAGGGGCCATAGAGATCATCTAGTCCAACTCCCCTGCTGAAGCAGGATTGCCTAGAGCTTGTCAGAGCATGTTACTCAGGACGGCATCCAGGCAGGTCTTGAAAATCTCCAAGGAAGGAGACTCCACGACCTCCCTGGGCAGCCTGTCCCAGGGCTCTGTCACCCTCACCATAAAGAAGTTTTTCCTCATATTTGAGTGGAACCTCTTATGTTCCAACTCGTGCCTGTTGCCCCTCGTCCTCTCACTGGGAACCACTGAAAAGAGTCTGGCTCCCTCCTCCTTCAACCCTCCCTTGAGATACTTGTCAGCATTGATAAGGTCTCCCCTCAGCCTTCTCTTCTCCAGACTAAAGAGTCCCAGCTCTCTCGGTCTTTCTTCATAAGGGAGATGCTCCAATCCTTGAATCATCTTCGTTGCCCTACGCTGGACTCTTTCCAGCAGTTTCCTGTCCCTCTTGAACTGGGGAGCCCAGAACTGGACGCAGGATTCCAGTTGTGGCCTCACCAGTGCAGAGCAGAGGGGGAGAATGACTTCCCTTGACCTGCTGGCCACACTCTTCCCTACGCAGCCCAGGATTCCGTTGGCCTTCCTGGCCACAAGAGCACACTGCTTGCTCATTGTCATTTTGCTGTCCACCAGGACCCCTAGATCTTTCTCTTCAGAAGTTGTCTCTAGCAGGTCCACCCCTAACCTGTACTGGTGCCTGACATTTTTCTTCCCCAGGTGCAGGACCCTACACTTTTCCCTGTTGAACCTCATGAGGTTCTTCTCTGCCCAGCTCTCCAGCCTGTCCAGGTCTCGCTGGATGGCAGCACGGCCCTCCGGGGTGTCAGCCACCCCTCCCAGTTTGGTATCATCAGCAAACCTGCTGAGGATACACTCTGTGCCCTCGTCCAGGTCACTGATGAATATATTGAACAGTATAAATGTAACATTTGAGAGGCTTTTTGGTATTTGCAGTACAGAAATAAAGATGAGCCTTATTCCTACAATTCCTAGCCACAATGTCTGCCTAGTGACAGTCACTATAGGAGAACATACCCATTTGCCTCTTTTTTTTTTTTTTTTTTGTCTTAGTGCTGCAGGCTGGCTTCCAAAGCAGCCATCATGATGTGCTGTGAGCTATCTTTCAGAAATTGCTTTGCTGTGTTTCAATCAGCAGAGTTAATGAATGACCAATGTTACAGCATAGCTTCCCCCCCCGTATGTTACCACTCAGCTCTTTCTGTCCATCTTGAAGGGCTGTTAAGTGGTGCTCTCAAATGGGCTGGCTGGAATGGCTGAGGTTTCAGATAGCTTCCAAATGTCCTCCTCCAGATGCAGACAGCCTCGTGAAGTCTTCCTCCAGTTTTCTCAGAGGGAGCCTCAGCTTTTCCTGCACCAGAAACAAAATGGACATCAGATGTCCTCAAAACATACAGGAAAGGGAGTGCAACATAGGAACTTTGGTTGCATGGCTGGATTTTGTCTTGTTTATGGTAACCTGGACATTCAGATCCAGGTGCCAGTTATCCAGATAGGTCTACAGTGTTGCTGCAGCCTTTCCTGCCGCGCTGTTTTGGCTGTTTTCATTTGGCCAAGATGTTCTGGATGCAGCTCTGCCAACCACCCATCAGTAGGCGGGTGGTTGGCCACCACCACCAACCACCCTGCGTTAGGAAGGGACGCAACAGTTTGCTGCGCAGAGCCTCTGCCTCACTGCAGGCTTTAGACCTGTAAATCAGGTAACTGGCAGCTTCTCCAAGAGTGGAATAACCTGGTATCCACACAAGTATGCCGTGTCAGCCTAAAAACATTTAAACTCTGCTGCCAATCTTTTGCTAGTCATTTTAAACTGAAGTGGGACTTGAAATGATCCTGCGTTGAATAACTTTGTCTTCAAATTAGAGAAACAAAGGGAAAATAGCACGTTACCTTTTTTAATGTCTGTGCTAAATGGAAGAATGTTTCACATTTTACTAAGTTTGGGCAAAAATAGCAATGATCAGGGTATTAATGCTAGATGTTTAATGACTTTTTATTTCAGATTCTAGTAAAATTGTGCAGTTTCGTGTCCCCGGCGGAAGAACTGGCTCAAAAGGATGATCTCCAGCTTCTATTCAGTGCAATAACCTCATGGTGCCCTCCCTATAATCTGCCTTGGAGGAAGAGTGCAGGGGAAGTACTGATGACCATATCACGTCATGGCCTTAGCGTCAATGTAGTGAAATACATTCATGGTATGTGTCCTTACCCAGTATTAATTACTGAGATTTTTCCTGTTGCTGTTCTTTGATAGTTTTCTTAGTTGGGACATAGACTCAAAAATAATAAATCGAGGAAAGCTTCCAGGATTTTTGGTTGTACGTGTGAGTATTTACATACAGGTAAACTTTCAGAGCGCTTGTTTAGTGAGAGGGGTGTTTGTAGCTGAGTCGGCCTTATCCACGTTTCAACTTAACATTGGAGGACAGAGTTTCCCCAAATTTTTTGGTGTAGACTTTGTGATGACCAGAAGGAAAGGCTTTCGGTAACATCAGTAAGTGCCTGTATTGTATTGTATCTCACTGGGAAGATGCATAAGTTTGTAATTCTGACTGTGAGCATTACTTCTTAACAGGAGTTAGTTGTTTTCGGTCCTGCTCTTGAACCTAGCAGCAGCCCCTTGTAGAGGCACAAGGGCCAAGCTATCAGTGTGCAGTTTACAGCTGCTTGTCCAGGTACCACTCCAACTGGCAATAAAAGTGTAGAGAAGTCTGAGGAAGCTGCAGGAAGAAGAACCAACTCCATATGTTCTGTCGATGCAGTTTGAGCTCTTAGAAGCCCATGAAGGCTGCTGCCCTGTAGTAAATACTGGTGTGCAACCATAATTTGGGTATGCTGGGAGGAGATTCTTTCTCCCAGACATCTTGCTTTTGTGGGAAGGGGCTGGGTGAGACTCTTATAACAACCACTGATTTCCAGTGTACTCTCTGTTATCCAGGACATTGCAGGTGGCATACCCTGATAACAGCAAAACCTGTGTAATGCAGGCACTAGGAAATGCTTGAGGGAGCGTGGTGTATGGGCACAGAAACATTTGAGTGTGAACCTTCAAGTGCTGATTGACTGAGCAGCCAACTGGCTTTCTCCCCTGTGGTCCAGCCCAGCTTCCCTGTGGGGTCCTCAACCCAAGGATGTTGTCCCTAGGGCCTGTCCCAGGGAGGCTCTCCTTCGCTTGGCTCAGACTCAAGCCTATGCATGAAGGAGCTGGTCTCAGAACTGGTGCTCCTAGGAAACTTAAATGTAGCCTGAAGGCTACGTGTCCATGAAGGACATGGACCTGTTGGAACGGGTCCAGCGGAGGGCCACAAAGGAGCACCTCTGCTGTGAAGACAGGCTGGGAGAGCTGGGGTTGTTCAGCCTGGAGAAGAGAAGGCTTCGGGGAGACCTTATAGCAGCCTTCCAGTACCTGAAGGGAGCTACAGGAGAGCTGGGGAGGGACTCTTTGTCAGGGAGTGCAGTGACAGGACAAGGGGGAACAGTTTTAAACTGAAAGAGGGGAGATTTAGATGAGATGCCAGAAAGACATTCTTTGCTGTGAGGGTGGTGAGACCCTGGAAGAGGTTGCCCAGAGAAGCTGTGGCTGCTCCATCCCTGGAGGGGTTCAAGGGCAGGCTGGATGGGGCTTGGAGCAACCTGGTCTGGTGGGAGGTGTCCCTGCCCATGGCAGGGGGTTGGAACTGGATGATCTTTAAGGTCTCTTCCCACCCGAACCATTCTATAGCTCTAGCCTCTCCTAGAGCCTTTGTCACAACCAGGTGCAGAGATTTTGGGACACAGCTGGGAAGAGCCTGGCTGCTGGGTGGGTTTGCAGCCCCTACATTTTCCCTGTTGGCTGACTGACTAGATGGCTGAACGGTCAGCAAGCCTGCGTTTCTTCTGCCGGGCCCTTGTCTTCCCCACCTTGCCATACAGCTTACAAATTGCAGGTTTTGAACATTCTCAAAGGCCAGAGTAAAATCATCTCATGGGCTTAATCCAGGCTGCCAGCCACCAAATGACTGAAGCAGCCAAAATCATTCCATTTTATCTCCTCTTCTTGTTTGAGACAAATAGCATCCTGACTGTTTCAGGCATGGAAACTGTAGCGTACAGGGGGTATTTCTGTAGCTGGGTGCAGATTTTGGTAGCTAATATAAGTGGTACTTTATTCATCATGTATCTTTACCAAGGGACTGGTTACAGTCTGCTTGACAAGCTGGTTCATTACCAAGAGTTAGTGAGAGCAAAGCGAGATGCTGACTGGTGTTGGAGAGGATATTAGCTGCCCAGGAGCAATTTTGCATACGAAGTGCTCCTGTTGCATTAATTTAAAACTGCAGTGATGTTTGGGTATGTAGGATTTGAGGTAGGAAATTTGGTAGAATCTGTTTTTAATATTATACTTAGGGCTTTTAGACTGTAGGACCACATAGAAGCATTTGTAGTTTTTAAATTGGAACGACTGCTGAAGTGAACTAACATTCTTATCATACATTTTAGCCGTGTACACCTACTGGAAAGAAAGAAACCCACAGTTTCCTTGTACCCTGGAAAGCAAGCGGTTACAAAGCTCCACAAAATCATTTTGACAGCTTATGAAATACGTCACCCCTGCTCCTCCATACTTCACAGAAAATTTCAGTCTGTGTTTTTTCTTGTGCTAGCAACGTGTCTCCAATTCCAGTCAGAAAGATGTGAATGTGCAGTATCCCTTGAAAGCACAGAACAGTCAGCAGTTCAGTATTTTCAGACAGGACCTAAAAGGTGATAGGTGTTTTGCTTGCACCTGTAACAGCCTTCTGGTGGGTTTTTGATGAGTGTAGAAGGTGCACGTGTATATGTGAAAACATTATCCACCCCAACAAAGGAAATATCTGAGTTTTGACTGTGTCGTTTGGGATATTGCAGCTACTACCATTAACGCTTCTCTATGGGCTTGATCCACAGAGGAGTGAGGCTGGCACATCAGAAGATATTCTAGGTTCTTTTAAAAGTGAAATAAATTCTTAAAAAGAAAACCAGCCGGCATTCCCTCTCGCTTATTGATAAAAAAAATTAACCTGACTCAAGAGATAACAACATCTGTCAAGAGGCTCATCTCATATTCAGGAAAAAAGCTAAGACATTTTACCATATGCAAAGGAGCATCCTTTCACTGTCTTATGCTTTGATTTGATATCTGAGAAATTTTGTTACCAGTCTAGCTGGAAAGATTTGCACATGTCTCGCACATACTGTGAAGTTAAAATAGCAGATAATTGAAGGAAGCATCTTTAAAACAGGAGTGCAACCTAAAATCTGGCTATAGATTTGGGAAGGCTTTTTGCAACTGAGCAGAGAACTGATGGAGTGTTGCAGGAGGATGCAGGACGAGACAAGCTGCCTCTCTTTCATCAAGATTTGTCAGGCAAGCAAATAGGCTAGCCAAAGAGTAGCGTAAGAAAACTTGGTATAACTGTGTTTTAAAAGAAAAAGATGATGTTTCAGAATTGTTTACAGTTGTCATATATGTCTTTTTGTTCTACTCAGTTATCTGGTCAAACTTCTACAGCAAAACCCAGTATTTGTCTATACAGTCTCCTCCCTACAAGAGTAAAGATTATAAATGGGAGGAAGGGATTGACAAAAAGAGGTAGGGTTCAGATCCAAAGCCTCTTGAGAATTCTACTCATCTTCAAGTGCTCTGTGATGTTAAATGTTATATGATAAGAGATAGTTAAATAACAGTTACCTTATTGCCATGATTTTTGCACCAGTTATGCTTCTTGCAGTGATTGATGTCAGTAGAATTCTAAATTTCTTAATTGCGATTCTTTTCAGAAAAGGAATGTTTGTCCACGTGTGTTCAGAACATGCAGCAGTCTGATGACCTTTCTCCCCTAGAAATAGTTGAGATGTTTGCTGGACTTTCTTGTTTTCTCAAAGACTCCAGTGATGTATCCCAAACCTTGTTGGATGATTTTAGGATATGGCAAGGATACAACTTCCTCTGTGACCTCCTCCTCAGGTATGCAAAAGTGCTTGAAGGAATGCAGATGGATCACTGTGAGCTTTTTCTGAAAAGGTTTCTTAATAAAGAATAGGTGAATAAGTTTGAATAAGTAAGTGATTATAGGTTATTATGCAATGAAGGTATTAGGACCAAAACACGAAATTATGTGCTTTTCTCCATTTATGAAACTACATTGTTTAACTTTTTATTCATCAGTGTTGGTTTATTACTAAATCTTTCTTAGCACATGCAGGAACCAGGTGCTTGAAAACAACTGGTGCTAAAAATTCAGAAAGAATTCAGAAAATAAAAAATTGACTGCAGCTGGTGATTCTTGGGTTTGGTTGGAGTTTTTTTGTATTCTAACACACTATCATAATGCAAAATTGTGTAAGTAAATGTGGTGCATGCTACTTAGTATTGAAGAGATATTTTTGTACATAAATTCTAATACCAGCGTGTTGGAGGGAACTCTAACGCTACTAGGAAATCAGTGTATATGTATTTTTTTTTATTTGTATTTTTTATTAAAGGTACTGCTAACCTGCTAATGCATCACAAAATATGATAATGAAAATGTTCGCCCAAACAAAACGTGGATGTTTGATCCATCTGTGATTTTTATTTCTTTCCATGAAAGAAGCTTCATTCATTTCTTTCTCAGCACATTAGTGTCTGCTGCGTTATTTGTGTAAAATCTACGGTCAGTCTGTGTTCTTTGTTTGGTTACGAAGTTCTGAAGAGGCGTGCTTCAGTGTGTATAAAACATATATGTATGTTTTAGAAATCTAAGACAAACTGGGAAGTGATGTCTATGAGTGTACACTTTATAAAGTATGATTGGATCAAAGATGCTTAGAAACAACGCTGTAATGGCCATTAATGAAAAGTATTAATGTTGTTATCTCCCTCTTTCAAGCCATTCATTTTGGGTGCTAAGATGCTAGGTTTTGGCACCCAAATATTTCAACTACATTTTCTACTACATAGTGTGGTTTTGCCTTGTTTTTTGTTTTAAATGGATACCAGACATAGACATGGCATTTGACATTCTTAATCAGAGTTAAAACTATTAATAGATTATCTCTTAAACACCTTTTAAAGAATTGTTCTGTGGTATGAATGGTGGTTTTGAGCATGTATCTACTAACACATTCGTTCAAATCAATGTAATTCAATCTCAGTCATTCTCCAGAATTCTCTCAGCCACAGTTTAGGTGGAATCTGAGGGGAACGTGGTGGCATTAGCAATTTCATTTTCAGGTACAAGAGTGATCCTCTGTAGATCAAGTGTTTTAAACAGACTCCCTTCTGAGCTTGCTCAGCCTTTAAATCGAAGAATGGGGGATCCCTGACGTAGATATAGGAAGACTAGAGGTTTGCATGTCTGATGGAAGAAGGAGAGCACCTGGGTTTTTCAGGTGACATCAGTAAAAGTTAAAAGTGTAGGAATGGATTATCCTCACTTCTTCCCGGGGTGATTCTAGAAAAATTGCTGAGATTCTTGCAGAAATGCCTGGGGTAAGGTGAACGGTGCACTCTGTGTGGTGTGTGCATTAGCAGTTTGTGTATTGTAGAGGAGATGGAAGATGGTTCAAAACGTGACTGCTCTTTTGATAGCCGTATCTCTTGCTGCTTCTTACAAGCTTCAGTTTATTTGATCTTCACATCAAAACGTAGTTTGTTTCAAAAAAATTATCGACTTGGGCAAGCCTATATATCAGTCAGTGATGAACAACAGTAGTGTGTTTTGGCTAAAACTTACAGGCAGAGACTTGTTCAGCTCTATTATGGAGCTGACTGTCATGTGGGGGTGTGAAATCTGGACACTGGGCATCGGTGAGGTCCGTAGAGATTACAGAGTTAGTAAGCAATTAAACATGGTTTAATTTTTGGTGAAACAGAAGGAAAATTAGGATTGTTCCGGGCTCGGAGTCAGATTTTAGGGTTTGGTCTGGTGCTGTGTTGGAATGGGTTGTTAGCATTTCCATCCTCTTGTGCCCAAAGGTAAGGGTCTGCAGTCCTAATGAAGATGTCTCATTGTGTGCTTCTAAGTGTTAGCCTTCTACCAAGGTACCATTTCATTAGCATAAAGTATTAACTCGGTGGCAGATATAATCTAGCAAGTTAACAATGGATTTATTTAATGACAGCCTGTGTAGGTATTTTCCTATCCAATAGCTTCATGTTTGTAAGAGGATTTTAAAAGTAATTTTCTTGTCTGTCCTGCTTTTTAGCAGACTGTTGAGTTCGAGGAAAGATTTATGAGGTGAACTTCTTTGGCAAATAATGTATGCTCTCATAAATTCAATAATGTTTGACTGAATGGTGTGAAATATGATCAGAGACCATGTAAAATACTGTAGGAACAGGACAGTAAAAGTGGGATCTCTAAATTAATAGCGTAAAGTGGAGGAGGTATCTTATTAAAGTGATTTGAAATAAACTAGTGCTGCTAACTTGATCTATTGTATTTTCTTTAGATTAGAACAGGCAAAAGAGGCTGAATCTAAGGATGCTTTGAAGGACTTGGTGAATTTGATAACTTCCTTAACAACGTATGGTGTCAATGAATTAAAGCCAGCTGGTGTTACCACTGGAGTACCTTTCCTACTACCTGGATTTGCAGTCCCACAGCCTGCAGGCAAAGGTGAGTTTGGGGGGTTTTTTGGTTTATTTCTTTGGTTTTTAAATGTAAACAACCAAATACAGAGAAGCTGTATACTGCACAAACTATTTGTCGTTGAGTCTAAGTTCTTTTACTAGGATTACACATCAAATACTTAGTTCTGTTGCTCTCAAAGGTTCTATTATGGGGTTGGTACCCAAAGAAGAAAGCGTAGGGCTTTTTTACTTGAGGACTAAAGGCTGAGTCAAACATCTGTCTCTGCAAAGCTGACAATTTCTGTGTGGACATTTTAAGAGATTATCATAATGGAGAGATGCACTGTTTTGATTTGAGGTGTTTTAAGCTGCTCTTGCTAAACCGATCAAAGAATCATAGAATCGTCTAGGTTGGAAGGGACCTTTAAGATCATCTAGTCCAACCATCAACCAAACTCTAATTAAAAAAAACAAAAACCCAAAAAACAAAAGAAAACCATACCAAAAAAACCCCCACCCACGTTACTAAACCATGTCTCTAAGCACTATGTCAACCCATCTTTTGAAAACCTCCAGGGATGGTGCCTCAGCCACTTCCCTGGGCAGCCCATTCCAGCCCATTCCAGTGATATGAAAGGCTGTGCTGGATTTTTGGGGGTTTTGGGGAGGGTTGGGTTTTTTGGGGGTTTTTTGGTTTTTGGTTTGGTTGGTGGGTTTTTTTTGGTGTGTTCCAGGTTTGGTTTTAGTTAGCTTTTTGTCAGCTTAGGCAAGAGTAATTTGTGAGCTGAAAACTGTTGTTTCATCACCAGTGTTCTCAGCGTGGTGAGATCTGTGGTGTGCTTGCAGCCGCAGCCAATTATGATCTGGAGATAAGGTTGAGGAAGTCTGAGGGGAGAAAGGGTTTTATAAAAATAAACTTGTTTTTCACGTCCTGTGTATAAACTTAAAACTCAGGTAAGTCTTCCGTGCAAATAAGGGGTTTGGAATTTAATAGCGACCATGGAGCTGGTTTGTTACTTGGCGCTTTTATAGGATTTAGAATTATTAGGGATATAAGAAAAAATTTTGTGATAGGGTTACATTTATAGATTTATAGGCTAGTGGACTTACTTTCCCTGTTTCTCTTGTATATCTAGGTTCCTTGGACAATGACTTCCTTTATCTGGTATTGAGAGAGTTCATTGTTCATGGGAATTGTTTTCCCTTTGCACTAAATAGAGAAAGGAGGTGACAGTCACACTCGGAGCTTAATTTCTCCATGTTTTGATAATAACATACTAATTTTTGCTTAAGTGAATTAGCTTTTCTGATACAATAACATGAGAGAACCATGGCCTATTGCAATCTCCAAAGGAATTATTTTATTAATTTTCTGGTATTTGCCATGACATCTTTTGGTTCCTTTTACCTGCTTTTCATTACATTGGCAAGTTGTCTTTCTATGAAGACCATATTAGCCCGTTTTCTTCATTGCTTCTGTTTAAATCCTCTTAGTTCTTGAACTCTGAAGAGCTGGTTAAGATTCGGTTTCTTCAGGGGTCCTCGTAATAATCAAAGATAATTTATTAATCTCCTTGATTGCCTGGAACAACTGTTGATACAAAATAAGAATATAAATAGTTGAATCTGTCACTACCTATATTCCTGCCACATTTAATAAGCTGTAAATCCCCCTTTCAGCATTTTTCATTGTAAAGAAAGCATGTAAAAAATCCTTTTAGAAACTAATTATTGTGACTTATAATTTAACATTCATATTCTTCCGGTATCTGAAATTGTTCCATGTTAGTTTTGAAGGAAGTTTGCTGCTACCTTTTGGAGGAATGCTGGCAGGGAAGGGGGTGAGGCTAATTGCAAAGATAACTGAATTTACTTTGAAATTGGACAGCTTAGTTTATAAAAATGAAAAGAGTAGTATTTCCCAGAGCACATGTAATAAATTGGGGTTCTTTGTTTATGAACGGGTTTCTAAATCAGGTTAATGGTTTGCTTATAGCTTGTCTGAAATTAAGGTTTTATCATTCGCCCTTTCGACGAAACTTTGTTTTGGGGGAAATTGACAATCAAAATAAACCACTGTGTTACAGCCTGTGGGGAGGGCTTCTGTTGCAAAGACAGTGCTAAGTACCATGGTCTTTTATCATGGAGGTATAGAATCATAGAATGGTTTGGGTTGGAAGGGACCTCAAAGATCATCTGGTCCCAACCCCCCTGCCACCAGACCAGGTGGGTGGTCTGGGACACCTCCCACCAGACCAGGTTGCTCCAAGCCCCATCCAGCCTGGCCTTGAACCCCTCCAGGGATGGCGCAGCCACAGCTTCTCTGGGCAACCTCTTCCAGTGTCTCACCACCCTCACAGGAAAGAATTTCTTCCTGATCTCTCATCTAAATCTCCTCTCTTTCAGTTTAAAACCATTACCCCTCATCCTGTCACAGCACTCCCTGGTAAAAGGTCCCTCCCCATCTCTCCTGTAGCTCCCTTCAACTGGAAGGCTGCTCTAAGGTCTCCCTGGAGCCTTCTCTTCTCCAGGCTGAACAACCCCAGCTCTCTCAGCCTTTCCTTGTAGGAGAGGTGCTCCAGCCCTCTGATCAGCTTCGTGGCCCTCCTCTGGATCCCTGGTGGGCAACGCCACCAACATAGGCTACTCCTCAATGGAAGGAAGACAACTGCAATTGCCAAAGAGTGGAAGCAAGAGGATAATTTGGGGATGTTGTCTAGATTTCAACCCAGCTGATGAGGATCTGTCATTGCTTGTTGCTCTGTTGAGTGAGGGGATACAGATGGTTGTTATTCCAAACTTAGCCTGCTGAAGACTTGTAGAAGACAGTGTTGTGTTCTGCGTGATGGAACACAGAACATGTTACTATTGCTGTAATGAGTTTTCTTATGGCCTGTGTAGATGAGATGGGTTTTGTTTTGTCTCTGTAACTGTACCCTGTTGCATGTTTTAACAATAGGTCACCTTACCTATTTTAAAGAAATGTTCTTTTATTTAGCTGCCTGTGTAAACAGTTAAGTTCAAAGATGAAGGTGTCACCTTAATGAACAGTATACTGTAGGATTTGCAGTGTAAGTGATTGTGCAGAGGCTTTTTAGAAGAGTTGTTTTTTTATTATTACTTTTTATTATACATGACGTACATTGTTATAGGACCATTATTAAAAAGTGTACTCATTGTTTATTACAATTAAGATCTTTCTCTTTCCTTTTTCTTCCCATCCCGCTTTGTTTCCTTATTTAGGTCATAGTGTGAGGAATATTCAAGCATTTTCGGTCCTCCAGAACGCATTTTTGAGAGCAAAAACCAACTATCTAGCACAAATCATCCTTGATGCCATCACCAATATTTATATGGCGGACAATGCCAACTACTTCATTTTGGAATCGCAGCACACATTGTCTCAGTTTGCAGAGAAAATTCCTAAACTTCCAGAAGTGCAGACCAAATACTTTGAGATGCTGGAATTTGTTGTCTTCAGCTTGAACTACATACCCTGTAAAGAACTGATCAGCGTGAGCATCCTTTTAAAATCCAGCACTTCTTTTCAGTGTAGCATCATCGCCACGAAGACGCTCCTTAAGTTCACCCGTCACGACTACATCTTTAAGGATGTCTTCAGGGAAGTGGGGCTTCTGGAGGTGATGGTAAATCTTCTCCATAAATATGCAGCCCTTCTGAAAGATCCCACTCAAGCACTGAATGATCAAGGTAGCGTGTGCTCTTCCATTTTACTAATACGTGTCTTTTTGGCTGGGAATGGTGGAGGCTAGCACTTAGGAGGAGGAACAAGAGAGTCTGAACACGTATCTCAAGGGCTGGGTTCTGCCAGGGTTTGCTGTGCTATCTTAAAAGTTCTTTGAAATTGCTTCTCTCTTAACGTCCTGCGAGAAGCTCGAGGCGAGCTTTAATGAAAGCTGCTATATGAATGCAAAATAGCAGGAGTACATCTTTTCCTTTTCAGATTTTTTTTTTTTAATGTATTGGTTTAATATTTGTTACACAACATGAAAGGAAAAGGGAAGGTGCAATGCATAGTAACTATATTTCTTCTCGCAAAAGATACTTGTGCATTTCATTGTGTTTAGCCCCAGGTTTGAAAAAATACTATAGAGGGCATATCTGAGCTCTTAATAGGAGTATGTATTCAAGTTTGCAGACTCTTTTTATAAGTTGGGTCTACATTTTTAGAGTAGCATTTTAATAAATAACTAAACAGCTATCTCAACTCCAGAATTGAACATTTCGGAGATAAACTACGTAGCTGCTTAGCCTGCCAAGTGCCGTATGTGCATATATACACACATGCATACCTCTTTTTTTTTTTTTTTTTTTTCCCTACGTTCTTCATTCATTTGAGTTAGTGTGCTCAGTGGCATTTATTTTTTTTAATCTCTATTATTGGATGTTTCATGTGGGTTTATTTTCCGGAGCTTCATTGGTGAGTGGTAGCAATTGATTGAAGTTACAAAGCTTTTTTTTTTTTTGCCAGCAAAAAACACATCATTTTTTTGCCAGCAAAAAACACATCATTTCTCGCGTTCTTGTAAACTAATGGACCGAGCTGTCATCTGATGAGGGTGCTACCTGGGTGCACATGGCCTTGTGTTGTGGCTTGCTTCTTATTAGAGTCATTTAAAAAAAATGTTTTTTTCTGGAGTGTTACTCTGTGTTTAAGATGCTACTTGCAGTGTTGGTTCATCTGTTGACACCTGTTGAATCACCAGCACGTATACTGTAATTATGTGAATGCAGGTTTGTGCTTTTGTGTGGAATTTCTCTTTTCAAGTACTGAATGCTGAACAAAACCAGATCCTGTTAAGTCTTCAAATGTGGTATGGTTTTGTGGCTTCAAGAAACAACAGTTGGGGATATGAAAGTGCACATACAGCTGCAGTGTCAGCCACTGAGCTCACACCATTCAAAAGCTTCTGTTTAAATACTTGTTTTTATAAATTAACTTTTCAAATGATTCATAGTTAAGAGTTCCCAGAATGCATGTGTAGACTAAACCTTAATTTGCTTTGGAATATGGTTAGGCCGCATATTCTCCGAGGAAGCAAAGAAAATAAAAGTGCTGGTGTAAAGTATAGAGAAGCATCTTAGAAAAGAGTGAATTTTACTATGACTTTGGCTTCTGAAATTATTTTTTAGGGGATTCAAGAAACAGTTCATTTGAGGACCAAAAGCAGCTGGCTTTATTGGTTATGGAGACCTTGACAGTACTACTACAAGGATCAAACACAAATGCAGGTAAGCAGAGAGGCCTCTGTCAAAATATTTATTAAGTAGTAACTCAGAAAATCATGCCTGAAAGCAATGTAGTCTTGACTTTGCATCTTCCAGTAGGTAATCACACACACTAAAATATACTTTTTTTTCTTGCAATGTTTTTCCGAAAGAGAGAATAAGCAGCATAAACTAGAGTGCTTAAAATGAAGGAGTACAAGATAGTGTTTCTTTTTCACTTCAGTTTCTTTCCCAGTGTTTACCTGAAGGCAACTACCATGCCCCATCACGCTCCAACAACACTATAATAATTTTTAGTAGGGTTTGTAACACAGGTTGTGTATTGAAAAATTTAAGCATATAATTACACATGTAGTTTGCTGTTGACGGTGTCCCGTCTACTTAAATGTGATTAATAATGCTTGCATCTTTAGCAAAAGATGGCTTTTCATTTTTAAAGGTGTATTCTCAGTCAGTGTGTGTAAATAGGGGCTCTGTTACGAGTGTCCTTCTCTAAATCAGGCAGATTTATAATATGCTTCATTAGCCAAGGCTTAATGACATCAAAATAGTCAATACGTGTGTCTCACAGGAGTAAAAGCTGTCTCTGAGAGCTTGAAATAACAGGTTGGGAAAGGATAACTGTTTTTAAACCCTTTTTGTCTGTCCTATTAGGTGAAGAAGAAAATGAGCGGGCTGGGGGGAACAGACACAAGAAGCAAATGACTTTGGCTGAAATAAGGGGGTTTTAGAGGAATTGGTATAGATTGCAGGTGAATCAATTATACACTTGTACATTTATCACTCGGCTTTGGTTTTGCCCTGTAAGAATAGGCAGAATTAGAAACGAGTGAGAAAGGAGTGGCACAAAGGTACGTGTGGGGGCTTCAATATCAGGAGAAATTGGGGGGAAAAAAAGAAAACCAACCCCCAAACTAAACCAAAACCTCAGGGTTGTTTGCTTTCTAAGGATGAATGAGAGGAGGCGGTGTAAGTATGTGACTGTAACATCTTTGAAGGACTGGAACTGCCTGGTAGTTTAGAAGCAACAGGTCTTGGTTGCCAGGACTGAACTATATGGTGCCTGAGCCTTGCTCCTGGGAGATGAGGATTATCATCTGACCGGGGTGGCGTCCCCCTGACTTGTGACAAATCCTTGGCTGCTGTTATGTGATGGTCCTGACCTCACCTAGGAAGCTTGAAGCAGCCATCAGTACCTCATTGCTACTTCTCTATACGGAGTTAATCTCCGAATTATCCACCAGAGGAGCAACAGAGGATGGCGTAAAGCGCTTCAGGACTGTGGAATGACTCCACAGACATTGTTTCTGAGTGCTCCTGGGAAGTTCAAGGGCCTCGTTTCATGAGTAGCTCTCCAAATTCGGGATGATGACAGAACTGTACAAGAAACCATTTCTCAAAGAAGTTATGGTTGTTGTCTGTGCAGCATGACTCTGATGTGAGCCTGGTGGCACTGGATCCAGAGCCCAGCAGAGGTTTTAGGTCATCAGAGAGAGGCATAAATAGACATTATGCAGCCTCACAGTGCTTCATACCACACTCAAAACTTGGTTTCTGATCCTAAACTGGTATCTCTGATAAAGTTGCTAGAATAGTGCATAACTGAATTTCAAACAAGAAAATTTGGGTGTCCAGACCCAGACAAGTTCACTGGATAGTTGAGGATCTAGAGCGAGAGGGGGAGAAATAGAAAATGTTGCCTCTCTGAAGAAACAAGCGACCCGGCCACTGAGAAAGATGTGCTTTGCCTGTAAAGGATGCAACCAGCTTAACTGTCTCAGGGTCTGAGGCCTCTCCTTTTGCCTCGTCCATATCTCATCCAAAGAACGTAAGAGAAAGCAGAAGGCAGGAATTCGGAAGGGGATAGTGGGGCTAAGCTTTGTATGTGTACGTTAGAGGGAATAAACATTGTCCTGGCTAGCTTGTTAATCCTGAACTTGCTCCTTTAAACTGCTCGTTTAGTTCATGGTGACAAGGAAAGTGATCCCTTTTGCCACCGTAGTGCAGCATTGATCCATTTCCCTCCTGTTTTCATCTTCAGTCATTAACATAGGGCAGTAGTCTAGGTGCTGACACTGTACTAAACACACGTCATGTGTGCCCAGCTTGGTTTTTTTGATGTTTTCAGGCTCAATTTTCATTTAATTTTCAGTGAATATTGCACATGCGTTTTTCTGAGTATCAGGTAAGCTTGAGAACCGCTGGTAGACTTAAGCTTTATCTCTACAGAGATAGGTCTTGCCACAAGAAAACTACTGCAGAGTGTTAGGAATCTTGTGGAGAGGCCGAATTGCTTCCCAACCAGTGTTCCTGGTTTGCTTGTCCTGTCCAGAAGCAGCCTGGTTATATTTTTGACAATGAATTAATTGTAATATAAACACTATCCTTAACCAAACTAGTGTATAGTCTTCACTAAAGACTAGTTTCTATATTTTATATATATTCTAACCCCCTCACTAAAGAGGGGTTTCTATATTTTTTTATTTTGTTTCATTCTGTGACTCTTTGAGCTCTAGCATGAAAAGAATAACTACTGTTGGATTAACAGAATTACTGAGAGAATTTCTTAGAACTGACCTGCATCCTTGTACTTTTGACACTTTTAGCGAAAATATTTTGAGAAGGATAGCATAGAATCATCTAGGTTGGAAGGGACCTTTAGCTCAAGTTCTATTTTTATTCGTGGTAGAAGAGGAAAAATAGTAAGCCATTAAACATCCGTACTGCTACATCTCTGCCGTTCAATCTGTAGAAATGAAAATCAACCACCTTCCATGTTTTGTTGTTGTCGTTACTTGTTACTGATTGTATTTTTCGCACTCCCTATGCTCTTATCTCCCCCTCCCCACCCCCCTTTCTGAGTAGGTATTTTCAGGGAGTTTGGTGGTGCCAGATGCGTGCACAACATAGTAAAGTATCCCCAGTGCCGACAGCATGCCCTGATGATCATCCAGCAGTTGGTGTTATCACCCAGTGGAGAAGACGATATGGGCACCTTGTTGGGACTGATGCACTCGGCTCCACCTACGGAACTGCAGCTGAAAACGGACATCTTAAGGGTAAATTGAAGTACTGCTCAGGACTCTTGCTCCTAAGCCACTCTTTTAGAAAAGAAAACGCTGGGAAGGGGATCAGATTGGATGGATGGTATTTAGCTACTCAATGTGGATTGTTTCTGGAGTTGAAATGCATACATTTGATGCGTGGAGCCCTCAATATAAGAAGGACATGGACCTGATGGAGAGGGTCCAGAGGAGGGCCACAAGGATGATCAGGGGGATGGAGCACCTCTGCTATGAGGACAGGCTGAGGGAGCTGGGGTTGTTCAGCCTGAAGAAGAGGAGGCTCCGGGGAGACCTAATAGCGGCCTTCCAGTACCTGAAGGGAACCTACAGGAAGGCTGGGGAGAGCCTGTTTAGAAAGGCCTGCGGTGACAGGACGAGGGGCAATGGCTTTAAGCTGGAGGGGAACAGATTTAGACTGGAGATTAGGAGAGGGTTCTTCACTGTGAGGGTGGTGGAGCACTGGAACAGGTTGCCCAGGGAGGTGGTTGAGGCCCCTTCCCTGGAGATATTCAAGGTGAGGCTC
>QJSC01027311.1:6489-31620 GCA_003697955.1 Calidris pygmaea | reverse complement strand
GAAGACTCTCATCTGTTTTCTATTGTATTAGTGTTTTTGGCTGCTAATCTAGACCCACAATTGCTTCTCAGAATAGCTGATGTTATCTTTGTAATTTGACTTAACACTGTGATTTTAGGGTAGAAAGTCTGAGGCAAGTAATAGTAAGTAAATGAGTCTTACCAGAGAGAACTCTGAGACGTGTATGTTCTTCTCTGTTAAAAGGAGCTGTAATATTTCTCTGGAAGACGAGCAGCTTCATATTATTCCAAAAAGACAGAAAGGAAAGCTAGTAATAAAATGATTCATTTGACATGTTTTGTCTATCAGTGTCTTCAGTCATTCCTGAGCATGTCTCATTCACGATACTTAAGGGGAGAGAAAGGATATTTGCAGTTCCCCAACGGATTTACCATCCAAAGTCAGGGGTTCTGGCCTTCATCTGTCTTCCATCGGTGCTGTTTTCAGAAGTTTTGGTTATGGAACTGACAGCCCAGAATGGTGCAGTGGTGTGTCTCTTACTGTTTATCCAGGTTTGGCAGAAATGAGATACTGCCTTCAAAGGGATGACAGTCTAACTATTTCGCTACCCATCTTCTGGGGTAAAAAAAATAATTAAAAAAAAAAAAAAGCACGATTCTGAAGAAGTCAACTCTTGGTCATGAAAGATCCTCCCCACTCCCTTAGCCTGTTTTTGTATATCAAGACCATTTTGGTGTTGTTTGTGATGACTGGTGTAGGGAGGCTTTCTTCTATATTCCGTGTTCATGTCGGTCAAACTTCCTGTGACGGCAGCTTTTTTTGTTGTTTTTAGTTTGATGGATGGGCTTCCCCACCTCCTGATTTCACAGATAAATGAGTATTATTCTCTACTACCTAGAGAATGTAACTTCTGCTGTTTATGCTTTGGCTTTGTGTTAATTCAGCAAGTAAGGTTTTGTCCATTTTTGTTTGTCTCAGGCTTATTTTTGAACAGCAACTCTTAAAATCAAGTTTCACTCAATTCAGAGAGTTAGGGGTGTCATTGTAGAGGAAAGCTAAAACTAACCCTGTTTTTGGGGCTTCTTATTCATAGCTGCCAGATGCTCATGCATCGTAGGTTTCTGGGAGACCTGTGTTAGGATGCTCCAAGGTTTAGATTTCTCATTGCTACAGGCAGTCGTTTCCCTGCTCTTCTTTGAAATTGTTTGTGAATTATGATGGCAGAGTAGATTCTTTTCCAATAGCTATATTCTCTGCCTTATCACTAAAGGAATTACCTGGGGATTTTGGGTTCCATTCTAGGCTTGGTCAAGTCTTTTATGTTGGCAGGTCTATTTATCTCCTTAATTTCTTATTTCTAAATTAGGGCAATGCTTTACTTTTCCCCCCATTCCTTCTCATTTTATTTTGTAAGCTCTTGAGGATGGGGACTCTTGCGGTACAAAGTTGATCTCTGGAGACTTCAGGCATTATCAAAATTACAAACCACGTGAGGATTTTGCTAGCATATCCAACAAAAACGTTCCTGCCTTTTTTCCAAGCTGTTTGTGATGCTGCTGCTTTTTTTTTTTTTTTTATTATTATTCTTTGTTTTGATTGTTTGTTTTGTCCATAGGCCCTACTCGCAGTGCTGAGAGAAAGTCACCGCACGAGAACTGTTTTCAGAAAAGTTGGTGGATTTGTGTATGTCACATCTTTGCTTGTTGCTATGGAAAGATCTTTGTGCTCGCCGCCAAAGAACGGCTGGGAGAAAGTAAACCAGAATCAAGTGTTTGAACTGCTTCACACTGTGTTCTGCACATTGACTGCAGCTATGCGCTACGAGCCAGCCAACTCTCACTTCTTCAAAACGGAGATCCAGTATGAAAAACTGGCAGATGCTGTTCGATTACTTGGCTGCTTCTCAGACTTGAGAAAAATAAGCCCCTTGAATGTCTTCCCTTCAAATACACAACTCTTTCAAAGACTTTTGGAGGATGACCTAATATCCCTGGATTCTGTGTCACCTACGCTAAGACACTGCAGCAAACTTTTTATTTACCTCTACAAGGTAGCAACAGATTCTTTTGACAGGTATGAACTTTTCTTTTTTTTTCTTTTTTTTTTTATTTTCCCACCCTACCTGCCCCTGTAATCCTGGTATTTCCCCAAAGTAGTTCTCTTCAAATATGTTCATTGCAAGCTTTCATGTTTCCATTTTAATCTATTTCTCTGTTTGCTCACTCCAGTGAGAGGAATATAAAGTGGCAACATCTGACCAAATATTGATTTAGCTTGCTGGTGTTCTCCAGGGTATGCGGCGTTTGCTCTGATGTGGAATTTTTTTGTCATGGCAGCAATCAAGATACAGATGTCAGTTTAGGGGTATATTTGATGTATTGAAGCATCCTGTTGGTTGATAGGCAAATTATCTGGTTGCTTTATCATACAGAACTACTAGATTTTTATGCTTTTATTAAATCAAATGAAAACCTGGTTCTTGAATGTCACACTTTAACTTCACGTTTTCTCTGATACGGGCCTTCAAAGTAAGGAAGTAGATAATATCATGACAAATTTACAATCATAGAATCATTTAGGTTGGAAAAGACCTAAGATCATCGAGTCCAACTGTTAACTTAGCACTGCCAAGTCCATGGCACTAAACAAGTGCCACGTCTACCCATCTTTTAAATACCTCCAGGGGTGGTGACTCAACCACTTCCCTGGGCAGCCTGTTCCAATGTTTGATGACCCTTTCAGTGAAGAAATTTTTACTCATGTCCCATCTAAGCCTCCCCTGGCGCAACTTGAGACCATTTCCTCTTGTTCTATCACCTGTGACTTGGCAGAAGAGACTGACCCCAACCTCTCTACAACCTCCCTTCAGGGAGCTGTAGCGAACAATAAGGTCTCCCCTCAGCCTCCTTTTTTCCTTACTTAAACACATCTAGACTAGATATCGTGTTTAGTCTGTGAATTATTGTTTTTTAAATTTTCCTGGGAGACGCTCCCAGAGTTAAACAACTAGAATTTAAATTCTACTTGCCATTTGACATGGGCAGTAACGTGTGTCCTAATGGTGGTTCAAAATGGCAACAAATCTTATTGAAGTACGTGTTGAAGATTGGCTTATCTTAAAGTACTTCTCGCCTATGATTTAAGGTATAAAAGAGTAAAACACAGACCTAAACTTCTTATCTGGGACCTTGGAGCTTCTTCACCCCAGCTATTTAATGCATGTCACCCTGTTTTAATAAGACAGGCCACCTAGTTAGTCAAAAATAGGGTCTGATTTTCCAAGTGTTGAAATATTTTGAGATATTAATAGAGCTGCCAGTTGGTCAGGCTTTCTTAAAATACGTGACTAGTAAAATACAAACTTCATGGGTTTGTTAATGAACATTTTACCTCAAAATTGACAAATCTTAATGGTTTTCTCTTGGTTATGTTTGGGTTTTTTTTAATATAACAAAGAACAAAAAACCACCCCAAAAAGACAAAAGTCGAGTACAGCAATTAATTTACTTGATCTCATTGTTATTAAGTATTATTAAAGCATTAAGATAGATGGAGGAGAATGTGTATTAAGAATGTGTTGCACGTACTGTAGAAGTTCTAACACTGGCTTACAGTGCAGTAAGAGGAATCAATGGGGTAAGTAAATCCCTTGGTGCTGTTCCTTTTTTTTTTTTTTTCCCTATCATCTTCAGTGACTGCATTCTCCTTTTCTCTCTTAAATTTTCTGATCGTCATTCTTTGTAAAGTTTACATTGATTTTCATGTCTTAACCGTGCTGATGATACTTGCTTTGCTGAGGCTTTACTTTCTCATCTTAATTCCTGCTGTTTGCCACTGAAAGCTGCCCTGTTTTGCCAGCGTGGCTGTATGGACAACCCTCAGGAGCACTGCAGTCGTGCCATAACACAACTTAGCATGTCCCCGTGTGTACCCGATGCGTGTTGTTGGGTACTGTCCTTTGTCATCCATGTTGTTTCTGAAGAACAGATCCTAGGAATGATTTTATTGGCGCTTTTGTAAAACTAACAAGCTTACAGCCTCTGGTTTCTTCTCTAACCTCTCTGTCCTACCCCTGTCTGTTTTGTCTGTAGTCGTGCAGAACAGATCCCTCCTTGCCTGACAAATGAGACTTCTCTCCCCTCTCCCTGGGGTACGCCAGCTTTGTCCAGGAAAAGGTACCGACCTTTCAAAGAGAAGTTGATCTTGCTTCTGATTTCTCTCGTTGTTGTGTTTCTTAGTTTGGGGTTTCCTTTTTTTCTCTCAAGTTGTTGTTTTTGGTTTTTTTTTTCTGAGATGTGCAATTTCATGTGTGTGTTTACTAACTAAAAGAAATGTAAAGGTATGTTTCGCAGTGAATCCTAAGTAGTGATGCGAACGGATGGGATTGGAGATGTCTCCAGACTCCTGAAGCACCTAAAGTTTGTGATTCAAAAACAAATAAGGTCTAGTATAAGGAATGATTTAAAGGAGGTATAAATGAAACTCTTGGGAGCAGTTCAAAGAAGTTCAGACTATGCCAGTAGATGGTTAATACAGCAGGATTTCTTTTTTCTTGTCTGATTTTTCAAGAAAAAGTACTTTTAGTGGGAAGGTCGATGGCTTGTTAAGGTCCTCATTTGTTAGTAATTGCACCGAGTACAAAAATAAAGAATGAACCTGTCAGCACTTGACTATCAAACGGTGCAGAGGCAAGCTCAATCAAAGGGTTTGGAAGGAAAGATCAAATGGCAGAATTCATAAATCTTAGCACCCACTTTCCCTCCCAAGTTCCTATCTTTTCTTATGTGTCTTCATGTCTGGTAGAATATTTTTTCTTTAAAAAAGAAATAAATTTACTGATTCAACAGCAGTGCGACTTACAGGCCTTTGGAAACGATGAAAAGGAGATTTTTCCCCAGAGACCCCAGGGAAGGGGGTAGCCATTTGTTACCTGAAGGTGCAGACGAGGTGGAGATTTGCTTTTGAAGCCTCAAAAGACATTTGAAAGACCGTGGGTTATCTGAGGTGCAGGTGCCACGTGTGGAAAATACAGTCGTTATGGCTTGGTGTATGGCTTTAAGTATGCATAGAGTTCCATGTTTGGAAAGAAAAGTATTTTGCAAAGGGAAGCAACCAAAGCTGCTTTTAGAAACTGCTTGGAAGGGAAATGTTTGTGCTCGAGCAGGTTAGTAAAGAGAAGCCTTTTTTTGTCTTACAGAGTAACGTTACCCAAGTCGTACCTGGGTATTCTGCAGGGATCGGCTTGGATAAGGCCAATTTCCCGAGAATCCACAAACTCTTAGACTGTTGTTTCCTTTCTTTCCTAACACCGAGGCATTTAGGAACAAAGGTAGCAGTTGCAGTTCAGAGAGGAAAAACCTCAGCTGCCAAACTCCTTCTCCTCTCATTTACTTTAAAGAAACTGGAAAGAAGGCAACGTTTGCCGTGGAAGCTTTTTGCAGCTTCAGCCCTGATATTCACCTCTAGCGTTAGGGATTGCCCTTTGCTACCTTTTGCTGTTCTCCCCCCGGGTGTAACTGCGTGGCTGCTCAGGTTCATTGAGTTACTCAAATGAATTCCTGGTACACAAAGGCTTGCAGCACAACACGTGCCATGCCTGCCAAACACAAGCTGATTCCAGGGTGTCACGAATAAAAGAGTGCCAAGATGGGTAGTTGATGCAGCTTGGTAATTAAAATATTAATTGATTTATATATGAATAGATATGTTAGGTTTCCTTTATGGTGGTTGGTTGGGTTTTTTTAGGTTTTTTTTTTTGTTTTGTTTTGTTTTTTGTTTTTTGGTAGTACTGAAAATGCAACCAGTTATTTAAAAATTGTGTGTTACAAGGTGAGGTGAAGATTGGAGGGTTTAAAAAGTCAGTCTCCCCATGGGTTGCTTTGGGCACTTCAGGTAAGCACCAGTATAGTAATGTGGCTACTTGCTGAAGTAAAGGGGTGCGCGTGATTGGGATCTTCACAAACAAAAAAGGCCTTTGGGCCATAACAAGTTTTGTAAGGCTCACAGCAAAAGTGGACAGAAAGAGTGATCACGCTGGCCCAGTTGACTTTTCAGGTCCTTTCTGTAAAAGCATGTTTTCAAGTAAAAAAAAAAAAAAAAAAAAAAAATAGACAGGGAGGGCTAGGCTTTTTAAAAGTCTGTTTGAGCAGCTGTGTGCTTTCTCACGGTTGTTCAGCATCGTGTTTGTCATTCCTAGGGAATTCGGTGTCGGTAGCTGGGATCTGCCTACTTTCAGAAATAAGCAACTTGGGGTTTGTAGTACAGTATTATTTTATTTTCTTTTTTTTTTTTTTCCCCCTTTTAAAATGTCAGGTATGGTCAGGTTCTGTCAAAGTTGACTTTTCCGAGAGAAGGGTTTGCTTTTCTCTTACTGTTTTCTCTCTCCTTTACTTTGCTTCCCTGGGATCTCCCTTGTTGCTTTGGCCTGGGATTCCTGCCTTTTGAAGGCAGGTCCCCGAGGGAGAGCCCTGTGCTGTTTGGTTAGAAGAGCAAGCAGGCACTGTGCACACAAATAATTCTTACAAACAAAACCACTGCAGTTCTGGTTTTCCACATAATCTAGAATGGTCCTGGGTACGTACATACGCTAATATTCTAATATTCTCTCTCAGACTTGCCTGCCGCTTCTCAAAGCTGTATTTCCCCGAGGAGCGAGCGGTGCCCTCCAAGTGTTATCCTTTATATAAACGGCGTAGGTAGGACTCCTCCAGCACGTGCCTTGGGATGGCCGTACATAATTCCTGGAATGCATTATTCTTCCACTCTTCCTGTATCATTTGAATCAAGAACTACAGCTTCGCCAGCTTGATCGCTGGAAATTTTGGCAGAAAAGACCTTATCTTGATGTTCTCTCTCTTTTTTTTTTTTTTATTGAGGATGTTTTGGGTCTGATGGGGCAAAGTAGAGAATAGAATATAGCTTTGACTTTAATAGAGTTTTAGCCATTGTTTTTTCAAAGTTTTTTTAGTGATCACTCCTGGAGAATGGTATGCAGAGGGTTTATCTACAATATCTTACTTATTTCTTTCCAGATGAAAATGGTGTTATATTTCTCATCAAGAGTTGTACTTAATTTTGTAATTTAAGTTAGAATTTTACTTCAGTTTTATTTTTTGTTAAATTAGACAGATCTGTATCATCTTCGATACACTGCCTTTTTCTGTTGTCCGCTTCTTCCTGTCTTCTCCCTTAAAGGGATCACATAAAGAATGTGTAAGGATGGCTTAATTACTTTGTTGTGGGTTCTGCACAGAGCCATAGACCTGTAATATTCAATGAATACTTTTGCAGGATTTTGTAGGATCTATTTTCTTTTCCTTGCCTAGAGAAATCTCTTCGAACTGTTTTCTTTTTTCGTTATTTTGATACAAGTACTCCTTATATGGAAAAATACAGACCGTATTTTAAAATTATGTGAAAAAGTTTCAATAATATATGCTGTAAGGATATAACTTTACTTAGATTGATAACAGAAGAGCGAATTGCCCAGTCGTCACTAATACCCCCTTTTCAGTTTGTTGTGTGTAATGCTGAAGTTCAGGTCACTTGAGGCCAGAATCACATGCTTGTTCGTGAATCGTACTGAGCAATGGCTCGGGTTTTTATTAGGCTCTCCCTGTACTACAGTGTTACAACCTCACAGTTTACCTAACGAAGTGAACGTGATAGGATGGATTAGGATGCTTTGGGAGTAAAATTTGGGCTTACAAGTGGGTGGAAGCTTGATCCTCAAGAATGTCTGGGGAGTGGACTTTCACTAGACTGAAGAGCGCTCTTCAATACAAATGGATATTTAGTTTTTAAACTGTGTCCTGTAAGTCTTGCATTGAGGTGCTCAAGGTGACATTGGAAAGAGGTAGCAGTTTCCTTCAGATGAAGAGCAGAGCTGTTAGGATGCATGAGAAGCAACTGCCTGTGTTTCAATCTCTGTGTTAAGACAGAGAAAAGGGTTGAGATAACATCTCTCTATGATAGTATTACCAGTTTTCTGCTGTTCTTAATTCCATTTAATTTCACAAGAGTCAATGAAGCCTTTCTTTGCCTGCCAGATGCTTCAGTCAGTGAGTCTGCTGGAGAACTTTAGGAAACTGATGACTAGAGAGTTTGTAAAAACACTAGAAAAATTGATTTGGGCGGATTTTTTTCTTAGTGGTTGGTTAGAATAGAATTGTCGTACTATTTCACGTTTGCTGTAAGTGTTTGCCAAATGAGTAAAGCATCAGTAATTTCATCTTTCTTAAAAAAATCTCCTTTAAAAAGTGCTCTTGAGTTGTTCAGATCTGCCATGAACCTTTTCGATGGGAACACTTTTGTTGGAACAACAAACAGCCCATTTTTCCAGCCAGCACAAGAAGATCGCCCCGTATTTCCTAGTGTCCTGTCTTGGGCTAAATATTCTCTTGCCTCAGTCTTCCCCCCAGCCACTTCAAATCACGTTTCTTGCCAGATTGGGTACGTGCATTGAGATGAAACCTTCAGAGTGTTTAGGACAGGATTGTGCTTGCAGCCTTCCTCAGCTCCCATCTACGTCCTGTTTTTCCCCGGAGAAAAGATATCTTAGTTGGAAGTGCCTAATGGATGAGGCACAGCGAGTCGCCGAGAGTTACCTTCTGTTAGGGTTAGGGGTTAGGTAAATCTCTGTCACTGAGAACAGGAGAGAGGAAATGCCTCTATCAACTGATTTGATAGGAAGAGACCCGATTTTAATTGGGTTCACTTCTTGTAAAACGTCAGGAAATATTTGTTCTTCAAAAAAAATTTGTTACATAGAGTTTGTTTTCTTTCTTCTTGCAAATAAGCGTATATGATAAATACTGTGAGAATATGGGTGGGTTTAGTTGTGTTTTTTTCTTTTTGTGTTGAGCGTTTCGAGCTAGCTTTTGCTTCAGAAGTACCATCTTGATCTTCCGTCAGCTGTTCATGCTGTTTGTGTGTTGAATCTTGTGCTGGAAGAAGAATGGCATCAAGCTGATACCTCTGAGAGTTTCAATGGGAATGCATCTACAGCTCTCAGTACAAGTGCTTGCTTCTCAGTCAGTGTGTCAAAGCCTCTTTTCCGTGAACCAGATTAAAGCAGCTTAATGCAAAACTGAATTGCCATAGCAGTCATAGAAAGACTGAGGACATATGGAACAGCTGGCACAAGTGTACACCAAGACCAGCTTTCTGTTTCTGTAGGATAATTAGAGATTTCTGAGAGTTTTGCGATAGGACATTTTCTAATCGATTGTTGCTGAAAAGCAAATGGGGAGAAACTTATTCAAAGCTGGATTCATCCCCCAGAACAGGAGCAGTGGTAGCTGTCATCGCCGTGCGCTGCCACCGCAACTAGAATGGGAAGAGGGAGGCAAGAAAGGCAAGTTAAGTTCTTTGAAGAACTTTAAGTTCTTCAAACTACGTAGCATCTGGGGAAAAGACTTGTGAGTTCAAGCATAGTCGAAATATTGCAACTCTTCCAGGTTGTCTTTGGGGAAACATGTCCAACAGGTTTGTCCAGCACTCAGATAGTTGATCTTTCTAACGGAGGGAGGAGAGAGGAGGAGGGGAGTAGCATCTCTAGGCCAGTTCAACTTTACAGCTGTTTGAAAAATGCAAAGCTCATAATGAATGGATGCTGTAACCACGGGATGTTTTCTGTCCCACAGGCACGCATATCACTCTGTTTCAACACCTCCTGTTTGCCCTCAGAAAAACATAGCTGATGTGAAACTCCAAACAGGACCCACATCTGCACAAAGCTCTGATGCGGTCATTATCCACCCTGGTGCTATGCTTGCCATGCTGGATCTTCTGGCCTCTGTTGGATCAGCTACACACCCAGAGGTAGGGAAAAATATTCTGCTCTCCTAGAGTGACTGGGAAAAAGGATGGCTGTGGGAAACGGGAAAAACTATGATGTCCTCTTGTTTTGTGCTGAGAAACTAATACATTTCACAGACTAGTTAAGTTGAATAACTGGTGGCACAGAGGTCTGATAGACATGGGTCTATTTCATAGGCTTTGTTTTGTTTGTCTCTTCCAAACTCCTGGCAAAAACATAAATTTAAAGAAAAGTCTGAAGTGGCCGTCAGATAAGTGTCCAAGCACTGGGATTAATTCCTGTTTTCCTTGATGTGTCAGTTGTTAATGCTTAGAACAAGGAGGACATTTAATTGGACATTATAGCTTGGTGTATATGTGCTGTTTGAAATATGTTCTAGTTGCAAAATTGTACCACCTACTTTGTACAATTCCCAACCCAAAACTTGTACTGATGGTTTGCATATAAAGAATTTGTTGGACAATTTTTTATGTTGCCTAAGTATTTTTTGTTGTCTTCACTGAAGAACGCTGTTTATTTTCTTTTAAAAAGTTCCAAAAGCTTACAGGAATCACTAGACTTGATTCCTCCTTTTTTGTCCTCTACCCGTGATGAGTGTGGTGACTTTCTGTCTTCAAGACATTAATTTGGCAGTTACGTTGCATATATCCGAAGTTTTGTAGAGATGACGATGATGGGGAGCGGAATGAAGCCTTGATAATCCAAGGGGGAATGGTTAGCAACCTGCTATACATATCACTTAGACACTCACAAGTTTATGGGACCAGATGGGATCCACCCGAGGGTACCGACTGACGGAGCTGGTGGAAGTCCTCACCAAGCCCCTTTCCATCATTTATCAGAAGTTCTGGCTAACTGGGGATGTCCCAGTTGACTGGAGGTTATCAAATGGGATGCCTGTCTACAAGTAGGACAGGAAGGAGGATCTGGGGTACCACAGGCCTGTCAGTCTGACCTCGGTGCCAGGGAAGGTTATGGAGCAGATCATTTTGAGCACCATCCCACATCACATAGAGGACAACCAGGTGATCAGGCCCAGTCAGCACAGGTTTATGAAAGGCGGGTCCTACTTGACTCAGCTGATCTCCTTCTGTGAAAATGTGACCCACTTAAAGGACCAGAAAAAGGCTGTGGATGTGGTTTGCCTGGACTTTTACCAAAGTCTTTGACAGTGTTTCCCACAGCATTCTGCTAGAGAACCTGGCTACTCGTGGCTTGGATGAGTGTGCTCTTTGCTGGGTAAAAACCTGGCTGGATGGCCAGCCCCGAAGAGTTGTGGTGAATGGAGTGAAATCCAGCTGGTGGCCGGTGACAAGTGGTGTTCCCCAGGGCTCGGTACTGGGGCCAGTTCTGTTTAACATCTTTACCAATGATACAGAGGAGGGGATCGAGTGCACCCTCAGTGAGTTTGCAGATGACACCAAGTTGGGTGGGAGTGTTGATCTGCTAGAGAGTAGAAACACTCTCCAGAGGGACCTGGACAGGCTGGATGGATGGGCCAAGGCCAATGGGATGAGGTTCAACAAGGCCAAGTGCCGGGTCCTGCCCTTGGGTCACACCAACCCCCTGCAGCGCTCCAGGCTGGGGGAAGAGTGGCTGGAGCTGCCTGGCAGAAAAGGACCTGGGGGTGTTGGTGGACAGCCGGCTGAACAGGAGCCAGCAGTGTGCCCAGGTGGCCAAGAAGGCCACCAGCATCCTGGTCTGTGTCAGGAGCAGCGTGGCCAGCAGGAGCAGGGCAGTGATGGTGCCTCTGGACTGGGCACTGGTGAGGCCCCACCTCGAGGGCTGGGTTCAGTTCTGGGCCCCTCACCACAAGAAGGACGTTGAGGGGCTGGAGCGTGTCCAGAGGAGAGCCACCAAGCTGGTGAGGAGTCTGGAGAACAAGTCCTACAAGGAGTAGCTGGGGGAACTGGGGTTGTTCAGCCTGGAGAAAAGGAGGCTGAGGGGAGACCTTATCACTCTACACTTAACCGAAAGGAGGGTGTAGCCAGGTGGGTGTTGGTCTCTTTTCCCAAGTCACAGGCGATAGGACGAGAGGAAGTTGTGTCAAGGGAGATTTGGATTGGATAGTAGGAAAAAATTTATCACTGAAAGGGTTATCAAGCATCAGAACAGGCTGCCCGGGGAAGTGGCTGAGTCGCCATCCCTGGAGGGATTTAAAGACCTGTGGCACCTAGGGACGCGTGATGGACTTGGCAGTGCTGGGTTAATGGTTGGGCTCGATGATCTTAAAGGTCTTTTCCAACCTACATGATTCCATGCTAAGTTACTAGGAATAGCTTAACATCACAAAAATGAAAAGTTCTTAGTACACTCTAAGCACGTAGAACTTGGGAACTGACTCATTTCTGCTGCTGAAAAGGGGAGTTTTGTTTAACCATCCCTACCCGAATTGGTTTTTTTTTGTAATGGTCACGGTAATCCTTCATAGAACTTATTATCCTTTTTCATTAGGAGATGGAAGTGCCTCTTCACGCTCATGTGTGCACACACCCCGGACACACACATGCACATATATTTAAGTATAGGATGTTTTGTTTATTCATTTGTAATGGTAGTTTCCTTTTCATTATCGTGCATAAGGGCTGTCTTGTATTTGCCTTGTCGGTTTGCGTCTTCTCAGGTTGTGTGCTCTTCTCTCCCGCAGCACGCGCTGGATCTCCAGCTGGCAGTGGCCAACATCCTCCAATCCCTCGTGCACACAGAGAGAAACCAGCAAGTCATGTGTGAGGCCGGGCTCCACGCACGACTCCTGCAAAGGTGCAGCGCCGCTCTGGCTGATGAGGACCACTCGCTGCATCCCCCACTCCAAAGGATGTTTGAAAGGCTGGCTTCCCAGGCGCTGCAGCCCATGGTGTTGAGGTGAGAAACCACAGCAGTGAAGTCCAGTTGAGCTGCTGCCTATGGCTGGTACTGGCTGGCTGTAGATGTCTGGGAGGAGCCAGGAGCCCCGGAGGGCTGTGCTGCCATCCAGCGAGACTTGGACAGGCTGGAGGGCTGGGCAAGGAAGAACCTCATGAGGTTCAACAGGGAAAAGTGTAGGGTCCTGCACCTGGGGAAGAAAAATGTCAGGCACCAATGCAGGTTAGGGGTAGACCTGCTGGAGACAACTTCTGAAGAGAAAGATGTAGGGGTCCTGGTGGACAGCAAAATGACAATGAGCAAGCAGTGTGCTCTTGTGGCCAGGAAGGCCAACGGAATCCTGGGCTGCGTAGGGAAGAGTGTGGCCAGCAGGTCAAGGGAAGTCATTCTCCCCCTCTGCTCTGCACTGGTGAGGCCACAACTGGAATCCTGCGTCCAGTGCTGGGCTCCCCAGTTCAAGAGGGACAGGGAACTGCTGGAAAGAGTCCAGCGAAGGGCAACGAAGATGATTCAAGGATTGGAGCATCTCCCCTATGAAGAAAGACTGAGAGAGCTGGGACTCTTTAGTCTGGAGAAGAGAAGGCTGAGGGGAGACCTTATCAATGCTGACAAGTATCTCAAGGGTGGGTTGAAGGAGGAGGGAGCCAGACTCTTTTCAGTGGTTCCCAGTGAGAGGACGAGGGGCAACGGGCACAAGTTGGAACATAGGAGGTTCCACTCAAATATGAGGAAAAACTTCTTCACGGTGAGGGTGCCAGAGCCCTGGAAGAGGCTGCCCAGGGAGGGTGTGGAGTCCCCTTCTTTGGAGATTTTCAAGACCTGCCTGGATGCTCCTGAGTAACATGCTCTGACAAGCTCTAGGCAATCCTGCTTCAGCAGGGGAGTTGGACTAGATGATCTCTATGGCCCCTTCCAACTCTAAAAATTCAGTGAAATTCAGTGAAAATTCAGATTGGTAGAGAGCATAAGTGACCTTGCATTGTCGTCCCCCCCCAAATAAACATTGTCCCACCCACCAAATAAACATGGATAAAACAAAGCTGAGGTCACTTCAGGCTGTGGGCTGCCTTTCCAGATGAGTTCAGCTTGCTGTGAGCACCTTGATGTCCTCCTACAGGATGTGGCACCCTCCTGCCAAATCTTTGGAATTTTCAAAATTGCTTGATTAGTTAAAATAATGTCAACTTTTGAGAGCATGTGTTCAAAACTGAAGTGTTTTAAAATTGATCAAATGTGTTTCTCGTAATTATGCATGAGTTAATTTATTTTCTTAGTTAAATTTATATTTATTACAAGTAATAACTGTCGTCTTTAAAAATGGTGTTAGATTTGGTGTCATTCTAGGCAAATAAATAGACAAAATGATTTGTAAATTTTTTTATTCTCTTTCTTAGGGAATTTTTACGCTTGGGAAATCCTTTGAATTGTGGAGCCTGGGACAAAAAGCTGTTGAAACAGTATCGAGTGCACAAACCCAGCTCGCTGAGCTTTGAGCCAGAAATGAGAAGTAGGTGCTGAAGTGCTAGAAATTTGTGTAAAGAATGCTACGCCGACCTCCCCCAGTTGCATACTTATGTAAAATTTGTAGATAAAACCTGACTTCACCCCAGCTTAGTGTGAATGTGAAATCATCAGAACAATTTGATTGGAAAAAGCTTTAAAAGCAGAGGGAATGTAGTACTTGTGTTTAATATATATCCAGAGAGGTAATTATAATTTTTTGTCTTGGGAACAGTAACTAGTAAATATGATGGATGTTTGACTTTGTAGATCCTGAGTTTGTAGTTACTTAACAGTAAAAGGAATACTGTTTTTCTTCAGATACTTTCGTGGGCACATCACATCATTAAACCCATGTAATGTCTCCTTCAGTAAGGTGTTAGATAAAATAACTGAAATTCCTACACTTAAGCATAATTCTGTTTATTCCAACTTGAGCCTGGCTCATCGTTAACGTCACTATTGATGAGAAAGAAATAGAATTAAAAAGAAATAAAGCGCCATTTACCTCATCTAGCAGAATCTCAATCTAATAATAATTCCTTTTATAAAGAGGTCAAAGTTGGAGTTGAACACCCACTCTTAAAGTTCAACAGTCCCTTATTAACCATTCATTGGTTTTTCATCAATGTTTTTAGTCGTTGCTTGCTTTTAATATGTTTAATTTCCTAGTATATTAAAATTGAAATTTTTAATAATATGTGGTAAGCATGTGTTGAATTATGACCGTAAGTTGCAAAATTTTCAAGAAAAGAGACAGCTTTAAAAAAAAACAAAAGGGAAGGGGGAACACCATGACAACTCAGTTTCAGTTTTAGCCCTGGAATTAACACTGGGAAGGTATTCACGATGTATTAACTAAATATTCCTAGATTATAGGTAGGCATGCATATGTGTATGCAGTGGAAATTTTCATTTTAAGTTTGTGTGGTACCCTGTCATGGAAGTTCATCCATCGGATAGAATACTTCAGAGTCTGTCGGTAATTACACATCAGCTCTGATTTTCTGATAAACTGCACTGATGTCTGTAACCGGTGGATTCCTCCAGCCGTTCCAAACCTCTCTTCCACACTCTCTTTTTTTCCTATTATTATCTTAGTTGTAGAGCTTGGGAATAGCTGTTCACATAGTATAGGAGAGTCTCAGTAAATGGTAATACAAGGAAATTACTGATGAGTTTTCAAAGCACGTGGTATTTCTTTCTTTGTGTCAACTCAGTCGTCGTATGGCCAGTTGTAACACATAGTTTAAAATACCTTAGATGAAATGTTTGAGTTATGTAAAAGGAACTAGAAAGTATCCTGGATGGTACTGAATTACAAGCATTAAATAGTGAAATAAATAAACAAAATTAAATAACTGAATTCCTGTTATGTCAGTACATTTTAAAAGAGGAGAGAAGGTGAGATTCAGCTTGTCTCTTGGCCAGTGCTTTCTTTTGTTTATCATTTTCAATAGGGTATTATCACAGGGGAAAGTGTGAAATTGTGAGTCTGAGAAGTTTTTAACCTAGGAAAGAGAAGACAAGGCTAGTTTCTGAATACCACAAGTTATGTTAAATTTCCTAAGCGAAGCTTACTGACCTTTTGTGCTTATTGAGAGCTCTGAAGCTTTTAGCTCAGAGATCCTGCATCTGAAAAACATGAAGCAGAGTTTTTCCTGTTAAGTCAGGGAGCAGGAACGTGCCCGAGACAGCCTCTGTGAAAGGGACATTTCCCAATGTGATGTAATGGGATGGCCTCCTGGCTCAATTTTTTGTCTTTATCACAGGCTTTCTGCAATACCTTGCACAAGATGCTCGTCTCTCTGCCTCAGTTGAGTGTTTTTATAATGACAGCAACACTTCCCAACTCATGATCTTCTAACTGAGAGGCTGGAGTAGCTGATGATGATTGACAGTTCAGCTAATGCATTGAAAGCATTGAGAACATTTGAGAACAAGTCCTACGAGGAGAGGCTGAGGGAAGTGGGCATGTTGAGTTTGGAGAAGAGGAGGCTGAGGGGAGACCTCCTTGCCTTCTCCAGCTCCCTGAAAGGAGGGTGTAGAGAGGTGGGGGTTGGCCTCTTCTCCCAAGGGAATCATGAGAGGAGCAGAGGAAATGGTCTGAAGTTGGGGCAGGGGAGGTTTAGATGAGATCTTGGGAAGAATGACTTTCCTGAGAGGGTGGTCGGGCACTGGAATGGCCTGCCCAGGGAGGTGGTGGAGTCACCATCCCTGGAGGGATTTCAGAAACATGTAGATGTGGCACTTCAGGGCATGCTCTAGTGCCCGAGATTGTTGGGTTGGGTCTGGTTTTTTTTGTGGTTGGACTCAGTGATCTCAAAGGTCAATTCCAACCATAAAGATTCTGTGAAAAGTCCAAATAAGTAGCCTGAAAATGCAACCCTTTTGCAACGCTGTGTTGTTTCTTGGCTTCTACTTTAGATAGCATGGTTACCTCAATGGAAGGTCTGGGTTCTGACAGCGTCTTCGCTTCGCATGAAGACAGCCACTACCGGATAAGCAAGAGCCTGCTCAAGCCAGCAGAAGGGAGCACAGTACCCCTGACGAGAGTGAAGTGTTTGGTCTCCATGACAACGCCACATGATATCAGGCTTCACGGATCATCGGTTACACCAGCATTCATTGAGTTTGACACCTCTCTTGAAGGGTTCGGGTAAGGTCCTACCGTGCTCTCAGATGACATGGGGCACAGTACAATGTTTTCTTACTTTCTTCTTTCAAAGAAATACTTGCAATTTTTAACGGACTGTTTGCAAACCTGAAACAAGTCCTTTGAAGAAAAGAAAGGAATAATTCAAGCCATAGGTTTCCACTCTGTCATCCATTAATGCCTTGAAACCATGTGCTTGCTTGCCATGTGTGAAAGTAGAAGTATGTGTGTATCTAAACGTTGGTAGTACCATCTCAGTTCTGGATTTCACGTGCCTTATAAAACAAAGGAACAGCAACATACCCTTGCAGAATCTCCAGTATTTGCTAGGATTTATGTGCCACATTTGCATGGCCCAAATGCTCTGAAACCCACTTAAAATTGCTGAAGAACTTGGAAATGCGGAAGTGGCGAAATCAGAAATAGAAGTAAAGCAGAGAAGGCAGCAATGCTGAGTCCAAAGAACGGGAAGAAAATTATTATTAACTGGAAGTGGAGCATGAATATAGTGCTTGGCTCATTTTTTCTTTTAGCACTCAGTATCACCTTCATTTGCTGTTTTTCTCTTTCCAATTAAACACCTGCTGAGTGTTTAAGGCACTTTATGAGCATCATGTGATATGATTTAACTTTATTGTTCGGAAGAAGAAAGCATTACACCATTCTCAGCATCTGTTTAAGGAAAACGTTTTGTCTTTTGGGTTGTAAAAACAGAATAGAAGAACCTCAAAACACTCATTATGTTCTGTGCTGAGGGGTAAATATCTCAAAAATTGCCATAAAAATTGAGACGGATAATCTAAAGAACTAAATTCTTTAACTGCCTGTGGACTGGTCCATAGGCAGAGGCTTGAAATAGGCTGAAAGCTAGATACACAGAGAGGGCAGTGTTGTGGGGTACATACAAGTCAGACAATTGTGAATGGTGCCTCAAACAATAAGTAATTGTTCAGAATTTCCCAAAAGCTTGGTTAAAAGCTTAAAAACCTCGACTAGAAGCTTTATTAAAAGATTTAGTGACATGAGCAACCAAAAATGACAACTGCTGTGAAGCCCAAAAGAGTGGGACAAATTCTTATATGAGATGAGTAGCTCCTCAGTATTACTGGTAATCTCTTTTTTAAAAGAATTGTGAGAAGAGGCAGAAATGATCTGTTGTCCACAGCTGTACCACAATTTCATAAAATTGAGAAAGAGCTCCACCAGACAGAATCATTCATCTTTTTTTTTTTTTTTTTTTCCCCAGACCCAATATTTATACTACTGTATTTCTTAACATCTCTTTCTGTCCTGACATGGCCATCCACAGAGCCATTTGCATCTTAGTGCATTTGCTCTGCTTTATTTGGGATGACTGATCTGAGAGCAGAGTGCAGCTTGGATATTTGGCAGCTCTGCAGCTCTGCGTTCTCTTTTCAGCTTTGCAAAGAAAGGCTGCAGCACCCGTTTTGCATCTAGCCTTCATATCTAATACAGTCAGGGACAGACTTTTCTTTGAAAATGAATGGTGCTCAAAGCTCTGTTGTACATCCTTCCTAAGAGAAAAGAAAATGTTTGGGACAGAAGAAGAACTTGAAATATGTTAGCAAAATGAATTGTCACTATGGATGCTCCAGGAAATTTGTAGGTGCTGGTAACGTGTCCAAAAGCAATCCACATAATGCAGCTGTGACTTCTTGTAATTCCAACAAGTCACCTAAGTTTGCTATAGCAATAAAAAAAAACTGAAATCTTTTGGGTCTGTTTTAAAGTGCCTGGGTGTTCCGTGAATTCAACAATTGTCGTAGCCTTGCAAGTTATCTGCTTAGAGAGAATGTGCTTGTAACACCATTGACCATGGAGGATTCACCCAGAGAAGAACATTTTCAAGAGGGAGGAAGAAGTATAAAGTGAGAACTGTGATCAAAAGGAAGATAGTAGTGACCAGAAGCATGGACTGCTGTTGCTTTCAAGATGGGTGGTCAAGTTAACTTGTTATAGCTTAACGTGAGAACAAAATAACTCTTAGCTCTGCCAGGCAACTTAGCTCCAGTATACTTAAACTAGCCTGCTCAAGTGTGAATGTCAACAAAATAATGATTCTTCAGCAAGTGGAAGAGCCGTCATTTTGCTTCCCGTAGGACAATCTATACAAACGGGAAGCTGAACTTCTGGGGAGATTCATTCCAGCTTGGGTGGGCTGGTTGCTGAAACTGTCTGGGCTCTTAAAATCTTCCATCACCTAAGGGAGGTGCTACTTCTATCTGTTTCCATTTTGTCCACAGCACCAGTGGCTCTTGTAAGGACCAAACACAGCTAATTTGGTCAAATCTGATGTTACTGTGAGAGCTTACATACTTAAAATAAGAACACCATAGTATGCAAGTAGCAGATCCTTTGAATATTTAGCTAATCCAGTCTCTGTGAGAGTCTAGAACATCTCAAAGGCTGCAGCAAGTTATGATTGCCCACGAGGGAGCATCTTAGGCTTCGCAGCCACGTGGGCATAAGTCTCTGCGCCGTTGCACCAAAGACATAGGCCGCCAAAGATCGTTGCACTGGAGACATTGTTTAGCCTCACAAGGAGAAATCTGGAGAATTCATTTCTACTTTTGATGAATAGTATGTTTTCATGAGTCAAGGAGAGTGATGGTGTGCTTATGGTGTATTTCCCTAGGCTTTATTTTGTTTGTATTGAACTCCGGTTACATTGACTTTAATAAACTCTGGTGTGTAACTGGTCTTCTGTTTAACAGCTGCCTGTTCTTGCCAAGTTTGGCTCCCCATAACGCACCTACAAATAACGCCGTTACAACAGGACTTATCGACGGTGCGGTTGTCAGTGGAATTGGAACTGGTAAGTAGTTGAGTATGGCTGTTAGTGTTCTGTATCCGATGTTTAGTTCTCTTATATTTCTTTGTTAGCCCTGAAGTGATATGATAGTACGGTATTGGACGTTTTAAACTCGTGATTGAGAACTTCCTGTGTGCTGTTCACCCTACAGGAGCCTGGCATGCTGCGGGGCTAATTGAACGTGAGCGCTTAGTTTTTAGACTGAGCCCCTTTTTTAACCAAGTTGAAGGTTTACTGCAGTTAAGACAGAATTAGTGTTAGACAGTACTTGAAGTCTGTGAGCCTTTTGTTCTGTGTGGGAGCCCCCCAGGAGATGCAGTGGAGTCAAGTGCATGTGTGTGGTGGATAGATCTTCTTCAACAAAGACTTCTCCAGCTAGTCACACCTATGGAAGAAGTATCTCATCATTATATTAGTAGTTTCTGAGGGCTCCATCCATTTCCACATTTTTATGCCTAGGGAACTGAAACGGGGCTGTTCAGAACAAGCACAGCTTCCGGGTTGACATTTTGGTTTTAGAATAGGAGGGAATAGTGTGCAATTCTTGCTTTACTTTGTTTTGAAGGAAGCCCCTCTGAGCTGCCTTCATGTGGCTTTTCCTTCAAGCGTGAGTCAGAAATCAAAGTAGTAACTTTGAAGTCTGTGAAGGAAAAATTTGAGAAAGCACAGCTGGTATCAGCTGAGCTGATATGAAAAAAGGAACAGAAACAAGTAGGTATCCTAAGTACTAGCTACTGCAGCTATATAATGGGCTTTCATTTTTGTTTTTAGGTGAAAGATTTTTCCCACCACCGTCTGGTTTAAGCTACTCAACTTGGTTTTGTATTGAACATTTTAGTACACCTCCTAATAACCATCCTGTGAGACTTCTCACTGTAGTGCGGCGGGCAAACTCCTCAGAGCAGCATTATGTGTGCCTTGCCATTGTCCTCTCAGCAAAAGACCGGTCCTTGATCGTTTCAACTAAAGAAGAATTGCTTCAAAATTATGGTAAGAGTTGTGTTGTTTGTCATCAGCTAATCCTGACAATATTACAGGGATGCGACAACAAGTTTATTTTGGACTTAGTATCTAGAAGAAATGTGCGTGGTAGAAATTAAGTTGTAGCTTCACCAGCTCCTACTGGGTTTTGACAATGGAAAAATGCAAAATGTGAATATTCATGTAGAAATTAAAGAACTTTTATAAAATTTCCAAAGAAGATTCAATACCTGCATATAAAGAAAAATTTTTGCCAAAACACTAAGTATTTTAGATTTGAAGGCAGAATTACATCGTTGGTTTTTGGAAGGTTTTTGCTTTGTATTTATCTTGTATCATTAATTTTACACGTCACCTCTTGAGGTGCAATTGCTAACTATCTTTGCTTTGAGGAGGTTTGGAAATAGTGAACTCGCAGGTTGCAAAATCTGTTCTGAAGCCAATCAGTCATTCATTTCATGTTTTAATGCTGTGATCAGTCTTCAGAAAGAGTTTGTGGCTTCATTCGGTGTCTGTGACCAAAGGTGGAATTACAGGAGGTGCAATAAAGGTCTAAGTGAAGCTGGTGAGGCCAGTGAATTTGCTGGAGATAGCTGTTGGTGCAGTCAGGGGTTTCAGACGTAGCCATCTCCTGTATCCTGCCTTGTCCCCCATCAGAGCCTCCAAAAATGGCCAGGTTTGACGGGTTATTTACGCACCATGGCTGTGGAGGAGCCAAGAGGAGCAAAACAGCCTTCTGTGTATGTTTCAGGCTTATCTCTTTACCAGACCAACACCCTGGCTTACAAGCGGTTATCAAAAATCTGTTCCTGCTTCTGTTCTTTTCTTTTGAGTAACAGCACTAATGAAGAATTTATACAGCTGTTATTATTTAAAAAAAAAAAAAAAAAAAAAAAACCAAAACAAACAGCAAAGTAGACTGTTACAGAATATTCCTTATTTTAATGATAAGCAGACATTTGCATCGTTAACTGCCATAGTTTCTCTAAGTGGAAGTCAGGTTCAAAACCTAAAACTTGAGCTGAAAACCTGTAGTGTAAGGGAGGAACTAAAGCTCTTAAATTACACAGCTCTCGACAGAGTTTTCTTTCTCAGAAGACCAAATTATTATAAGAGATAATTAAATGAATTTATCCTCATATTAATTGCTTTAGCCTGCACTGGGGCTGTAGATCATGTGTTTTCAGTCTGTAAGCCTCTATCATCACAGAATCACAGGATAATATGTGGTTGGAGGGGATCTCTGGAGATCATCCAGTCCAACCCCCTGCCAAAGCAGGGCCACCCAGAGCAGGTCCCACAGGAATGTGTTCAGGTGGGTTTGAATGTCTCCAGAGAAGGAGACTCCACCACCTCCCTGGGCAGCCTCTGCCAGGGCTCGGCCACCCTCACAGCAAACAAGTTCCTCCTCATGTCCAGGTGGAACTTCTTACATTCAAGTTTGTGCCCATTTCCTCTTGTCCTGTCCCTGGGCACCACTGAAAGAAGACTGGCCCCATCCTCTGGACACCCTCCCTTGAAGTATTTATAAGCATTGATCAGATCCCCCCTCAGCCTTCTCTTCTCCAAACTAAAAAGACCCAAGTCCTTCAGGCTCTCCTCCTAAGGGAGATGCTCCAGGCCCTTAATCATCTTTGTAGCCCTCTGCTGTAAATGATCTACATCTTTAAAAGAGATTTGATTTGAAGAGGCTTTATCAGAGAATATCTGAAGGACTCTGACTACAAAGACTGTTTTTTAATTGAACGGGATACTTAGCTTTACTGGGGTGCCATCCTGTCATGGCTAAGTCCTAGTTGGTGGTGCACCATCGAGTGCTGAGCAGGTAAGTACCTGAAGAACTGAGATGGCAGGCCCAGCAGCACAGGGACTGAAGTGCTGACTGTCTGTTGAAAAGAATAAATGGGGTGGTTTAAGGATCCTTCCTGTGAGCGAGAATTGTGCTCAAAGGTGTTTGGCTGAGGAAAAGAACTTGAGATTATTTTTGTATCTGAAAGTTAGTTCCAAGCACGCTGCTTTTATCATTTCCCTTGTGCTACTTCTGAAGAAGTGAGCGTGCTCCCTGTGCAGGCAGCTCTTGAGGTAAGAGGATTAGTGGGTTCTTTTCCTTCAATATGAGAGAACGAAGAGAGATCTGAAAAGCTCCTGTTTTCTGTTGAAGTGTTCCCTGGTTGCAGAATTTTTGAGCTTTGTCTTTGATTGGTTTTTTTTTTTTTTTTGGTGGAGTGAGGAGGGGGAACGGGGACTTTCAGGTAGAGTGTGGGTCATTCTGCTTTGCGATGGAGAAGCTAATGCACCTGCAAACTGATCATGCCCTCTGGTGTGAAGTCAAAGAATGCCTTTTAGAGAAATTTAAAAATTGTGTGCTGAGAACTAAAGTCTATTTTAACATTCAGGAGAAGAGAATACAACACCTGTTAGTGAAGAGAGACCTGGGAAATGATTGAAGAGTATAGGTGGGTGAGTTGGGGATGGCTGGTCAGCAGCTTGTGGTTGATATCTCCTGCAGAGAGGCTGGGAGTGGGTTCCTCTGGCTGTGTGTCTGGAAGGTAGACATCCGTCTTCAGCTCCTCACTGTTGATGGCTGCACATGGGTGCAGCTCGCCTCACCCCGACCTGCTGCTGCTCAGGTCAGCAGCCTTACAACCTGGGCTCCACTTCTGATAGAGTGGAGGGAAGGCAAGGGTGACTTGCTGTGGTTACAGAGCTGAAATGGAACAGACAAGACATCATGAAGTCTTCGTTTTGACTTGGGTAGAAATGTCTCAGCCCTGAGCTACCCCTTCAGTAGCAGTGCTTCAGAAAATTAATTTTCCTTAGAAAAGAAAGAGAAGAGGAGAGGCCACCGTGCTAAGGCTTGAGTTACCCCTGGCCTGTGCTAGATAGAATCATCTAGGTTGGAAGGGACCTTCAAGATCATCTAGTCCAACAACCAACCCAACTCTTACAAAAAAAAGCATCACTAAACTATGTCCCCCAGCACCATATCAGCCCATCTTTTGAACACCTCCAGAGATGGTGCCTCAATCGCTTCCCACACAAGATGTGTAGATGGAGGGGAGAGGATGCTCCAGGCACCGGAGCAGGGGTCACCTGCAGCCCCTGGAGAGAGGACCACGGGAGAGCAGGTGGTGGGGCCTGTGGAGGAGATCATGGTGGAGCAGGGGAAAGCATGAGGAGAAAGTCTGGGAAGTATGGGTATTTTTCTCCCCACAGTGTGAGAAAAGTGAAAAATAGCTCTGTAAGTTTGGAGAGGCATCTGTTATTTCTTGCTGACTACTGCTGTGAAAGCTTTTTTAGAAAAAACAACGAATGATCTTTCTGTGGCTTGCATGAGGGCATGAGAAAGTTAGCGAAAACTTGAGCAAACTAGTCATTCCAGATACATTTCAAAGGGAGAGTAGAAGGGGAGGAGTAAAACATAATTGTCAGAAGTCTAAAGTACCCTGAGAATTTTCTTAAAGAGAGTTAAGGCAAAGGAAGAAGAGACACATTGATGCTACCAAAACCATACTAGTTTGTTAATGTACAAGTATTTAAGGATGTCCAGCCTGTCTAACTGTGACAATTTGGTCTGGAATACTTTCTCAAAAAATCTGATTTCATTCTTTCAGGTCTTATAATTGAAATTCTAAAGTCATTCTTGTTAATTGTATGACTTTATTCATATCTTGGTAATTGTACTTTTGTTAACTACATGCGTCCTAAAAATTTGGCTTTAATGTATTGCTGTAGATCGTTTTACGTAAAGTCTAATGGCGCATTCATCTGTTTTTAGCTTCTTTAAAGCATTTCTACAGGTGCCCACTAACCGATACTTTTTCTTTAGTTGATGACTTCAGTGAGGAATCGTCGTTTTATGAAATTCTTCCCTGTTGTGCCCGTTTCCGCTGTGGTGACCTCATTGTGGAAGGCCAGTGGCATCACCTGGTTCTCGTCATGAGTAAAGGCATGCTAAAGAACAGCACAGCTGCACTCTACCTTGATGGACAGCTTGTTAACACCGTTAAGGTAAAATAAATCTTTAAATCCTCATTTTCACTGGTTCAAGTGATTTCTCTCTCTGTGCGGATATATTTCTGCAAAAAATCCCACAGAAAACAAGAAAAAAACAAACCAACACTGCCTCCCCTGCCACAAAAACAAAACAGAACACAATAAAACAAAAAAAACCCCAACCCACCAGCAAAAAAACCGCAACATGCAGAGCCTTGCAAAAAGGGGTCTTTGCTCACTACACAGCTTGGAGCCAGCCCTAGTCCTGTTAAGAGGAAAAGATAGCCAATTCTTTCTTGGCCATGCTAAAATGAAGTGGACGTGTTGCATTTCATGTGAGGCAAGTGTGGTGTGGCTGCCCTGCTGACTAGATTAATTAGAAGGATCATAAAAAGCTGAAAGAAGACTCATCCCAGGACTGTGCAGCAGATTTAACTTTGAATAATAGGGAGATTAGAGTAAGACAGAGTAAGACACTTTATTCAGGTTGTTCCTTTCCCAACCCTCTGACTACCCCAGAAA
>QJSC01027310.1:169554-208420 GCA_003697955.1 Calidris pygmaea | reverse complement strand
AGGGAGGTTGGGGACAGTCCTCAGGGGGGGTTCCCACTGGGCACTGAGGACAGGGGGTGCTGGGGACAGTCATCAAGGGGGTCCCCACTGGGTCATGGAGATGGGTGGGTGTGTTTGGGACGGTCCCTGGGGGAGTCCGCAGTGGGGTATTGGGACAGAGGGGTGTTGGGGAGGGTCCCTGGGAGGGTCCCCACTGGGATATGGGGAGGGGAGTGTTGGGGACAGTCCCTGGGGGGATCTCTATTGGGATATGGGGACAGGGAGTGTTGGGGACAGTCCCTCAGGGGACAGCATGCCTTGGGCTCTGGCCCCATCCCCGCACATTGGGGTTCATTGGTGACGGGGAGGGGGGGGACATACACGGCAGGGGGGGACACGGGGCAGGTGACATCCAGAGTGTCCCTGAGCAGGTCATGCCTGGAGCTGGTGCCACTTTTGGAGGAGCTGGTGTCCCACTGCCCCACTGGGGGGGCTACAGGAAGGGGGGCCGGGGCAGGAGGGGAGCGGGGACCCGGGGAGCGGGGACACGTCCCCAGTCCCAGCGCAGCCGCTCGGGCAGGCAACGGAGGGGGGTAACAGGCAGGGCCAGGGGGGGCAGCGCTGGCAGTGCCAAGGGGGAGGCGGGGGGGCAGCAGGGGCAGCAGCAGCCGAGGCCGTAGAGGGCGTAGGGCGGGTAGTAGCCGATGTTCACCCTGCGAGGGGAAAGAGAGCACCCAGGTCAGCCCTGAGCCCCAAAAATCCCTCCCTGGGGACCCCCCCCATGGGGACAACCCCCCCCCCCTCCACCCAGCTCTGCTCACCTGCGGACACGGCGCCGGGCCCGTCGGCGATGGTAGTCNCCTTTGGCGAAGTCCTCCAGGTTGGCAGGGTGGATGGCCCAGAAGTGGCCTTTGCCATTGTCGCTGCGGCCGGCTTTGACGAAGCACTCGTTAAGGGAGAGGTTGTGGCGGACGCTGTTGCGCCAGCTCTTCTCCTGGGCCGAGAGGTGCCCGTCAGCCAGCCTGTGGCCACTGCCGGCCCCGCCGGGACATCAGTAGGCACCAGAGTGAACGGCGCCGGGAGAAACCAGCCCTGGCACCGCTCGAAATCACCCCAAGATGAGGAGCCACCGCCACCACACGCGTTTTCCCGGTGGATTGGGGTCAGCGGAGACACGGTGAGTCAAACCCAGCCCCATTCCCCCACCCCACACCAGCACCCTGCGCTCAGGTCCCAGTTTGCCCACCCCAAGCCACCACAAGTCGGGGGAAACCCTCCAAAAACGGGTCCGCTGTGGCATCACAGCCCCTCACCTTGTTCTTGAAGTAGGGGTAGTTGTCCATGATCCACTGGTAGATGTCAGAGAGGAGCAGCTTCTTCTCCGGGGAGGAGAGGATGGCGGTGGAGATGAGGGCAATGTAGGACTGAGCTGGCTTGTCCCCGAGCTCCGGCGGTGGCCGTGGGGCTGGGGAGGGGCTGCGGCCGGGGGGCCGGGAGGGTGGTGGGGGGCTGTGGAGGTCAGCGGGGCTGCGGGAACCCCTGTCACCCCGCTCCGCCAGCAGGTACTCGATGGTGAAGGGACGGCGGCCCCCGGGCGGCGCATCCCCCATGGTCCCCGCGTCGCCGGTTGCCGGAGGGGGAGACCTCCCGGCCGGGTCCCCGGTAATTAGTGCAGATTACAGGGTTTGCTAATTGTGTTTTCACAAACGGGCTGCCTTCGCAAAGCAGGCTGTTTATCTGGCAAAGCCCAGGGTTTAGGGGGATTTGGAACTTTAAGCCTCATAAATAAAATGATTAATCCGCTGGAGGTGGAGGAATTCAAAGTGGCACCGAGGTGCCCGCAGGGACAGGGGACACCCAGCCCCCTCCCTCACCTCCATCTCCCCTTGGGGTCCCTGCTGCCCCCCCATCCCACCACCCCCTCGGGGATCATTTTGGGGCCACCTCAGAGAGCTCCCCGGGGCAGAGGAGAGAAAAATCCCATCCATCGCATTTAAATGTAAATCTTTCATTTTATTTAACAAACACTATAATTTGAACTTCGAAGAATGTGTACTGAGGGAAAGAAAAATAATTTTCTTTTTTTGTTTTTTCTCTTCTCTTTACAAAAAAAAGAAAAAAACAGGATATAAGAAAAAACATATGTACAGGAAGAGCTGGCCAACTCAAACAGAAAGCAGTAACAGAAGCATGATGTTTCGAAACAGTGGCTTGGCCTGGAAAATTTAAGAGCAATTAAATTAATACACAAATATTAGAAAAAAAAAACCAACAAAAAACCAAAAAAAATGGACTCTAACGCTACTGTGCAGCCAGGGATGCGAGCCACAGAACTTTATACAGTAAAACTTAATTTTTCGAGCTCTACCCAGGTTTTTCTTTTTGTGTTTTAATCCCCTTGCCCACCCGCCGCCCCCATTTAAACCTGAAAACATATTGCTTACACGCAAACATAAAAAAAAAAAAAAAAAAAAAAAAAAGAGAAGAAAAAGAAAAGTCTCTGTCAGAGAAATAAGAGTTTCTCTGTGGGAGGAAGAGTGGGGGCAGCGGAAGAGTGAGACCCCGCTCCCTCCCGCTCCCCCTCCTGCCCACAGACCCCTGGGGGAGAAAGTTTGGGGTTTTTTTTAAACCCCATCCCACTTTGCCTTCAATTTTTCATTTGCTGAGACAAAATTTGGAGGGACAGGAGGGGCTGGGAGCAATGGGGTGCTGCCTCTGCCCACGAAGACCCCCCTGTGCCGGGGCTCGGGGACCCCTCTCCACCCATGGGAGAGAGCAGGCAGGATTTGGAGAGGAAACCTCCAAACCTGCCAGGATGAAGCTTTCCCGTTCCAAAGCATTTTGAGGACAATTCTTTTGCTTTTGGGCAAGTCACTAACAAAGATTTAAAGCAGTTCTAGATGGACCTCAGTGGCTTTTCTCTTGAGGAGGGACTGGCAGGGCTTTGCTTTTTCTCAAAACACGGGAAAAATGCCGTGGCTTTGGTTCTGCCATTGCCCCCCCCCGCAGTGCCCCGGGTGCCGAGAGAAGGGGCGGGAGGGTTTTGGGGGGCTCACCACCCTCGCTCAGAGCTCTGGGGGCTTGGTACCACACAGCCGGACACTGCTCAGGCGGCCCTGGTGGGCAAGTGGCCGTGGCTCCTGCTTGCCACCTGTCCCGTGGGCACGGCGAGGGGCAGAGGCACCGGCCCGTTCCCTCCCAATGGTTAAATCTCATCTATGGGTGAGAAAAGTCAGCGAGGTCTGAAGGAAAAAAAAAACCAGAGGCGTTAGTGGGAGCAGCGGAGCCGCCCAGGCAAAGTTAATTACAAACCCCAAAATTCTCTAAGACAAAGTCAAAAAAGGTTATTACTATTTGGAAACTCAAAAAAGCAACATTTTGCCACCAAGAGCATAGCAGTAGCTTTGGGTCTGGGGACCAAAGTCTGGAAGGGAGAAGCGTCTGTCACCGCCTCCCCTGGGCTCTGTCCCCAACACCCTGCCAACAAGTGCTGCCCGCAGCGCCAGGGCCGGGCCGCACAACCGGGTCATGACTGAAAGAAACCTGAATTGGAGTTTACCGAGGTAGTTGGCTAAAAACTGAGATTCCCCCCACCTGGCATTTTCTCGAAGGCCCAAGCACCCCTCATCCCCCCCACTCTTCCTCCTCCTTCCTCCTCCTCGTCCTCATGTGCCAGGTGTCTGGCTGTCTTGCAGGTCACTGTCACCGCCTCCAGAAATGGAGCCTTCACAAAGAAAAGGGAATGCGCAGCCCTTTCTTTTTTTTTTTTTTTTTTTTTTTTTGTTTTTGTTTTCTCTCTCTTTTCTCTCTTAAGTCTTCAAAAACACCAAGTTATTGCACTTCAAAAATACAACGAGATTTTGTGTGGTTCGAGCCCTCCCCCGCCCTTCCCCATGGCTTCTGCTCAACTAAAACGAGTCACTACGCACAATTTTCTACGTTACTTTCGGGTTAGGTTAAAAGATTCCCAACGTGTCTCTTTACATGAGGTGTGGAGCTGCTGGAGCTCCCAGCTAGAACAGTGCGATTCCAACCCTACGGCTCTCCCCTTCCACCCCACCTCCCATCACCCCCCAGCGTCCCCACCCCTAAAAAACCCCCCTTTACAAACATCCCTCCCCCCGCCCCGGACTCACACGTCCAGCAAAACCTTTAGATTAATTAAGGAATGGTTATTTAACAAGAGGATAAAAATGCACACGGCTTTGGAGATGCAGGGGAGTCAGATGTCCTGGCGATGGGCAGGTGAACTCCACCCGGTCACACCGTCCCGGTGAAGGGCAGCTGGGACCAGCAAGCTGCGGGTCCTGACTGACTGGTTTAAGACACTTTTCCTTACTTCCGACTCCAGTTCAGGGTCAGGCTTTGAGTGGGGTCGTTTTCCAACCAAGAAGCAGCTCAATGGTTTGTTTTTGTTTCTTTTTTTTTTTGTATTTTGTTTTTGCTTTTTTGTTTTTTTTTTTTTTGTTTTTTTTTTTCTTGCTTTTTCTCTCGTTTTAATGATTAATTTGGAATAGGAAAGTCAAAGGAGATCAGGGAGGAAGGGAGATAAGGTGGGAGAGGACGTTCTCCCCCTCCTCCAGTTTAATAAGCACCAGAGTATTCAAGTCTGTCCATTCTGAGACCCAGAGCTGCTTTCACAGTCAGCAGGCAGAAACTAAACCTTTCTCGTAAGAGCAGCGTCGTTTTGGTTGGGGTCCCTCATCATCATCATCTTCTTCCTCGTCTTCCTCCTCCTCTTCCTCCGACGACGAGCTGTCCAATGTTAAATCCACCACGTCAGCAGTGGCCTTGCCGTTCTCCCCGTTGCTGTTCGGAGTGGGCAGGAGCCCGTTCACATCTGAGGAACCTGAGGGAGGTGGGGGAAGAGAGAGAGGATTAATTAAGACACTTCGCGCCCAGTTTCGGGGTCGCTGAGGTGCTCGGCAAAGGGGTGAATGAAACAAGGCCATTCAAGAAGCCACCTAAAAAACCAACCCATTCACCAACGACCTGGATGAGGGGACAAAGTGCACTCCCAACCCATTTACTGGTGACACACAGCTGGGAGGAGTGGGTGACACACCAGAGGCTGTGCCACCATCCAGTGAGACCTGGACAGGGTGGAGAGTTGGGCAGAGAGGAACTTCATAAAGTTCAACAAGGGCAGGTGTAGGGTGCTGCACCTCGGGAGGAATAACCCCCTGCACCAGGACAGATAAGGGGTTCACCTGATGGAGAGCAGCTCTGCAGAGAGGGACCTGGGAGTCCTAGGGGACAATAAGTTGCCCACGAGCCAGCAATGTGCCCTTGTGGCCAAGAAGGGAAATGGTCTCCTGGGGAGCATTAAAAAGAGCGTGGCCAGCAGGTGGAGGGGTCATCCTCCCCCTCTGCTCTGCCCCGCCCCGGTGAGGCTGCATCTGGAGCACTGGGTCCAGTTCTGGGCTCCCCAGTTCAAGAAGGACAGGGAACTGCTGGAGAGGGTACAGCGGAGGCTAACGAGGATGATGAGGGACTGGAGGATCTCTCTGCTGAGGAAAGACTGAGAGCCCTGGGGCTGTTCAGCTGGAGAAGAGCAGACTGAGAGGGGATCTCATCAATGCTGAGCAAAAACTGAAGAGCAGGTGGCAAGAGGATGGGGCCAGACTCTTCTTTGTGGTGCCCAGTGACAGGACAAGGGGCAACAGGCACAAACTGGAACATGGGAAATTCCATCTCAACATGAGGAAAAACTTCTTTCCTGTGACGGTGGCAGAGACCTGGAAGAGGCTGCCCAGAGAGGTGGTGGAGTCTCCTCCTCTGGAGATACTCAAAACCTGCTTGGACATGATCCTGTCCAACCTACTCTGGGTGACCCTGCTCTGGCAGGGGGTTGAAGGAGATGACTCCAGAGTTCCCTTCCAACCCCAACCATTCCCTGATTCTGTGATGCCACAAACCTCACTCTCTCCAGGGTCAGGAATTGCCACAGCGCCCAGAGAACATCTGCCCGAGAACAGGGAATTGGCTTGGCCAAAGCAAGAAGCCACACAACTACGCTGCCAGCAGCCATCACCACTGCCAGAGGGACCTGACCTCACGCAGGCTGTCCAACAGACAGCCCTTCTGTTCAAAATCCTCTTTTCCCTTAAAAACAAAAAAATGTACAGTGCTGTTCTCGGCTGGTCTTGCTGCTGACATTTCAGGGGTCGTCGCAGAGATGCATCTACTCACAAACTTGTTCGATGCCATTCTGGTACTTTAAGGCATCACACAGCTTTTCCCAAGCCAGTTGGGGAACTCTACTTTTGCAATGCGTGTGCATTTACCACAGTAATTTAAAGTCTTTAGCCCCAGAGATACTCACCGAGAACTAATATCGGACACTGAGGGCTGCAGCTCCGCTCCTTCTCAGCTCTGATGGGACACCAGGAGCCATCCACCAGGAACTCTATTTCATCAGCATCTTCGCATTCTGTCAGGATCTTTGAGAGGAGCCTGGACAGGAGGCAAGATGCCATCTATTAAGGTCAAGGCAATCAGCAGAACACATTTAGTAATGGGCCATCAACCTGGATCTTCACCTTAAAGAGCCCTAAAATTAAAAGAACTTTGGTGTTAGCTGGCTGCCAAACAGACAGCCCTCGCAGTCAAGAGCTTGTTTTATTTCCCATAAAACAAGTACAGGTTCTGACAGTGCAAACTATCCCCGTCCTTCCTGACAATGTACCTAAACCATGAACTAACATTTTAATTACATGCAATTAGAAGACAGCCTTGCCTCTTCACCCAGTTTCCCAAGTCTGTGGAACCGCTTCCAGACAGACGTCTGATGCCCCATCTAGAGCTGTGTCAGGGTTGGTGCAGGTACATCCACAGCAAGGCATAAGCCAAAGACAAAATACCCTGTGACATTAGGAAATCAGCAATCCAACAAGCAGCACTTTACTTCCTTCCTATTCTTCTTTCCCAAAGCTTCCACAGCAGCCACCAAAACAATATACACAGCCTCCTGCAACAGAAAAACCCCACGTTCACCAGTGTAAATACACCCACAGTGCAGATACCTTGGTGTCAACTGTCTCTCATTGCAGGCACCAGACAGAGCCCTTAGTCTGGCTCATTGTGCCTCAGAAATTGAGCATTTGCTTTATCCTGCTACCTCCCACCATTCGTCTGGGATGTTTATTTGGACACACAGTTGGAACCACTATTCTGCAAGGCCTTACTTCTGGGATTGAGCATTTCCCTTGAGTACAAAGGAGAGCTAATAGCAAAAATCTTACAAGCTCCAGAAAACTATTCATGGCACATTAACAGGAGAAAGTTTCTGCTTTCTCCCTGCTCACGTAGGAAATGTGTTTCCACAGACACTCCTGTCATCCAGCAGAGCAACCACCAAGGCTGCAATTCCAAAAAAAGCTGACAAGGCCCAGAGGATCTTAGACTCAACCAACCAGCTCCCTCCTCCGGAGCCTACACCCCTTTTTTGGCTAACAACATCCAGCTGTAACAGACAGGTCCCCTCCAGGGAGGTCCGAGCACCACCTTCATCCAACTGAACCAGCACCGAAAGCCACTCTTGGGCACCACAGAGCAGGGACGAAGAAATCTGTGGAGCCTTCATCAGTGATGATCTCCCCCTCCTCCTCACATAGGAGGGACACTGCATTGCTGATCTGTGGAGGTTCCACGATCCAACCCCTTCAGTCTCAGCAGCCTCGTTAGAGATCTCAAAGGAACTGGATTTTCCTGTTGGTGTTGGCCAGAGGACAAAGCAAACAGGTTATCTATGCCTAGGCTGCTTCGAGACCATCTAAAAAAGCCACAACTCCTGGATCAAATCAGTACCTACCAATGCAGCAAAACTCAGAACATTATCAGCCTGGCCCTGGGAATGTACCACCCAGGCGGAGACTCGTCTGCTCACTTCACTGCCTCGTGTGCCAAGGGAGCTGGATGCACCAGAACAATTTAGCTCTAAACTCTCCCTACTTTTGAGGGAATCTGCATTAGAGGCCAATTATACAAGCCATAAGGGTGGAGATCATTTTCCAGGAGCCAAGAACCATGCATCTTCCTCCACCAGTCCTCAGGGTTGCTCTCAGCTTGGCTAGCACCACTACAGATGTCAGTGGTCCCAGCCCATAAAACAGGCTCCTTGGATTTTGAAGGCAACGAAGCTTCTTCTGGGGCTGTGGGTGGAAATTACCGTTCCCATTAATTCACTCGTTCCTTCCTTTACTCCTGGAAATAAGCCAGGCAATTTATTGCGCTCTTCTCTAGAGATAGACTCTGGAATCCGTATTTCTGGAGCTGACAAGCAACGTCGCCAGCTTCCCGGTTTGCCTCACGTGGCCCCTGCTGACAGCCCAGCTCCTTCTTGCAGTTTGTATACAGGCTGCAACAAGGAAAGGGAGATCTCCTGTTTTTTAGGGTAATCCTCTTGGCACACAGCTGCATTTTGAAGCGTCAAATCCTGTATAAAATCCATATTTTAAGTATCAAACCTCACTCAGACAAGCATCACCTCCACTGCTGAACTGTAGCACTCCAGTTCTCCCCACTTACGACGAGCCCTCTGCTCCGCTCCTTGGGAAAGAGACAGAGCAAACTAACCCTAGTCCAGATATATAGGAAACACCATTCCCATATGGACTGAAAACCAAGTTCACGCTAAGTCTAAAGCAACCTTTCCCCAATTCATGGCCAAAGAACTCAGGGCTTAGGACATGCATTTTTTGCCTCACCCTTTTCCAAATGCTGTTTGGAATTTACTTTAATTCCCTCCTGTGATTTTCCAGCACTACTCCAACCATGCCGCGTTCAAAATGAGACAGGAAAAAGAGAACATCCCTCATGCAGAAGAGACAGGGGCTGCCTTGCTGGGATGTTGGGGATGCTGGTGGGGGTCTGTCCTTCTGGCCCACTACGGGGGAGGCAGCAGCCCTAGGATGGCAACCGGACCCAAATGCACGAATGCCTCATGACCTGCTCTTCACAAACTCACTCTAGAAGTGCTGTACCAAATGCTGGTTCCCTACCAGCATACTCCAGTTGCCTGACAAACACATTGGTGTCCCCTCCCACACCACAGAGGCTGGAGACCCCCCAGCAGGGAACCCCCGGGCCCCCCGTCAGCACCGTAAGGTCCTGTTGCACAGGCTCAGCCTGCTAACAGGGATCAACCACCACTGGGTGTCCTCAGAGGAACCATGGTGGGAAGCCCAGGAGACCCACAAAACATCCAGTCTCGAGAGTGTTTCCAAGTCACTTTAATCCTGTTCCTCCAGTGGATTTGAACCTCCTGCTTTTTTCCCCTATAGGCATGCAAAACACAGAAAGAGTTCCTACCGAGGCATCTTTCCCATCCCTGACACCAACATATTATCAATGGCTACAGGAATTGTACTGGAATTGGAAGGACACGGAGCTGTTGAAGCAGGGCCAGATGAGGCCACGGAGATGCTGCGAGGGCTGCAGCCCCTCTGCTGTGAGGGGCTCAGACAGGCTGAGAGAGATGGGGGGGTTCAGCCTGGAGAAGAGAAGGCTCCAGGGAGACCTTAGAGCCCCTTCCAGTCCCTCAAGGGGCTATACGAAAGCCGGGGAGGGACTCTGGATCAGGGAGGGGAGCCATAAGAGGAGGGGGAAGGGTTGGACCCTGAAAGAGGGGAGATGGAGATGAGATGTGGAGAAGAAGTTCTTTGCTGTGAGGGTGGTGAGAGCCTGGCCCAGGTTGCCCAGAGAAGCTGTGGCTGGGGTTCAAGGGCAGGTTGGAGGGGGCTTGGAGCAACCTGGGCTGGTGGGAGGGGTCCCTTCCAACCCAAACCAGTCTGTGATTCTACAGAACAGTCACACAGACTGTACAAAAACTCTTTCATATACTGCATTTATACCTCCATCTTGGGGGGTATATGTTGCATGATGTTCGGTTTAACAGCTGGCAGAGAAGATCTCCCAGTCACGTTTAAAGCATACCAAGAATTGCTTGTGAGCTGATGAGGACTTCACTCAAGACAAGAAAACAGGAAGATGTTTCCTATCAAAAATCACCTTATTGGGTGCATACAAAGTGGTTTATTCCACGCAGCATGATACCGGTCAACCGAGGCGGCTGGTTGTGCAGGTTCATCAGCCTGATGAAAAGAGTGAGGCAGTAAATGCTTGATTCCAAAACACTTGAGTGTAATCCAAAAAATTAAGAACGGCAAACAAACAATCAAACCTTGCTCTAACACACCAAGACAATTAAGTCAGAATATTATGCAGCAGCAGAATAAGCTTCCAACTTTGTTTCGAGGCAAACTTCCATCAGATGCACAGACCAAAGGACAAGAGGCTGCACCCAGCGGAGAAAAGAAAGGAGTTGAGGACGGAGAGGTGTATGTACTCACCCATCGATTATTAGCTGGTCATAGGGAGCTGGTTTGTCACATACAGGGCACATCCATGTGGGCTTTTTCTCATTCATCTGTAGGTAGAAGACTGCATCAAAGCACTGCAGATGTGCACAGGTTTCCGCCCGGCACGGGACAGACAGCCGCATCTTCACAAGCTGTTGAACCAAAGAGCAGAAGATCAGCGATAAAACCCACCCAAGCAACCACCAGGCAGTCCTAAGCAAAAAAGGTTCGTTAGCTTTCCTAAGCAAAAAGGTTCGTTAGCTTGCAAAGCTGGGCTGGCAGCAGAATAGGGTTTCTTGACAAAACCAGACTAAAACATATTGCAAAGACTTACCGGACAGATAAGAGAGACACGAACCCCTGTAGTGGCAATTTCACTGTCTGGATCCAAGCGTAGCTTTTCTTTTACTGCAGTAAGAGTAGAGAGCACAAAATTTAACAGATGCAAACTTACAACTTTGGAAACAATGTGTAGGCACAGGTCAAGCAGCTCACCCACAGCCCGTGGCTGCATATGGGTCATTTTCCCCACTGGTGACAACCTCTGCCAGTCAGGGACAGAGGACACCAGAGGCAGAAAGCTGTTGGATTGGACCAGGCATGCCCAACCTGCAGAACTCAGTAGAGACGCTGCTTGGCGAGCCCAAAACCTTCTGCATGAGGAAGCAGCTCATGGTCTACAGCCCAGCTGGAGTATTTATTGGCTGAGGAAGCCCACATTTTCTTACAGATCCCCCTTTCCCAATGACCCAGGTCTCCCAGACAAACAGCATGTGCTGGTTCTCATCCCAGCAGAGCAAAGGAGACTGAGTGGACTTCGGTGTTGGGATGAGGACAACCAGCTGCATGTTATCTTCTAGCTATGCTGTTAATACTCTCCTAGCAACACTTCCACCTCTTATTTACAAACTACAGGCTGGGCAGCTGGGGTACATAGAGGAAATCATGCTGCTGACCAGCTTTTTCATGTTAATATTACACCAAGGCAGCCGACTGGGTGTTAACTTTGCCTGCCTTTGAGGGAACTGAGACACCTGGACTTCCCACAGGGAGGGAAAGAGTGGCCAGAGAGAGCTCCAGCATGTGGCAAGACTTCTGGAATGCAGTCAATTTAGGCTTATCCGGTCAATTGGCATAACCATGATGGATTTCATTCCCTTCCGAGACCAGTGGCAAGAGGACAAGGTCCAACTGCCTCCCCCCACCCCTTGAAATTCAGAGAAAGTCCCCCCAGAAGTGAGCAAACAGGGGATACCCTCAAACGGACAGGAAAACACATTCTATCATTGCCCCATCAAATAAACAAGACTCCTCTCAGAGCTACTGGGCTGTAACTCTGCAGCTTCTATGCCGGCCAGCTCATTTATTCCAGCACACTTTCCCAGGAACCCCAACCAGACCCAGAGGTTTCCAGGCAGAGAGCTCAAAGAGCAGGACAGCCATGCACAAACAGTCACAAGCAGCAATCCAGCATATAGTTGGAAAGAATCAGGCATTAGGAAATGAGGTAGAAAATCCTGCCCCCGCTGTTGCATCCTGAAAGGAAAACCCAGAGGAGCTGCGGGCAAATCAAAAAGAGCAGCGGACACACAGGTCCCACATGTGTAGGTCCTGCCTCAAGGTGCGGAATCAGCACAGAAAATTAGCTTTAAAGTACTGCACAAGTCCTACAGAGTAGCTGTTGCTATCACTGCTGCCTGAAAAGTCCTTTGACACTTCCATCACCATTTTTCTTTGGAGCAAGTCAACCATTTATTTTGACCTTTTCGGATCATAACAAGACGTCTCCAGACAATGAGGCTACATGCCGTTTTGCAACACACAGCTCTAATTAGAGAGTGACTTCTCAGATGTGAAATTCCCACGAGAGTGTTGTTGGGGTTGTTTTCTTCACATCAGGAGACTTTTCATCCAAGCTTAATTTTTCGTAAAAGTTCTTTATAAGAGCATTCTCCGTGCATCAATTACTATAATTCACAGGAAGGAGAAATGGGTATTTTCTAGGAGCTCTTGATTAGAATCAAGCTGTCTTAAGACGGCTTTTGGATCCACGGCCGTGTGTGTAAGTATCTCGGTTTTCAGACAAGTTTCCTATACTAAAGTCAACAGAAGCATATGCAAAGGAAGATGAGTCAGCCCCAAAACGCGACCAAAGAGTAGGTTCAGTGAGCGCTGAGGGATATTGCCACAAATGTTGACACAGAACCATTTGCAGCACAGACCAGAGCTACAAAAGCCAAGTTTACAAGCTGCTGGTGCGTGCCAGGTTCAGATGTCCAACCAACCCCCAAGCAATAACAGGCCAAAGCAACTGAAACAAGAAAATGTTCCTATTTGGTTAAATTTAAGGCCACTAAATGCAACTCGTCTCTGTCCCGAAGTCCAGCCAAAGCCGTTAGTTATCTAAGTCGGTAGAACCACGGGCACGCGTTTGTTATGGAGTGGAAAATGCAAGAAAGCTGCTTTCAGAACTGCCCAAACCATGACAAGAACCTCTGCCTGCAACTCCCGGCTCGAGAGGCCAACCCTACAAGTGCTCGCTTTGAAGGGAACAGCACCTACTGCTGAGCCAGGTTTCAAGAGGTGTGAAGGGGCTGAGAAGAACGAGAGGGTCCTCTGCAGTTTAGGACAACTCAAGGGCAGTCTCTGCTCAATTCATTTCAGGTTCTGGTGAACATCAAAAAAGAAGCACAACCAGCGCCTTGGGCTTCAGAGAATGGTGGGTATTTAACAAAGGGAAATTGTCATTTTTAATGTCAATAGATAAGTGCTGGCTGTGAGAGTGGTCCAATATGATCAAGACTGCCACGGACACTATCTGGTGTGCACACAGCTACAGGAAATGTTCAGCATCTGCTGCAGAAACACTGCACTTAAGATGAAGATCCAAAGCTTGGCTGAAGCAGCAGCGTGTCCCACAAAGTGCACTAGGCATCTGAAGACTGGACATGCCTGAAATCATCACCTCCCTTATGAACTACCACCTGCCTTCAAGATTATGCTTCTTATACTTGAAAGAATTGTCGATGATATCAGGAATATGTTTTAAAGATCATCACGATCCATGGTGTTAGGTCTCCCATGCAGAAATAAATAGTAAGAATGCTCTCTCCAGGAACATTAAGTAACTGGAAATCCTCCAGACTCTCGGGAGCTGCAAGTCAGATTCTACCTTGGAAAGGTCATTTCCCCTCATTTTCAATAATGTTTTGCATTTGCCTCATACCATGATGATTTACCTGAGCAGTCTAGGATAAGCATCTCTCGGGATCATCTCTTCTCTGAAGCTCTCACCGCATATGAAAGTGCTGGTGGTGAAACCCCACTGCCAGCCCCCAGGATTCACGGGGAGGGGGTTGGGGCAGCAGGACATTTCCACCAGGATCACTTGCTTCAGAAACCTCGTTTGGAAATAGAGTGGGTGAAGGCCGAGGTGCTGTGGTAACGTTCGTCAGCTCATAATTACTCAGGTGAAGGCATGAAGCCACACATGCCACCACGACAGCAGCCCTCAGCGGCCTGATACGACCTGGGGACAAATTCTAAATCCAACTAAAGCTATGCAGAGCTTCCGCAGAGCCATGAGAAAGGCATGCTGCAGAAGTGCTGCACGTGCAAACAGGTTGCGGGGGGGCAACTTCCCACGACTGATATAACAGCTTAGCAAGTCTGCTCACACAAAAAAGCGTTTTGATACAACTGGAGGAAAGAAATTGTATAAAACTTGGCAAGTGGGCACACAGCAGATCTCCCTGCGCCACCTCGGACGCAGCCAAGTACTCACCAAGTGCTTTGCAAAGTTCGGGATGTTTGACCCCAATGGTTTTCAACCTCTGCAGCAGCTCTGCCGAGGTCATCTGCCGCACCAAGTACAGCCCCACGGAATAGCTCTAGTGAGAGAAGGAAGGGAAGGAATAAGTGAGGCTGCTCGTTTGGGCTCGTTTTCGTGGTTCTGTGCGATTTTGGCACGTACCTTCCCATAATTCCCCCAGGTAACGGTGATGCGATTGGTCGCTGCAGACAAGTACATGAAATGGGTGAGGTTGATGGGACGACAGGGCCTTTTAGGTTCCACTCCAGGTTTGTTTGATGGATAGTAGCCCTAAGGCAGAAAGATTAAATATATACATATCTTCTTTTTTTTTTTTTTTTTTTTACTGAAGATGCATCTAAGTAGGTACATCTACTCATCAGCTGCGCTAAATTCTACTCACTCCCAGTTTTCAAGGACGGGAGTAGAAGGGAGGTGAACAGTCAGACCAAGCGCAAAGTCCTTTCCCAAGAATGGTTTATTACCAACACAACTAATCCTTTAGAAAATTAGCTTAAAACTAAGCAGTGCACTTTTATACTCTGGCTTCTTGTCTGCATTCATCAGGAAAATAATTTTCTTCTAAATTACACAAGTCCCTTCCAAAGTTGCAATGTCACACCTCCCGGCTGAGCTGACTTACCGGCACGGAGCAGTAATTATGATTCACTTTCACTGCGATGTTCGGAGGGTACTGATCCTCCTGAGGAGAACTAGTGTCTGTGTAACAGATTCTGTAAAGAAATGAAATTTATCTCAGTATCTCCATGCCGTTTGCATGCTCAAAGCTCTCCGTACATCACCAGCAATGAGAAACCAACCGTCAGCACACCAACCCATGCTCCCTCCTCTGGCCAAAGCAAAGCCAGTTCCACCCAGAATTCCCAGATTGGATGCAGGCTCCATACCTGGCCAGCAAAATCCGACACACTTTCCTACTGCGGCACTAATCAAGCAGTACGTGTAGGGAGAGGTTAGAAAGTAGAGTTTAAGCTGCTTGCATCAGCCGTGTGAACAAAAAATTGACTCTAAGTTATCTTTGTAGCTCTGAAAACCACTTTGAAAATTAATATATTTAGTAGTATATTCCCTCCTCCCTTGTTCTGCACCTGATATTAAGTCAAGCCCATGCCCAAACATACCTTAGCACAACCTGAACCGATTTCACACCAGGTTGCAACTCCCTAGTAAATTAAAGAAGAAAGAGAAACTTCAGATTAATTATGTAAAAAACAACCACCACCATCCCCAAAAAACAAATCCTCACAACCCAAAAAAACCCCCAGAAGAACCAAAATCAGCTGTCACTTTTGCCAGACTCAAGAGTTTTAATTCTTGTTTTATAGATCTTTAAAGAATTACTTCACAGAATTTTATTTAAATTGTACAACTCCCCCTGCAAATATCGGTGGTCCTGTGTTTTTGATTTTTTTTCTCCCCTAATGCACCATTCTACAGCCTTTCTCTGGGTTTTCAAATCTAGAAAGATGTTGGGTGAAAGCTATCAATTTACCTGGCATCCTTTTCCTGATTTGTAAGCACTTCAAAAACTAGGTTTTAAGGTCAGGTCTACCTAGCAGTCCTCTTTCAAGACTCTCTTTGTTCAATTATTCAGCTAAAGCTGTTCATGCAAACCAAGGAATCAAGTATTATGGCACCAGCAGAACAACTGTTAATATTGCTAACTGCAGTAGTGCTATTCGTAACAGGATTTCAACTGATATCAGGAAAGCAACAGATCTCACAACAAGGGTATTTTATTAGGAGTCTTTATACAGTGGTGCAAAACATACTCTAGTTTCTACACAGGATGCATCAGGTAATACCCCAAAATTAGTCTGGATTTGCCTCTGAAAGCATTTCATGTTGCAATTCAGTGCTTTAGTATAAATGTTTTGATTTTGCGAATGGAAGGAATGGATCCTCAGTTAAGCTGACAGACAGGAGCTGATGTGGCAGTTTGAGATGTGGGGGAACACATCTGGGTAGCTCGCACAGGCAGTGGAAGAAGCTGGACCTGCTGCGAGTGCCCATTCTAGACCTTCACTGAAACCCCTGCTATGAAATATTTACAGTGTGTTACTGACAGGGCAAATTTTCTCCCAAATCTGAATATGTAGAGAAAAGAACATCAAGAATCAACTACAGCACGTGTAGTCTTTTATCACCCTTAAAGACTTCTGTGGTCTATCATTTCCTCTCTGTTAAGTCTTCAAACAGCTTCCCCTGCACTGCTTCTGTTGACCTACTGGGATCACAACAGTAATCAAGCACTGGATATTCCAGAAACATCGTCTTTCTCCAACTCTACGCAAACAGTATGGTTTTACACCATAAAGAGAAATATTTAAAGGTTTTACGCTTAGTTTTGGAGGGCCTCTTCTACATCATTGTCCTTTCACAGCAGCAAGGCCCAAGGGAGCAGGTCAACGAAAGAGGAAGCCTTCTTGCCTGCTCTGACATCGCCTGAGTGTTTCATTGTGTGAATCAAAAGTTGCATCAAGACAGAGGTCAGGGTAAATCCTAATCGGTGCAAGATGTTTTCTTAGGCAGTTACTATAGTATCTTTTCCAGCAAGGAAGCTTTCTTTCAGATGCAAGCAGCATTACATGTTTAGCTATTGAACTTTTGATGCAAAGAAAAAAAAAAAAAAAAGTGCAAATATTCACAGCACAAGCTCAACGGAGAATTTAGGTCATCAACAATTTCATATGGCTTCTCCTGCCCAAAGGTACTACTCAAAGGCAAGATTAGAGAAGCAAAAGTGAAACTTAGGGACTTAGACGTGCAAAATTGTACCTCCCACCTCCCCCAAAGCAATTTGCTTTACATAAGAAGTAGCCTGTCTGCTTATGTCCTCAAACAAACTGTGTTTCCTTGCAGAGAACAAAAGCTTCCACAGAGATGGAACACAGAGGAATTCTACAGCTACATTTTCTTGAACCGTTAATACACAATGAGACGTACTTGGAATTTCTGATCAACTCCACTTGTCTTGGTGTTAACGCAAAAATGCACGGACTTTCCTGAAGCTTCTCGTTACTCTGTGGAACTGAAGAGGAAAAAAACAGACCGTACATCAAACCCATAATAACTAGCTCTTCTTACATTGCTAAGCACAAGGTGATTTTTTTATGTTCGAGCTGTGTTTACTTCTAAATCTTGTTTTCTCCCATACAGCTGCACAAAAATTCCAATCATCATGCATTTTGGTAAATCTACACTTGATTACAGCTTTGCTCATTTAAGGCTTGCCTGTTTTGCTATTTAGCAAGCGGATAGTACACAGTGGATTTGGACATGGTTTTTATTTAATTTTTTCCTCCCCTCAAATAATCAATGAGCCAAAAATCACATGTTCCTATAAGAACAAACCATAAGTGGCGTCACAGTGTGGAGGCCGGAACTCAAAGAAGCATAAGCAGAGACCTATGCATGACATGAAAGCATGAAACCATCAGACTGATTCTAGAAAAGAAAGGAAACAACACCACAGAGATCAGCTTCGATAATAAAAAAGCATCACAAAAAACAGCTGTAAGAGACAAAACATGACTTACAAACACATGACCTTGAGGGTGCATTTATAGGCAGGGTGTTAACAGCACTTGGCTTTCAGAAACACTTTAATGAGAACCCAGCATTAATTGGTCTTTTATCCATCCACAATTTTAAGATCAAATGCATTTAACATGGCTAAAATTAAGCTTGAGATGTAGAAAACTTATGGTATGACTTCCACTTAGTACCTTTTATTAAACTCAAACATGCTAAATTTTATTGTCAGGACACATTTCCAACTGAAGTCAAGGCCCTCAGCTGGTGAAAGTCACAGGATAAACACAAAGAACAGGAAGCAATAAAACAGTTTTTATTTTTTTCTTTTTAGCAAGAATTGGATTTTTTTTCTTTGCAGCACTAGTTTATTCAAAGCCAAGATACCGGAATCTGAGATGTAGAAAAGTGTTCTTTACTGTCTACAAATAAGAGGAGGTGAAGAAGGATAAAACCTCAGCAGCTCTAAGATTTGGAAGACATAGCAAAAAACGTGATTCACCAATTATGGATATTTCCCTTTCGGGATTCAGCTTTAAAAATGCAAAAAGCGCTTTTGGGGAAAAAAAAAAATAAAATTAATGTATCTTTATGGACTTTTAATTTAATTCTAGTTTCCCTCCAAACATCTCTAGACCGAAACAACCATTGAGAAGTAAAGCATTTCATAAGGACTGTTATTGGAGAAAGTGATGAATGAATGATAAGAACAACAACAAATAATTTATTGTTATTGCTTAAATAACTGTCTAGAGACACACCGTCCTCCTGATTGTTGACCTACACGAAGACAAAGCAAACCCCATTAGGAAAGCTGCGAAGTTATTCATGTTTTATTTTGCTTTTATATCAGCTCACCCTTCTTCTATAAAAAAAAACCTACTTAGTTACAAATCTCCTCTTTGTGCTTGAAGTAAGAGAAATGAGCAGCAGCAGCACATGCTCCCCGTTTTCTTTATTTCTCGCCGTGAAAGACCCTTCTCCAGGCAAGAATCGAGGGGTGCCGCTAAACGGCCCTGACAGAAAGCTGCTGGATAGTCACACAAAGCACTCCAGTGGTACCTGGGCAAAAAATATAAGAGCTGAAGGGAAAACAAAAATCAAATAGATACAGACTCGGGATGTGTCCATGCACACCCTGTTGCCAACAGCAATCAGAACAGGGTGCTTCGGAGAAAAGTGCAAGAGAGGAATTATTCCCCAACAGATTAGAAAAAAAACCTCTCTGAGACAGATCTGTGTAAAACCCCAATTCTCCAATAAGCCCACACTCCAGGACGTACCTAATCAGCTACTCAGCTCTTTGCTGAGCAATATTACAGTTTTTTAAAGGTAAATATTTTAAGATAACTGAGTTTCATCCATTCTCCAGGACAGACACCTCTGCACACAACTTGGCTCCTTGACTTGTGAAACGGCTGCTATTATTTTAACATTTGACAACAGCAGGAAATCAATGTTGAAGACTGAGCTCGATCAGCAATCCTCCGAATGAGTCAAGACATAAAACTTCCAAAACCCAAAAGGACTTGGCAAACCAGATTCAAGAATCTAGCCCAAAGTGATTGCAATGGATTCCCATTCTGAGCAGTTCTCAATCCGGCAGGTTGGACCATGCCACGGAAAATAAGAACTACATAGATTTTAGGGTTTCCTTGCCACAAGGGTTGTTATATTTGGTTTTGTTTGGGTTTTCTTTAAAAATGTAACATTTTCTTACTATTATACTTTTTGGTCAAACTGGCTGAAGGCATTATATTCCCCCAGGAAAGACCATACTGTGATCACTGAAGATGGAGATCCCAAAGGCTGGAGACCCCAGAGACAGATTAGCTGGAGATGTGCTGCTGGCGAGAGGCTTCCGTAGGGCTGAGGAGCTTGTGGTGAGTGCCCATTCACATCCCTGCACCTCCAGAACAGCCCACCTCAGGGCATGATACAATATTTAGGTGGTTTTTTTTTTCTTCTCCTTGGCTATTAGAACTCCTCTGACCAGACTGAAGGTCATTTGTGTTCACGCAAGGGCTGGGGAGACAGGGCAAGCTGGCTGTGTGACATCTTTTACTTTTGTAAGCTGTGGAAGCCCTCATTTTAACGCACACCACAGTTTGTTTAGGTGGATATAGCAACAGTTTGAGCACGTGCTTTTGCTGGCATTCCTTGGAGATCGCCCAGCGGCGTTTGCTCTGCAGTCAGGGGAAGGCTGTTGCCTTTGCCACAAAATCGGTGGCCCCGTTTACAAAGACTGGAGTCCAGCTTTGGAGGAGGGGGTTGGAGCAGCAGCTTCGCTGCTCCCACATGGCAGAAGAGCAACACCACCACAGCGGGGCAGGTATTATCAAAGGGAGAAAACCAAACAAATCCTGTTTACATTGAGAGCAGCAGGACCTCCCAGCCTACATGGCCTTCTCCTCCTATTGCTGCATCGCAAGATCTCCTTTGGCGTGTCTCCAGGAGAAGACCAGAAGCCTCAGCATCGACAGCAAGTACAGGCTGTCACAGCAAACAGCCCAAACAACAACAACAACAAAAATCATTCAGAATTCCTTACAGCACACCATTACTGTCAAAAACTGTATTCACACTGCTTTTGCCCCAAAAGGTGCCAGAGGATAAGAACACTTATCAGCAAGGTGCTCAGAAACCACAGCACTCCCATAAATAGCTGGCTTGTCAGCTACTTAAAATACAAGGCAGGAAAGACATTAGTATTCATTCCCTCTGAAAAGGTATCTGATCAATCTTAATTTTAAGCCTTATCTACCCAAGAGAATTACGGTGATTTCAGTAAATTAGAAGAATTATTTCATGTTGACATCCTTAGACCAGAAAGCTGTGGCAGAAGCTGTTGTCATGTAGATAACTCAGATGTTAAACTCAATACTTAAATTGACTGCAATTGTGTGTGCAGGTACCAAATATGAAATATTAGCTGCTCTGCAATGGACCCAATCTATCTGCTTTCAGCTGAAGCCACCTTTGCCTACAAGTCTATAATTTGATAGTTCTTCAGGGAATCTGCTTGTCTACAGACCAAATTAGGCATCGCCCACCTCACCTTTGACCTTTGGCAATCATCTCAAAGAGGCAAGAGAGCCTTTTCATTAATAAAGATGCTGCCAATTGAAGTCCGGAACATATAAATTAAGCTTCCCCTACTCCCACCATGGCTATATGCTTAAAATCCCTCTTTTGTAGCCTAGGGAAATGGAGGACTATAATGGCAGCCTGTTTCTAAATGGATCTGAGGTCTTAAATCTCTTTCAGTACTTCCACATGATGAGCTTCTGAGGTTGGCAAGGAGCTCATGCTTGGTTCAATGACAGAATGGGAAGCCTGGGCAACAAAGCGCAAACTGATGCAGCTTCCATATGGAAAACCACTCCATTTTCCTCAGAGTGCTTTGTTTTAGCGTCCTTCCACACTAAGCAGAGCCCCATACAAGTGTAATTTCTAACCTCAGAAGTTATTCCACGACCTGGTTGTTCCAGGTAGCAATAGGGAACAGCCGATATCCATGGAGTGTTGAAATAACCCCAGTTTTTACAGAGAAACAAATGCTCCTTTATTCCCGTCGGCGTAGGCAGAAGGAATTATAGTTGCAGGTCACCAGGTTGGGAAAATAAAACAAGTGTCTCGAAGATGTCGTTAGGTTCTGCACAGCTGAGAGGAACCATGAAGGCTGAACATCTGTTCATACCCAGCTACTCACCACCAATCCCCCGCTGTTAAGCGGAAAACACTCACCAAAAGAAAAAATTAGTCAAATCTGCTTTAGAGAACAAGCTGACCCGAGGGAGGCGTCAGCTAACAGAGATGAGATACTAAATTTAATGAGACCTCGGTTCTGATCTGATGTAGAAAATTTAATGTCAACTTTTAACAAAATCTGTTAATCAAAGTATATCCAGGCTCTTCTCCTCTCTCTGGATGTTTCCACTGCTTGGAAATGTGTTTTCCTTCAAAAGACTACATTTGCCTTCCTGATTAACAAATGCCACCCCACGTTTGAGACTGAATTAAGCCGTTCCCCAAACAACATTACAAGTATTTTACCTTGACACTGGCAGTCACCCCTCTGCTGCTTTAATGGTCACAGTATCAACATATTTAACGCCTCCAAATGAAAATGAAAATTACATAAAGTCTGATGAATTAGTCCTTTTTTTCCCCTCACAATCATATCTTTATCTCTCTATTTTTTCCCCCTCCAATCCATATCAAACCTTTTTTTTCAAAGACAGACCAGCTTCCCAAGTTCTAGGTTCATTTAGTAGTGAAGCCTGATTTTACCACCTTGACTTTGAGACACTAAGGCTCAGCAGAGGGTGATGATACCTCCCCTCTGCATACACTGTCTTTGCTACGAGAACATTATATTTAACATACATGAAAACCCTCTCTGTTTCTCAAAATTAAAACAATGAAAAATCAGACTGCTAGTCCCAGAGCGGGAAAAAAGCACTTCTTCCAGTTTTCGGAGTTGCCCCACAAATAACTGTGACAAGCACCCAAAAAAAAAAAGAAGTCAGAAATACTGCTTGATGTATTCATCTTCTTTCATCCACAGGAGGCTTTAGGTCTGTATTTTAAGCCCTGAAAAATAGCATTAATGTCGACTTTGTCAGCATAGTTGCTATGCACAGGTGCGACACCAACATAGAAAGATTTTCATCACTATCCTGGCAAATTATGGAGATGGGAGACAGATTATGATTCACAGCAAAAGCCTCAGCATGCAATACAGCAGCATTTCCAAGGAATGCTATGAAAGCCACAGCCAAACAAGAGGGGCTTTCAAATTACATCTCCAACTACCACATTCCTGTTTTAAGGCAAGGGAAAAAAACACAGATATAAATATTCTTCCCTAAACTCTGAGGGGGGAGAGGAAGGCATCCACCACCACATTAATCAGTCTCTCCTCTGTCATACTGACTTTAGAGATCCTTGAAAACACTGTCACCTTTACGACACTTAAACCCATTTCACTTTTCTCTCCCAGACCAAGTCCATCATGAATACACCAGCATCTTGAAAACTCACCTAATTCCGTTGGCTTCAACAGTTCATCCAGAGTGGTGTAGAAGGGCAGTTTCACCAGCCGAACTTCGGGCTTGGCAACTTTGGGTGGCAACCTTCCCAGTCCGTTAAGGTATTTCCCATAGAGCGCAGGATAGTCAATATTAGTAGTGGAGATAGAAGTCCGAGCAACGGTGCTCCCGCGGTCGTACGACGAGTGTATGGAGAGCGCCTCAGGAGACCGGTGCTGCTGTGGCTGAGGCTGCGCGACTTCAGAGCTCTTCTTGGCGTAGCGAGTCTCATAGAGCTCCTTAATTTTCTTGAAAACTTCAGGGCTGCAGTCAAATTGGACCAATTGCAGTGCTCTGGTGACTAGTTCATGTTTAAGTCCGCTTTTACTCCTGCCAACAAAACCCAGCAACATCTGAAGATCTGAGACCCGGAAACTCATCACCATGTTCTAGGGGATAAAAAATTAAAAACGTTCTTATAGTTATAAAAAGGCAAAGTGTCAGTTCGCACTATACTCTATAGAAAGGATTTTTTATTATTTTGCATTCCAGTTATAAGACAGACACCAAACCTTCTGTTCAAATCAGCTGTTATTCACCTGATTAGCACCCCATTTCTTAGGTACTAGTTTAAGCAAAGCAAATACAGAGGAGACCATCAACTGAAATATCACCAAAGTCACAGAAACAACATGATAGTCATCAAATCACTCAAAAGTCATTTGAGATAAATGCTAAGTATCCTCCAGACAGTTTGACTAGAAGCAAGAGTGACCACAAGGGAAAACATCTCAAACAACATGAAAGAGCACATCAACTGCTTTAACACAGAGCCTCCAAGCATCCAGACTTCCCCAGCATCTCTGGGTAAAAGAGCTGCTTTAAAAACTTAATCTAAAACATTATTAGTGTGAGGCAAAAGAAGAAAATGAATGTAAACAGGAAGGCAGATGACATTTAAGCAAGCTGGGGCTGTCAATCCCTTCTTACTGTATTTCAGGGCACTTGTATATTATCTGTATGGGAAAAAATAAACCCCTCCAGAATCCTTTCTACATACACAGGATCTTTAAAAAAAATATCATGCCTTTTAGAGCACGGAAAAATATTAAAAGATTATTAAAGAGAGCAACGCATTCCCATGAGAACAATGCCTCCAAACTCTATTTGGGTGCTTTGCCAAGCTCTCCCCCATGATCACAGCCAGTAGCTGCCTTCGCGGCTGCACTGGTATTATCAATTTCAGTGTTTTGATAAGCAGTAAAAAAAACCCACCAAACTATCTCCATCTTAAAAAATTTACTCTCTTGCTGCTGTGGAAACTGAGAAGGCCTGTAATTTGTCAGCAGATTCAAAGACTGCGCTATGCTGTACGGCAACTTTCCATCAGACTAAGAACTAGAAATTATTTCTGTTAAAAACTACTACTAGAGGCTGGTAAGACCAATGTTTCAGTTCTCTCTCACGACAAAGCAGCTTTATGAATGTGCAAGACAAGCTTATCAAAGACATGTTTTTGAAAATTAAAGCTTCCTTGAAAATGTACTTGACAGGTACCCACATGAATTGACTCGATATCCTTCCTGGCTTGTGGAAAAAAGTGAATTCAAGAAAAAACCCCAGCTGTCCCACAGTAAAAACAAAACAAAAAAACCCAAACCAAACAGAAGCAGAGACCCAGCAGGTCTCTTTTCCCCAGTCTATACTCCTCTCTTTTTTGTGGATTAAATAATAACATTAAATAAAAAACCCAGGATAAAGTCATATTTCTGCAGAAGTTAACAGTGTTTTTGTAATTCCCTGGAGTAAAACTGCTATGGATTTATTTATTTATTTTAAATTAAAAAAGCTACTCCTAGCTCCAGAACCAGAGCTTTTGCAGGTGTGGGAATTATATATAGAACTGGGAACTATATGGGAACTATATAGAAAACGCCATCTTATTTTCTCCTTTTTCAAGAAATCTGTCACTTAATCCGGAAGCCCGAAAGATGTTACACACATGTCACTGGAGATAGTTAAACTTTTTGGCAGTCGTAATGTGTCCCAAAATACCTTTGATGAGAGGAAAAAAAAAGGCAGATAACTTTTTGAAAAAGGAGAGAAGGGATGTTTAATTGCCAGAAAGTCAGGATTCAAGAGATCTGGATTCATGTCTCTGCTTCTCTAGATACCACCTGTATCTTGGAGAAATCTAGTTTCTGTGTCTCAGTTTTCTCCAAAATTGAGAGTATCTTGTCCTCTCTGAGGCATTTTGAGGATAAACAGCATATTTTCAACAATAAATACGTCAAGGCAGCATAAATACGTCAACAGTGTGGTACCAGGGAAGTCACAGGAGCACAGCAGACAGGTATTCCTGCACTCCCTGTTCCTACACCACCGGTCACTTGGGACTGTCGCGGCGTAAAGTGGAGTTTGAGCTTCTGTAGTTTACATTTAGAAAGATATAAGATCCAGAAAGATGACCAGATTTGAGCAGTAATAGAAGAACAAGCTTCAGACAAAGAAAACCTGTCACTTAGGCTTGGACCTGCACAATAGCATGAGCGGTAGAGACATCACATTAACTAGTGAGATCGTTAATGCTAAAGTCTATTCCTCCTCCTGAGGAAGCCCCGCATGTAAGCGGCAAGGAGCCCACCAAACACCCGCTATGGGGGCAACCACGATGCCTTGGAACCACATCTTCTTCTCCAGAGTCCAACACCAAGAGGGGCCCAAGAGCAGAAAGAAACCAGTGCCTGTCCTAATCTTATTTTTTGCGACCTTCTAATCACATCCTCACTGATTAGCTGATTCTGCAGGCGCGAAACACTCTTCATCGGTCGGCGTTGCTCGGTACCACCTTCCCCATGACAGCGATGGGTGAATCCCATTCCATTGCCACCAGCCCATCCTCTGTACCAGCAGTGGGACACAGAGACATCCTGGCTCCCAGAGAGGTGCCAGTGAACGGGGACATGGAGGGGAAAGGAAAATCCGGCAGCAGAGCGGGGGCCCTTCCCCCTCACAAGACCCAATGGGCTGCACAAGACACCTCAGAAGCACAACCCAACTTCAGGCAGGGCAGCTGTGAATACATTTCACCTCACACAGGTGCCTCAGAGGCCGTCCCAACGCCCCGGCACATAGAGCCGGGGGTCTCCGCCCCACCACCAGGCAGCCCCTGTCCCACTACCGTCTCCCCACCCACGGCGAGACGGGCAAAGCCGGCCCGATGGCTCCTGGGCCCTCCGCCCGCCGGGCCCGGCTGGACAGCTCCGCTCCGAGCCCCGCCGGCCGCGGCCCCGAACCTCCCAAGGAGCCCGGGACAGGCTGCGGAGGGGCAGCACGGCACGACCGGTCCAGGGCTCCGCGGGGAAGGGGTGAGGGGCCGGGGGAGCGGGGGAAGGAGCTCCGCCGGGCGGCCAGGAGAAGCCACCTGCGCTAATTAATCACCGAGAATTAACTGCGGGGGAGGCCCGGCGGCAGGCCCCGGGGGCAGGCGGCTCCCCCGTGCTGCTCCCCGGGCCCGGGGTCCGACGGGGGCTGCGGTCGGGCCCAGAGGCCGGGGCGGGGCAGCCCCTGAGGTAAAAGGGGGGGGAGGGGAGGGGAGGGGAAAGGGGGGGCGGACCCGGGGCGCCGCCCCCCCCCCAGCTCTCACCGCCAGGGCCTAGGCCAGGACCGAGCCGCCCACCCGCAGTACCCCCCACCGGGAGCCGCCCCGTCCCGGCCCTGCCCAGCCCGTCCCGGGTCCTGCCGAGCGGGGCGCGGGGCACGGCGGCACAGCTCACTCACTTTCGCCTCCACCAGCTCCGCCGCCATCTTGGCCTCCAGCGTCCACCGCGCCGGGAGCCGCCGCCGCCGGAGTCACGTGACCCTCCCCGCCCCCCTCGCGGAGGGAGGAGGGGGAGGAGCCGCGAGTGGCGCGCGCCGCCCAATCCCCACGCGCCCTCCCCTCCCAGCCGACCGCGCAGGCGCAATGGCCCCGCCCCGCCCGGCCCCGCCTTCCCGGGTCTCCTAAAGAGACAGCGGCCTTCAAAATTCTGGTCGGGGCGAGGGGCGGCCCTGGGGCCATAACCTGCCGGAGCGGGGCTGGAGGTGACCCCTGGAGTGAGGAAGAGGTTGAAGGCGGGTGGCAATGTCCTATATTATGTCTTTCCTCCTTTCCCCCCCCCAGCCCTGGGAGTGATGGGTGGTTGTTGTGGTTTGAGCCTCTAAAATGGCGGCGGGGGGGGTGCCTCAGGCCGGGCCCCACCACCAGCGGCCCTGAGGAGTTTTGACCTGAAAACAGGGGAGAAGTTAATCCATCATTTCGCAGGGAGATGATTTTGAAGGGCAGGCGGGAAAGGATCGCCCTCCTGTATTCAGCACTGGTGAGGTGAGGCCCCACCTTGAATTCCGTGTCCAGTTTTGGGCCCTTCATGACAAGAAAGACATTGAGGGGCTGGAGTAGGTCCAGAGAAGGGCAACGAAGCTGGTGAGGGGTCTGGAGCACAAGTCTTATGAGGAGAGGCTGAGGGAGCTGGGGGTGTTCAGCCTGAAGAAAAGGAAGCAGAGGGGAGACCTTCTCGCTCTCTCCAACTCCCTGAAAGGAGGGTGTAGCCGGGGGGGGTGTCCGTCTCTTCTCCCAAGGAACAGGCAATGGGACAAGACTAAACGGCCTCGAGTTGTGTCAGGGGAGGTTCAGATTGGATATTAGGAACAATTTCTTCACTGAAAGGGTTGTCAAGCCTTGGAAGAGGCTGCCCAGGGAAGGGATAGTGTTGCCATCCCTGGAGGTATCTAAAAGCTGGGCAGATGTGGGGATGAGGGACATGGGTTAGTGGTGGCTTTTGTCAGTGTTGAGTTGATGGTTAGACTTGATGACCTGGAAGGTCCCTTCCAACTATAACAATTCTCTGATTCTATATTGGCTTTTCTGAAGAGAAAACACTTTGGAGAAAACCCCCAAAACCCTGCAATTTTGGGGCTGCGTCTTCATCGGAGACACCCAAAGGACGTTGGCCCAACCATCCTCCTCCTCAGCCTGAACTTGAACTCACAAATCCCAGATTTTTCCTGTTGGATCTCAGCACTGCCAGACCCTCCGATGTCCTCTGCTAGCGAGAGACACCTCCTCTGCCTCGATGGCCTCTGCCATGCTGTCACCTCGGACATGCTCCCACCATGGCACTTCCTGGCCAAAGCCATCCTGCCCGGTGGCCGTGGCATCCCTGAGATCCTGCAGAGCTCGGCCTTTTTGCTCTCCTGGGCACTCAGGGGGGAATCTCTCCAAGCAATAATTAATTGCTTATCAAAACCACCTTCTGCATGGGTAGGGATTCCCTGCCCCATGCTGTTCTCCCCCCCCGGGGTCTGGGTGCTCCAGAAGAGCACAGGGTGTGCTCTTTTGGAGTATGTGTGTGTCCCGGAGCCCCCGGGCTGGGATCCCCGGGGGAATCCCAGCAGTTGGGGCGCATGGCTGCACCGGGAGAGGGTTTTCCCTGGACTTTCCTCTCCTTGTGTCATCAACCTTATGAGCTAATTAATTAATTAAACTGGCAATTAGCAAGCTTCCTACACAGGCCAATATATTAATCAGGCTCCCCAGCCTCGGAAAAGTCAGTTATGGGTGCTAATAACTCAACCGGTGGCTGCGGGAGCCCCGATGGCCGGTAGTCCCGGAGGTCGCGGGTGCGGCGCCCCCTCCGCGCTCCTCCCCCCACGCAGGGGGCGCCACAGCACCGCCCCCTCACCCCCGCGCATGCGCAAAGCGGGGATCCTGCGGGGCCGAGCCGCGGCAGAGCTCTACCGGCGGCGGCGGGGCGGGCAGGGCCCAACCGTTACCCGTTCCGGTCTGACACCGGCCTCTGCCCTACCGTCTCCTCCCGGGAGTCGAGACCTCGGTCTCGTCTGGTGCGGCCCGCGCCCCTCAGCGGTCCAACACCGGCGCCGCCTGCACCGACACCGCCCCGCGGTGGCCGTACCGGCTCCGCTGCCCCACGCCGGTTCCCACCGGAGTTACTGGCAGCGTGGGGGGAGGATTTCCCCACCACCGCTCCCTCCCCCGCCGCGACCTTGGCAGAGCCGGGCGGGCGCTACCGGTGGCGGGTCCCCGCGGGCAGGCCCCGGTGCGCAGCCACGTGGTCTCGCCCCAGCGGGATCAGTTCTCCCAACCATAGAGCCCGCCGGACGCTGCGGGCTAGAGAGGCGCTGCTGCGCATGCGCCTTGCGGACGGGCTGCGCAGGTCCCGCCCCCCCGCCCGGCGCCGTCGTATAAGAAGGGGGCGGTTGACGTCAGCGTCCTCTTCCGCCCGCTCTGCGCTCGCCAGCGAGACAGGGCTGTTGCCGCCGCCATTGCTGGAACCCCCCCGCTCCGGAGAATCCACCGCCATCCGCCACCATGGTAGGTCCCTGTGGCCCGTCGCCGCACTGGGAGGGCTCAGCGGGCACCGTTCTCGCTGCCGCAGTGGGGATGGCCGCCGCGGGAGGGCCCGTGGGCCGGTAGCGGTGGCAGCGGCCTGTTCGCGGCGGCCTGGGCCGCTGCTGAGGGGAGAGGGGTGGGGCTGGCGAGTCGGGAGGGAGGGGACTCTCTCTGGGGGGATGTGGGGCCGTTGCCCGGCGGGTGGGGCGCAGTGACCCTGGGGGTCTGTGTCAGCCACCGTAGGAGGCTCCTCTGCTGGTGCCGGGGTGCGGCACGGCTGGTGCTGCCCCGCGGGGAGTGGGGGGGAGCGGCGGTGGCGGCGATGTGGCGCCGGGGCGACGTTGACGCCTTTGCGGTGCCTTATGTAACGCTGCGGGCCCGGGCCGGGGACACACCGAGCGGCGCCACGGGCTGTCATCCATCCGACCCACCGCGGAGCAGCAAATCCAGCGAGGGGGTCGGGTTCGGTGGGGGTTTTACCTCACGGAAGCGTTGATGCTGCCGCCGTTTGTGGGCCCGGAGAGCACTGGGTGCTCCTGCTGCAGGCCCAGGCCCCTGTTGCCCTGGTGTCTGCCGTGCCCTTGCTGTGGGTGGGCTTGCGGCGCACGGGCAGGATGGATGGCAGTGTGACCATGGCAGATATTTCTGGTGTCCTCAAACCGGGCCAGTTATATTTCCTTGGACAGTTATATTTCCTTGGACTGCCAAAGCAGTCTCTACACACCCTGTGGTTTTTTTTTTCTCCCTCCTCTCATTCTTCAAGGTGAACTTCACAGTAGACCAGATACGGGCCATCATGGACAAAAAGGCCAACATCAGAAACATGTCCGTGATTGCCCACGTTGATCACGGCAAATCTACCTTGACTGATTCTCTGGTATGCAAAGCTGGTATCATCGCCTCTGCCCGCGCGGGGGAGACCCGTTTCACTGACACAAGGAAGGATGAGCAGGAACGGTGCATCACCATCAAATCGACGTGAGTTTCCCTCCCGTCGGGCACCTCGCCCTCCCCCCTCCCACCCCCCTTCCTGGGCTGAGCTCAGGGGGGCATTTGAGTCCTCTGCTGGTTTGATCCTGAGGTGAAAGAAGATGGCATCGTGTTTTCTGTAGTTTAGTTCAGAAGCTCTTCTCTTGCTCGTGAGCATTGCGTAGATGAAGGAGGGAGTGTTGATGGGCTTGGGGTGAATCATGGAGTGCTGGCTTGGTGGCTGCTGGGAAATAGATGTGCCAGCAGGAGCTTCAGCCTTCCAGTTTAGCACTGGGGCTGTGGGATGTGGGTGGTGTTGTCTGGAGTCCTGTAGATGTGGTGTGGAGACTCTCGGGAGCATCTCTGGTGATGTACCTGGCAGCTGTGTCACCGTGGGCAGTTTGAAGACCCGGAGGGGCATGTAAGGGGATTAAAAAAGGCAGTTGCACCTAATAGGACAAAAATATGACTCTTTGACTGAAAGAAACGGAGCCCTTTTTGGGCACGTTAAATGGCATGGAGTCAGAAGAGATTCTGGTTTCAGAAGTGGTTATGGTTTGGGAAGAGTGTAGGAAAGGCAGATTTTAGTTTGTGCTCCCTGTTATCTCCCACACTGGCCTCCCAGGAATACGCTTCAGGAAATCTTTAAGCCCAGGCACAGTTCTCTGTGTGGGATAAAAGGCTGTTGGGGGGGGAGTAACAGATACTGTAGATAATAATTTGAATAGTTTTTCTTTTATTTCAGAGCTATTTCCCTATTTTATGAGCTTTCTGAAAACGATTTGGCCTTCATCAAGCAGAGCAAGGATGGTTCAGGTTTCTTGATCAACCTGATTGACTCTCCCGGGCACGTGGACTTCTCTTCAGAGGTCACTGCTGCTCTTCGTGTCACTGATGGTGCCCTGGTTGTTGTAGACTGTGTCTCTGGTAAGCTTTTCTGCAGCCGCATGCAGCTGGAGTGTGTGTTGGGCGAGTTTGAAGACGAGGATAGCCAATTCCCCTGTGTTTGGCAGGTGTGTGCGTGCAGACAGAGACTGTGCTGCGTCAGGCCATTGCTGAGAGGATCAAGCCTGTCCTGATGATGAACAAGATGGACCGAGCGCTGCTGGAGCTGCAGCTGGAGCCAGAAGAGCTGTACCAGACCTTCCAGCGCATCGTGGAAAACGTGAATGTCATTATCTCCACGTATGGAGAAGGAGAAAGTGGCCCCATGGGAAATATAATGGTAAGAGGAAGGCTGTGTTCAAAATAGATGAGAGGGAGCAGTTGTGGCTCTTTTCTGTCTCAAATGAAGAAGTGAGAGTAGGATAATGAAGATGCCCATATTACTCAGGCTTGTGCTGGTTTGGAGCTCTCACCGGCTTTTCTTCTAAATCTTCTGTTAGTTAAGGCTTGAGTGAATGAACACCATAGATATGAGAAGATATCTTTTTCTCTTTACCAAGGATGCCCTTGTTTTGTAGGACACCTTCTTGTGCACATCACATCTGTGGTGTTGGGTGATGCAGAATCCTAGGCTCCTCTTCAGCATCCCTCCCCTGGCTCTGAAATGGAAGGCCAGGAGGTGTTTGCCGGTCCCTGCGCTCCTTGCACCGCTCCCCACTGGGTTCCTGGGTAGCAAGCAGGGCTGTTGCTTCTGAGAAAAAGCTTGTGCTTTGTTCCTGTTGAGTGCTCTCTTGCGTGCTGCAGGTTTTCATCTGTTGCTGAGACTCCGAGTGAAGGGCAGGAATTTTACTGCATGCAAATAGAAGTTGGGTGCTCTGAGCTGGTTGAAGTGATGAAATACCAATCTAGTTCTGTGGTGTGAAGCTAAAATGGCTGGGCTGTCCCTGGACCTTGGAGGTGGCCACTGTCACAGAGCTGCTTGATTTTCCCATAGATCAGAAGTTCCATCTTCAGACTCTTTTCCTTGTGGAGCCATTCTGAGTGTTGTTTGGGACAGAGTAGGCTGATTGCTGTAATGCCCTGTGGCTGTTCCTATGTAACCCAGCTCTTCCCTTCTCTTTCAGATTGACCCAGTGCTTGGTACTGTTGGCTTTGGTTCTGGCCTGCATGGCTGGGCTTTCACTCTGAAACAGTTTGCTGAAATGTACGTTGCAAAGTTTGCTGCCAAGGGTGATGCCCAGCTGAGTCCATCTGAGCGTGCCAAGAAAGTAGAAGACATGATGAAGAAGCTGTGGGGAGACAGGTGAGGAATTGCGGCCGTTGCTTTTAATTCCAGACCAGCTCCATGTGGCTGTGACTTGATGCTGTAGGAGATGAGTAAGGAGGGAGGATGTGGTTGTGCCTGTCTCAGTGGCTTGGTCCATGTGCTAGCAAACGAGCCATTTCCCATGAAATCTTTGCAGAATAGGAAACAGATAAAGGGGGAGGGGATGATGAATTGGCAACACAAATGTGTTTTGAGGAGCTCCGAAAGCCTGAGAGTGATGGGGGAAAGTATGAAGATGGTTCTTGCTCAGCAGCTCTTTCCTCTGGTCAAAGCAAGACATGCTTTGCAGCTGAACTGAGCTGATTCTTTCTGCAGATATTTTGATCCTGCTACTGGCAAGTTCAGCAAATCTGCTACCAGCCCTGATGGAAAGAAACTGCCCAGGACCTTCTGCCAGCTCATCCTTGACCCCATTTTCAAGGTAAGTTCCTTAGTGTTCACCCCACGCTGGTGCCTTCTCTTCTCCAGTTCAGTTACGGTGCGTGATGATGGAAAATTTCTTCACTTTGACCTGACTTGTTTGATTGAAGAAATTTAAATATCTGACACATCTTGTTACTCTGTAGGGGCAGGGAGGCTGGTAGTAGATGTTGTGCAGGCAAGTGTCTTGAGTCTGCAAATGGATTCAGCTGGGTGATGAGCAAGAACAGAGTCTCGGAGACATTTGTGCTGCTGCTTCAAACGTGGGTCACCAACACCATTCATGACTGCTCCTGTTGTGTTCCAGGTTTTCGATGCAATCATGAACTTCAAGAAGGAGGAGGCGGCTAAACTGATTGAGAAACTGGACATCAAGCTTGACAGCGAAGATAAGGACAAGGAGGGCAAACCCCTGCTGAAGGTGAGATGGGGCTGAGTGGTCTGTGGGGAGGAGACAAGTAGTTGGGCTGCTCCAACTGTGTCAACTTAGGAAGCAGCTACAAACCCTGCTTGGGTGGGAAGGAGCTGTTGACAGCTTGGAGGCTGGGGAAGGAAGGGAAGGTTGTGAGCAATCAAGACTGGGTTTCACTCCTCTGATCTCTGCTCAGGCTGTGATGAGGCGGTGGCTGCCTGCCGGAGATGCCCTGCTGCAGATGATCACCATTCACCTGCCTTCTCCTGTCACAGCCCAGAAGTACCGCTGTGAGCTGCTCTACGAGGGACCCCCTGATGATGAGGCTGCTATAGGTACGATGAGCCGCTGCTTTGCTGCCAAGCATCTCTTCCCTTAAGTGCCCAGAGCTCCAAAATACCTGTAGCCATCTCATTCTCCAAGCACAGCTTGGTAGCTACTGTAATTCTTGAGTCTAGCTTTTCTACTATGGATCAAACAAGCTTATTAGCCCTGGTGAGCCCCCACTGGGAGCACTGGGTCCAGTTTTGGGCTCCCCAGTTCAAGAAGGCCAGGGAACTGTTGGAGAGGGTACAGCAGAGGGCTACAAAGATGAGGGGCTTGGAGCATCTCTCTTACAAGGAAAGGCTGAGAGACTTGGATCTTTTTAGTCTGGAGAAGACTGAGGGGGGGGGATCTCATCAATGCCTATAAATAAATACTTAAAGGGTGGGTGGGTGTCAGGAGGATGGGGCCAGTGTTTTTTCAGTGATGCACAGGGACAGGACAAGAGGTAACAGGCACAAACTTGAACATGGGAAGTTCCATCTCAACATGAGGAGAAACTTCTTTACTTTGAGGATAGCAGAGCACTGGAACAAGCTGCCCACAGAGGTGGTGGAGTCTCCTCTGGAGACATTCCAAAGCCGGCTGTACACGTTCCTGTGTGACATGCTCTGGGTGACCCTGCTTTGTCAGGGGGGTTGGAGGAGATTATTTCCAGAGGTCCCTTCCAACCTCATACCATTCTGTTATTTTGTGAATGAGCTTGCTAAGTGACTGGAGAGTAGTCAGGGTATATGCCAAAGGCTCAGGCTGAGCCTGTGTTCATTTAAAAGATCTCTTGGTGATGTGGTCTCACTGTCCAGCTGTCCAGACAGAAGCCAACAGACTGGGACAATACTGGGTACAGGCCTCGTTGTGGGAGTGGGGACAGGGTACATACCAACTGTGAGAAACGGTACTGAACTAAGCTGATCTGTCTCTCAGGTATTAAGAACTGTGACCCCAAAGGCCCCCTGATGATGTACATCTCTAAAATGGTGCCAACCTCTGACAAGGGACGTTTCTACGCTTTTGGACGTGTCTTCTCTGGTCTCGTCTCAACTGGCTTGAAAGTCAGAATCATGGGACCAAACTACACACCTGGCAAGAAGGAGGATCTGTACCTGAAGCCAATTCAAAGGTCAGTCCTGGCTGGGGTGTGCTCTGTGGGCCACATTTGTGGTGCTAGAACAGTCTTGTGTCTCTTGTCATCTCTCAGGCCAGGCAAGGTGCTTGGCTGTGGACTTCAGGTCTGCTGCTGAAGTCCAGGAGACAGCCTGGTGGGACTTCCTCTTCCAAACTTCATTAAAACAACTTTCTCTTTCACCAGGACCATTCTCATGATGGGCCGCTACGTTGAACCCATTGAGGACGTGCCTTGTGGAAACATTGTTGGTCTGGTTGGTGTCGACCAGTTCCTTGTGAAGACTGGAACCATCACCACCTTCGAGCATGCTCACAACATGAGAGTTATGAAGTTCAGCGTCAGCCCTGTTGTCCGTGTGGCTGTTGAGGCCAAGAACCCAGCAGACCTGCCCAAGCTGGTGGAGGGACTGAAGCGTCTTGCCAAGTCTGACCCTATGGTGCAGGTGAATGTCCAAAAGTCTTCTGGGGACAAGAGAAATCCTGGTCCTGCTGGCACAGGAGCATTCTGCCTCTAGTTGTGGTTGTACTGGTGGTGCTGGCAAAATAGTCTCGAGTTGATTGTTGGTCCCAGCTCTACTGGAGTGGGAAGGAATGCTGCATTTCACCTTGGGGTTGGCACTGAGTCATCCCCAAAATCAGTGGAAAAAGCATCTAAAAGTATCTCTCTGAGTCAAAAACAAAAATCAGAGAGAGCCACTAGTATTTTACGCGTGAGAGCTTACGTTGCATTGCAGCTGAAAGCTTCACCTGCTGTGTGCATGGTCTTTTCAGTGCATCATCGAGGAGTCTGGGGAGCACATCATCGCTGGGGCAGGGGAGCTGCACTTGGAGATCTGCCTGAAGGATCTGGAGGAGGATCACGCCTGCATTCCCATTAAGGTAGAGGGTCTGCAGTGGCAGAGCTGCTGATGAACTCTGAGCAGGTGTCTGGTGAGCTGTGGTTTGTCTGGTGGCTCACTGCTCCTCTCTGTGCTTTGCCACCACAGAAATCGGATCCTGTTGTGTCCTACCGTGAGACGGTCAGCGAGGAATCCAATGTGATGTGCCTTTCCAAGTCCCCCAACAAACACAACAGGCTCTACATGAAGGCCCGACCCTTCCCAGATGGTTTGGCCGAGGACATCGACAAGGGTGAGGTCTCTGCTCGTCAGGAGCTGAAGCAACGAGCTCGTTACCTGGCTGAGAAGTACGAGTGGGATGTCACCGAAGCCAGGAAGATCTGGTGCTTTGGTCCTGATGGCACTGGCCCCAACATCCTGACTGACATCACCAAGGGAGTGCAGTACCTCAATGAGATCAAGGACAGCGTGGTGGCTGGCTTCCAGTGGGCCACGAAGGAGGTAGGTAGGGGCAGGTGGCATCATAAATGGCTAGTGGACATCTTTTCAAAGAAATTTGGGGAAAACTACCACATAGTGCAACCTATTTATAATTCAAAAGTATCTTTTAGGTTAAATGAAACTCGGTGTTGGCTGGAGTGAAGTTCTATCGGTTTAGACACAAAACCAACCTCAAGACAAAAAGTTTCTCCTGGGGCTGCCGAGAAATTCATCGTGGCAGCACGTACTTTTGAAGCTTCTAAAAAGCTTTTTCAAGGAGCAAAACGCAAGAGCAGGGATAGAAACTGCTAAAATTTATAACACAGCCGTCATCAAAAGAAAATAAAAGGTACTCGGAGCCTCAGTGAAGATCTGGCCTTGTTGACCAGGTTGTTTTTTTTTTTTTGAGGGCTAAACAGGAGATCACTCCTTGAATAACAAGGAGTCCTTGAATAACTTGAATAACAAGTTGATGGGTAGACTGGGAACAGCAACAGGAGAGGGGGTTTTCCTGCTTATTTAAGTTAGAAGAAAAAAATAGGATGGCAACAACTTCTTTTGTCACACTGATGTGGAAAACCTGCTTTTCTTGGCCAAGAACTTGGATTGCAGCATCCTAAGGTGTTTGTTGACCCCTTGCTCTGCTTTTCCAGGGGGTCCTGTGTGAGGAGAACATGCGTGGTGTGCGTTTTGACGTGCACGATGTCACCCTGCATGCTGACGCCATCCACCGCGGAGGAGGGCAGATCATTCCCACTGCCAGGAGATGCCTGTATGCCTGTGTGCTCACTGCTCAGCCCAGGCTCATGGAGCCCATCTACCTTGTGGAAATCCAGGTGAGGAACCTCTGCTCACCCCAGAAGATCCTGGGTCAAGAGAAGTTGAACGAGTCTTGATACCTCTCTCTATTGCAGTGCCCGGAGCAGGTGGTGGGTGGCATCTACGGTGTGCTGAACAGGAAGCGTGGCCACGTCTTTGAGGAGACCCAGGTGGCCGGCACCCCCATGTTTGTGGTCAAGGCCTATCTGCCTGTCAACGAGTCCTTTGGTGAGTCCTGGTCCTGGGCGTGCTGGATCACCAACACTATGAAGGAAGGAGATCCTCTGTATCCAGCTGGCTGGTTGTAGAATCATCTAGGTTGGAAAAGATCCTTAAGATCATAGAGTCCAACCATAAACCTAATGTCCACCACTAACCACATCTACACGCCTTTTAAATCCTTCCAGGGATGGTGACTCCACCACTTCCCTGGGCAGCCTCTTCAAAAGCTTGATAACCCTTCTGGTGAAGAAATTCTTCATAATCGCCGTACTAAACTTCCCCTGGCACAACTTGAGGCCATCACAGGATGGTTTGGGTGGGAAGGGACCTTAAAGCCCACCCAGTCTCCCTCCCTGCCCTGGGCAGGGACACTTCGCACCAGATCAGGTTGCTCCAAGCCCCCTCCAACCTGGCCTTGAACCCCTCCACAGGGATGGGGCATCAACCACCTCTCTGGGCAACCTGGGCCAGGGTCTCGCCACCTTAAGTGTAAAAAATTTCTTCCTCATATCTAGTCTAGATGTCCCCTTTTAATAAAAAGCCATTGTCAGATGTCCTATCATGACAGGGCCTGCTGAAGTCAGTCCCTTTCTTACTTAGAAGAGCTAGAGCAAGGCCTTTCTCAAGCCTTCTCCAACCTCAACTCACAGCCCTTACGGCAGAGTTGTCCTGTGCTTGGCACCTCTGGAGGCTTTGGATTTCTTTTCCCTGGATGGCGACATGGAGCCCTCATAGAATCACAGACTGGTTTGGGTGGGAAGGGACCTTAAAGATCATCTTTCAATCGTCGCCCTGGGCAGGGACCCCTCCCACCAGACCAGGTTGCTCCAAGCCCCCTCCAACCTGGCCTTGAAGCCCTCCAGGGCTGGGGCAGCCACAGCTTCTCTGGGCAACCTGGGCCAGGCTCTCACCACCCTCACACCAAAGAACTTCTTCCCCACATCTCATCTCAATTGCCCCTCTTTCAAGGTCAAACCATTCCTCCTTGTCCTATCATGACAAGACCTGCTAAAGTCAGTCCCCATCTTTTTTTAAAAGACCTCTTGAGGTATTGAGGTCATGGTGGGGCGTCTTGGAGTGTTTTCCACCTCCAACCCTTCCTCAGGGCAGAGCTGCCCTATGGTTGACATCTCAGTAGACTTTGGCTTCCTTATATCTTGGTGGTGACCTGGAGCTTTGATGACTCCAAACTCCTCCTGTTGATGAAGAACCTCACCTCCTTCTTCTTCCTCCCCAGGTTTCACAGCGGATTTGAGGTCCAACACTGGTGGCCAGGCTTTCCCCCAGTGCGTCTTCGACCACTGGCAGATCCTGCCCGGGGACCCCTTTGAGAACACCAGCCGGCCCTGCCAGGTGGTGGCTGAGACCCGTAAACGCAAAGGGCTGAAGGAAGGCATCCCTGCTCTCGACAACTTCCTTGACAAACTCTAATTAAGCTCCTGATGGACTCTGGGGGAGAGGGGGGGTATTAAAATTTAATTAATTAGCCCTGGGTAGAGAGTGAGCCCATCAACTGCCATCTTGTTGATTAATGGGTTGAGACTTAAGGAAGAAATCAAAAAAAGATACTAAAAAAAAAAAAGCAGCCTTATAGGTTTCTGTGTTGCACATGACTCATCTTTGCCATTGTAACTAAAACATTTCCACCAGATTTGCCCAATTCTGTATTTATTTGACTCAAAAAGGGTGGGGGAGGGAGGGGGAGAAATGCTCTCCTCCTTCCCCTGAGAAAATAAAAAGGGGGGGGTAAATCCAGCTCAATCCATGCAAAACGAGGGGAAAACGTGCAGTGTGACTGTCCGTCGTGACCATCGCCGCCTGTATTAGTGCCACTGGAATTAATAAAATTGGATAATGGTGATTTTTTTTGACTTTTTTTTGAGCCATTAGAGCGCCCCCTTGAGGACGGGAGGACCC
>QJSC01027310.1:58958-168987 GCA_003697955.1 Calidris pygmaea | reverse complement strand
ATTGTGGGGCAGGGAGGGCCTGTGGGGGATCATGGTGGGGGAGGCTATTTGTTGGGGGGCAATGAGTCAGGAAGGGACCCAAGGTTTGACGCCTATGGGGCAGAAAAGAACTGTGGGGGACCGGGGGAGGCAGTAGGTTTGGGGGCTGTAGGGCAGAGGGGCAGTGGGGGATCGGGACAGGGGGGTTGTGGGGGTTATGGGGCAGCGTGGGAGCAGGGGAATGCCGCTGGCCAGGCTGGGGGTCCTTCTGCCACCGCTGGGTGTCGCTGGCTGCTATGACAAGGCGTCACAACCGTGGTACTCGCACAGCCCCTATTCCCTCCTCTCTTCCCCCCAGGGAGGTCCCACGGCCCCTGGGGCTTGATGAGACTTGGGGGGACACCCAAGACTAATCTGGGGCTCCTCCCCAGCCGCCCCACAGCACGGCTGGGCACGGGGCTGCTTCGGGGCTCCCTGCCCTGTGCACCCCCCAGGGGAGACAGGGTCTCTGCGCCGGGCCCTGGCCCCGAGCTGCCGCAGTTGCTGGTGTCACTGTGTGGCTCCTGGGGCATAACCCACCTTTTTTGGTGCCACAGGTGCTGAACCCCGGCTGCTCCCCAGCATCCTCCTCCACTGGCAGGGTCGGGGCGGCCTCAGCTCCGCCGGGGCCCCGCAGCCATGTCCACCTTCCGGCAGGAGAGCGTGGAGGACTTCTATGAGATGGGGGAAGAGCTGGGCAGGTGAGGGACATCCCGCCACCGCGCTTGGCTGGGGGGCTTCCCTGCCTGCACCGGGCTGGGAGCTTCGCCTGTGGGTCTCGAGGCTGTGCCAAGAGTTAAAAAAAAACAGGCGTTAATTAACGTTTAAGTCGTTAGGAGCTCCCTGCAGAGCTCCCATCCCGGGTTTGGCCAGGGCTGCCGGCCCTTCCGGTTACTGGGTCACTGCCACCCAGTTCTGCGCCTGCGGGACAGATTTGTGGATGAATCACTGCATGCAAACAGGTTTTAATCATCTGGGATGCCATGGTGGTGGTGGCGGGGCTGTGGGCTGCACTGGGATCCTCCAGCGCTGCCTCAGCCATGCCAGCCCGGTGCCAGCATCACTGGGACTCAGGGACTGCCACAGCCGTGGCTGCCTGGGCACGGGGCTTCTTGGGAAATAATTGTGCAGTGGAAAGGTTTTGGGTGGGTTTAGTGGTTTGTTTTTTTTCAAAGGGGAGGAGCTTCCAGGGGCTTGTTCCAGGTCCCTTTGGGTTGCGCTGTAGCTGCCGTCTGGTGTGTGTCCATGGGGATGGATGTAGTGCCCGGGGGCTGGATCCCTCCTGGGTGAGGCTGGTCCCTGTCCCTGGGGGGCTCTGGGTGGCCCCAGCCACGATCTGGGGACGTATAAAGGAACGTTGGGTCCGGAATCGTGCGGAGGCTGGTGATGGAGACTGGTGACGGGGACCGCACGTCACCACATGCTGGCGAGGATGACCAATGGCCGGGGCAGCGGGGAGGGGATGGAGCAGCCGGGGGATGTGGGACGGATCCTGTCCTCAGGGGAAGGTGTTGAGGGGCCCTTGTGCATCCCAGCAGAGGGGTCTCGGGGGGCACTCGGTTGGGGCAGGGAAGGACAAGGTTGGGATCCTGCTGTAGTGGTGACTCTGGTGTCAGCAGGACCTGGCTCCTGGAAGTGCCTGTGGTGCCCAGAGCCCTGCCTCCCCCCAGCCCCTCACCCAAGCAAGATTTGAGCTGTCGGTTACTCATATGTCAGGCATTTTCCCCCCTACCCCTCCACGTTCCCATCGGAACTTTATGGTCTCCTGGGATCGCCGGGATCTGAGGTTTGCTCTTGGGAGCAGCCCAGGGGCTCCTGGCTGGAAATGGGGACCGATGACCATTTCCCATCCTGGGTGGTCACAGCAGCACCTGAACAACCCGGGGGGGGTGGGTGGGAATTCCCTTCCTCCATCCCAGGCAGCGCTGGGGTTTACACACCAGCTCCAGTGGTGCCAGGAGGTGTAAAACCCCAGGAATGTGTTGGGAGGACCCCGATTCCCAGCAGACTCCGGGGAAACCGTGTGTCCTCCTGTGCTGCATCTCCTATCCTCGTGCCAGTGCTGCCCCCACTGCCAAGCCCACTCTGGCACATGCGATAGAGGGAGATCCTCACCTCCTCCCCGCATCCCGCAGCGGCCAGTTTGCCATTGTACGGAAATGCCGGGAGAGAAAAACGGGTCTGGAATATGCGGCCAAATTCATCAAGAAGCGCCGACTGTCGTCCAGCCGCCGGGGCGTGAGCCGGGAGGAGATCGAGAGGGAGGTGGACATCCTGCGGGAGATCCAGCACCCCAACATCATCACCCTCCACGACATCTTCGAGAACAAGACGGACGTGGTGCTGATCCTGGAGCTGGTCTCAGGTGGCGAGCTCTTTGATTTCCTGGCCGAGAAGGAGTCCCTCACAGAGGAGGAGGCCACCCAGTTCCTCAAGCAGATCCTGGACGGGGTGCACTACCTGCACTCCAAGCGCATTGCCCACTTTGACTTGAAGGTGAGGTCTGGGAGGTGCAAACCTCCCCATGCTTGGCAGCTGGGGGGCAGGGACGAGCATCCAGGCCTGTGGGGAGCAGAGGGGATGGCTCTGGGATCTCTCCCTGCTTGAGGTGTGTGTCCTGTCCTCCAGGGAGAGGAGCATGGGGCTCCCATGGGCAAGCGTGGCAGGGTGAACACCGGTTCCTCTCCCCCTGCAGCCAGAGAACATCATGCTGCTGGACAAGAACGTGCCAAACCCTCGCATCAAACTCATCGACTTCGGGATCGCCCACAAGATCGAAGCTGGGAATGAATTCAAGAATATATTTGGGACGCCGGAGTTTGTAGGTGAGGCCTGGCTTGGCAGTGTTCCGGGGGGGCCTCCTTGGGGCTCTGAGAGCTTTGGCTTAATTCCGGGGAGATGCCCTCAGCCCTGGCCTGATGTAGCCATGGGGACAGGCTTCTTTCCCCCAAATAAGCATAGTCTCCCCTCTTTCCTTCTAAAGCCCCAGAAATTGTGAACTACGAGCCCCTGGGGCTGGAGGCTGACATGTGGTGAGTGAGTCCCCTCCCAAGTACCTTCCAGTGGCACCAGTGGCCGGTCCCCAAGAGGGGGCTTCTGGTGGCGGATGTCCCCTCTTGCTGAAAGTGCAAGGAGAGAGGACCGACGGCGCTTTGCGGAGCTTCAGCCTGATCTTCCTCTCTCTTCCAGGAGCATCGGGGTCATCACTTACATCTTGTGAGTATATGGGGAGCCTGGGGGAGTTGGGTGCTGCAGGGTGAGTCCCCCACCCTGGGCTGTCACCTTTTTGGGGTGTCACAACCCGCTCTCACCGCAGGCTGAGCGGAGCCTCCCCTTTCCTGGGGGAAACAAAGCAAGAGACCCTGACCAACATCTCCGCCGTCAACTATGACTTCGACGAGGAGTATTTCAGCAACACCAGCGAGCTGGCCAAGGACTTCATCCGCCGCCTGCTTGTCAAGGACCCCAAGTGAGACACGGGGAGCAGAACTGGGGGTCACCCAGGGAGAGGGGATGGTCCTTCCTGCCCGACCCTCTGCAGCTCCCACATCTCCTGCCTGCGCTGAGGTTTAGCTCCAAGCCTGCCCACTGCCATCCCAGCCCTGTTGCCCTGGTTGTTTTTAAATCCCATTTATCCCCCCATTTCCCTCCTGCGTCTTGTAGGATTTGGTGTGGCAAAACATCTGGAAACCAAAGTCTCTCCCTGGCATTAGACACGGGGTAAATTCTGGGGTCACCCTGAGAGTGCAGCAGCTTGGCTGAGGAGGACAGAGTGGGGTTTGGAAGGGATGAAGGGCTGCCCTCAGCCCCCCAGGACTCTGGTCTGTGGAGGGAGTGATGGTGCTGTGTGATCCCATATTGGCTGGGAGGTTCCTGCAGGCTCTTCTGTGGGTGTTTGTTCTTGGGGGGCTGGCTGAGGGTGTGGGGACTGGATGCAGGCCCTGCCTGGGGTGTCCTCTGAGTACTGTGAGTTTGGGCTTATCCATACCCAAAAGATGACAGGATCTGAGCTGCTTTTCCAGGAATTTATCAGGGAAAGAGGCAGCAAAGCTTCTGCCCCTCAGTTGCAGCCTTTCTGTCATTGCAGGAAACGGATGACCATCGCTCAAAGCCTGGAACACCCTTGGATTAAGGTGAGTAGTTAAAGAATTAGCACTTTCTGGGTGTCAAAGGTCCCAGAGGTTGAGGGTGGGTGTTGGTGCGCCAGGAGCTCCACCGCTCTTCCAGCCCTGAGTTGGGGCCAGTTTGGTGCCAGTGGTGACCACGCTGCCAGGGACCATGGGGTGGGTGCTGAAGCTGTCGGGCTCCCATTGTCCCGGCTGCACCCCACGCCTGCGGCTGTCCCTCTCTGCAGGTGATCAAGAGGAGGAACGTCCGCAATGAGGACAACAGCAAGAAGCCTGAGCGCCGCCGGCTGAAGACCACGCGCCTGAAGGAGTACACTATCAAGTCCCACTCCAGCATGCCACCAAACAACACCTACATCAACTTCGAGCGCTTCTCCAAGGTCATGGAGGAGGTGGCCGCAGCTGAGGAGAGCCTCCGAGAGCTGGAGAGGAACAAGAAGTCCTTCCAGGAGGACATCGAGGCCCTTCTGTCCATCTATGAGGAGAAGGAGTCATGGTACAAGGAGGAGAATGAGAGCATCAGCCAGGACCTCCGCCAGATCCGCCAGGAGCTGCAGAAGACAGAGGCCCTGAAGAAGCAGGCACAGGAGGAGACCAAGAGCATGGTGCAGGTGGCCAACGGCCTCAAGAGGCGTTACCGAAAGCTGGAGAACCACTACGAGGCCTTGGCCAAGCAGGTGGCCTCGGAGATGAAGTTCGTCCAGGAGCTGGTGTGGTCCATTGAGCGGGAGAAGCTGCAGAGCGGGGAGGGAGATGGCAGCATCCGCTAAGCTTGGCCAGTGCCGGGGTCGTCTGCCCTTGGGCTGAGCTTGGGGGGTCCTTCCCAACTGCCCCACAGTGACCCGGAGCCCCGAAGGGACTTTGGTGGCTCTGCCCCTTGCTCTCCCAAGGAGCCGGTCCACTGACACCCTTCGGTGAATGTCCCCAGGCGCTGCTGGCCTTGCAGTGGGATGTGGGGGGGCTTGTGCCTCCCTGGAGACCTTCCCTCAGGGGGCCTGAGTTGTGCTCACCTGGGTTGTGGCTTCTTGCTTGCCTTGCCGTCTGCGTGCTCCCCGTGGCTCCATCTGTCCCCTCCCTCATTGCCGCAGGGCTCTGGGACCAGTTGTCCCCCTCTCCGTCCCACCCAGGGCCTGGGTCTCAGAGCTGCTGCAGCGCCCTGCCCTGGAGGGGGTCTTGGTGGGGGAGACCCCTCCTCTAAACCCTCGCAGCTGCTCAGTGTCTGCCACACGCAAGCTGTGACCAAGGAGCGATTCCTGCATGGCCCATCACGCCATGGGTGGCCCATGGGTGGCCCCGGCTGTCCCCCGCTCACCCTGGGCCATCACACCCCCCTGCTCCTCACCCCAGACCTTGGTCCCACCGGGAACTCCCCCTTTTAACAAAATAAAGGTTTCCGTGCACCGGGGCGGCCGCCTTGGCTCCTTCCGTGGGGGGACAGGTGGTGGGAAGGGGACAGGGACGTGCCGTGGGGTGACAGCTCCTATGCTGCGCCCCCAAATGGTGTTTATGCTCCCATCCCAGAGGGATTTCCTTAATTTGGGAGGGGAAAGGCACTTTATTTTTGCCTTTTTAGCCCCAATGCTCGTGGGTGAGCTCCTTGTGGGCTTGGAGGGGGCTCTGGGGGTGGGTTGCGGGATGCTCCCAGGCTGGGGGAGCCCCCAGCCCCTCTTGCCCAGGGGAGGTCTGGGGGGCTGAGGGATGGTTTGGGGAATTGGGGAAGGTCTGTGGGGTTTGGGGAGGTCCCTGGGGCTCAGGGAGAGTTCCAGGGTTTCTCTGGGGTCCCTACCCATTTCCCCAGGGATTTCCTTTTTTCAGGGGACCAGCCAGATCCCGTTTTCCATGGGAACAGAGTGGACAAGGGACAAACCCCAATATTATCGGGGTCAGGAAGGGTTGATGGGCTCTGCCATCACTGGCAAGTGCAGGAGAGCAGCTGGTGGCCAGGGCTGGGGGGGCCACCACGGGCTGCCCCCCTTCCCTCCCTCCTACCCTCCTGGGGATGGGGACAGGGAGGGGACAAGGTCCCAATTCGCTGTTTTCTGCAGAGAATCCAGGAGTGGGTTTCCTCCAGGAGCACTGAGGAGTTCCCGGCTGCCCGCGGCCCCATGGTGAAGGGAGCCAAGATCCGGCTGAATTTGATCTGGGGGGAATCACCCGCCAAATCCCAGCAGATGGCAAGTGTCCCTCTGCCTTTCCAGCCCCCAGCTCCCGCTGACGTCCCCCCAGGTGTAGGTTTCATCCCAACCCGGGGGGCACGTGGGCCACAGAGATAATTTTAGCCTGCCCCATTTTTTCAGGCCAAGGTGCTTGGCATCCAGGGGTTGACCGCAGCGTCCCAGGATTCCCAGGGTGCTGGAGGGGGGGCGGTCTGGCCATGCTGGGGGACACCACGGCCTGGCTGGGGGGCTTAGGGGCATCCTTCCCCCAGGTCCTGTGTCCTCAGGGCTGGGGTTCAGTGGGGGGAGGCTTTGGGGTGAGGATTCAGCCAAAGTCCTGGGTATTTGATCCACTCTCGCAGAGCGGATTCGTCACCGGAGCCAGCATGTGAAGGGATGTATGGAAATCCTATAGCAGCAGTTGTTCACGGGCTGGGCAAAGTTCACATAGTGCGAAAGATGCTCCTCGCACCGTGGGGTTTTCTGTTTCAAGGCTCTTGGAAGTCGGTGGGGATTCAGCCTGACCGGCATGGCCACCTCCTCCCCAGGCACGTGGCTCTGGACAGGTTGGTAGCAGGAGATTCTCGTCCCAATAATGCCAAAAGAAAACACCGAAATAATTTTTCAAAAGCAGAATTTGGGGTGGTATTTATTACTGCCACGCTCAGGGTGACCTGTTGGAGTGCGTTTTAGGTTGCGAGGTGCTGGCACGAGTCCCGCAGCTGCACAATTGGCCATGTACAGCTGCAAAGAAAGGAAAAATACCGACAGCACCCCGAGGAGGGTGATTTACAGGGGAGAAAGGGTCCCAGAGGACCCTGGAGGAACTGGGCTCGTACCACGAGCTGGGGAGGGTGCTTGGAGCCCAGGGGCTGTGCCGGTCCCTGGGGGATTTCACGATGTGACGTCCCGGGGGTGTCCTCCCTTGGGTCCCCTCTGTGCCACCAGAGCTAATGCCGTGCAGGGGCAGTTTATATTCTCTGTGGGCAGAGAGCGACCAAGTCCCTTTTTTAGGCTTTGATTTTTCTCTTCCCGGAGGCCGGCCCGAAGCAAGCGCTGTGGCTTTTCCCTTCTATGTCTTCATGGAAGCCAGATGATTTCATTCACCTTATCAGGTGAGGGATAAACCTCTCTGTGAAGGCGGGGAAGCCCTGGCTGGCTGAGCCTGCCCTGTTTTTTTTTCCCCGCCATCCAGCCGAGCCGTGGCTTAATCTGCGGGAAACGCTCCATATAACGATGTCAAATGGATGCACGAGGTATCAGGGACAAATCACAGCACACTGTCACCGGCCCCGGCGTTCCTCAGCTCTGCCACTGTAATGCTGTAATTATAGTGGTGTTGGTCTCTCCAGGCACGCAGGGGGTTGCACCCAAGGAAAGATATGCCTTTTACAGCTTGGGGAAGTGTGGGGGATGCCATCAGTGCCCGTGCCTTGTTTTTGGCTGCGGCGTTCCCGTTCTGGCCAGACAATCGGAAAAACATCGGTGCAGCACGAGGCCGGAGCAGTGGATCAGGCTTCCCTCCTGGCTGCTCCAAAAACCCCTTGAAAGAGGCCAGGGTGGGGTTTTTTTTGGGCGATTTCTTGCTAATCTGTGGCAGCTGCTTTTCTGGAGCAAGGTTTCTAATTAAGGCAGGCCCCAAAAATCTACTGAAGTGAGCTGGGCTGACAGGGGGGGCAAGTTATTTTGGTGCCCCAGAGATGACCACGCTCTTTTTCCACGTGAAGGGTTTTGAACTTTCACACACTCCCTGTGTGGTGTTCCACATGTGCTTCGGCGCATCACTTTAATGGCACTTCCTACCTTTAGCTAGGGTATTTCGATAGCGGGGTGACAGATCCCACACCCCTCACCCAACTCACCACCACTCTGCAGCTCAAATAGGTACTGGGCACAGAACAGCCTGGAGAGGTTATTATTAGCCTGGAGCTACCATGGGGCAAAGACAATGCGGCGACCAGGTTGTCATTGTGTGTGCAGAGCTACAGGCCTGAGCCCCACTGTTGGACAAGAAGGTCCTCGAATGCCTCCAGAGGACGGCAACTGAGCTGGTGACAGGGCTGGAAGGCATGTCCTGGAATCATAGACTGGTTTGGGTGGGAAGGGAAATTAAAGCCCATCCAGTGTCACCCCCTGCCTTGGGCAGGGACACCTCCCACCAGACCAGGTTGCTCCAAGCCCCCTCCAACCTGCCCTTGAACCCCTCCAGGGCTGGGGCAGCCACAGCTTCTCTGGGCAACCTGGGCCAGGCTCTCACCACCCTCACAGCAAAGAACTTCTTCCCCACATCTCAGATCCATTGCCCCTCTTTCAGGGTGAAACCCTTCCCCCTCCTCCTATCCCTCCCCTCCCTGATGACCTAACATTAGAAAGCGTTTCTTTACCAAGGTGGGGGAGTCAAACCCTGGAAGAGGCGTCCTGGGCAGGTGGTTGATGCCCCAAGTGTCAGGGGTGGCTGTGCTGGAGCTCTTGGTCTCTGAAGACCGGTCAAGGCTGTTCTTGTGGCCGGGGATGGAGTTTGCCACCAGGGGTTGTGCTGCGGCCACCACTCTCCCCTCTCCTCTGGTGGCACCAGGGTCCCCAGGCCTGGAGATGGCACTGGAGCTTTCCTGGCCGCACCCCACCGTGTCCATGGAGGACCCAAAGAGCCTGAGGGCCTCTTGGAGCAGCATCTCCTCAGTCACTTCCATGGTGCTGGCTGGGTCCCCAGGAGCTGGTTTGTGGGGGCCAGCAGAGGGTCTGGGGGGCATGTGGCTGCATGGGAGGAGATGGCCGCTGAGGGGTGCCCCCGTGGGGGTGGCTGCGCTGGAGGTGTTGCTCCATCCAGAAGGTCCCTGGATGTGCTGGAGGCCGGGGATGGAGGTCAGCAGCAGCTGCGGGGGGGCTGCAGCCATTGCTCTGCCCTGGTGGCCATAGGCTGGGAGCTGTGTCAGCAGGGGCTGTGTGGGCTGTCCCTGGAGGATGCCGGGAGCTGCCCAGGCCGGGAGGGTCTCACAGCCCCCGAGGCCCCACAGGGCAGGGCCCGGGGGATCCGCGGCGCCGTGGCCGAGCGTGAGGGTGGCCGGTGGAAGCGGGTTGGCGATGGTCCGCTCGACGTGGAAGACCTGGGGATGGAAGCAGCAGCCGCAGGGGGCCATCTGCAGCCCTGGGGGGGGAAAGGGAGCCGTGCTGGGCCGGGGGCAGCCTCCAGCAAAAGGCCGGGGCCAAAGCCGGGTTCAGGAGCCCATGGCGCTGGGACCCAAGGACGGGTGGGATCGTGCCCAGGCTTTGGGGGACTGTGTGGCGAGCCCTGTCCCCGCAGGAGGGGACAGTGGCCGGGTTCCAGACCAGGGCCGTGCAGGCCGTGTGGTCTTGTGTGTCTGTCCCACCTGGGTCCCCAAGGGCTGTGCTTGTCCCGGGGGCTCTGTGCTGCTTTCTGCGAGGGGCCGTGTCCGTGGGTCCTGCAGGGACCCCTCTGTCCTGGCTGCCCCTGGGGAAGGGGACAGGGGAGTCCCCTCCCGGCCACTGCCACCCAGCAGGCATTTGGCATTTGGACAATGCTTTATGCGTTGTCGTTAAGCACAATGCTTTAAGTAGTGCTCAGCCCTGAAGTGCTGAGGCAGCTGGACTGGATGGTCCTTGTAGGTCTCTTCCAACTGAAATAGTCTCTTTTATTGTATTTTATTCTGCAGCCTGAGGGAGCTGCTGGTGTCCCTAGCCCACACCAGTGCAGGCATTGCCCCAAGGGAAGCTGGTGGCAGGTTGGACCCATTCAATCAATGGGGCAAAGAGATGACATTTCTCGTGGCACTTGCCATTGAGCTGCCCAGTTGAAGGTCACTCCGTCGGCCACCGGTGGAGGCTCTGCCTAAAAGCGCGGTGAATTGTTGTGCTATTCATAGAGGAGGAAACTCAGGCAGAACCTTGGTCTCAAAGTACGCTCGTGATAAGCAGGAAAAGAAATATCTGCCCCTCAATTCTGTTGCAGGAACAATATCCCTGCCCCTTTCTCAAGCATTTGATGCCCCATAATATGATTTATTTCAATATCCTGATTGTGTTTGCTGAATTAGTTCTGTGCTCTCTTGCTTGGAGCAAGAGGCTTTGCCTTATCTCCTTGAAATACTGAGAAAAAGCCTATCAACAGAAAAATCAGCAAGATTGTTCCTACTGATATTTTATTTGTAGTGTTGCTCAAAAGGGAGGGCACAGAATCATCCTCTGAGAAATCCCACCAATTTGTCTCCTGGATTTTAAATTCAAAGATCCAGCCATTTCCACCTCCTGAAGCAGAGTGAGCTGGAGAAGACATCCTTGTTTGGATTGCAAAAGGCAGAGAGAGGTTTCTATCCAACCCTCTCACCTTGGAGCACTTGACTGCTGTGTGAAACGGGCCATAGGATCTTCACCTGCTGATTTGCTTTGAGCACAAAGTGACAATTGCTGACATGAAACTGGCTCCGGACCAGGACTTTAAAAACATCTGAAGTGCCTTTGGGCTCCCACAATCACCTCCCAGACCCTCCCACTCACTGGGATGCCTGAACCAGGTTTCCAGGTCAGCGCTACCGCTGAAATCAAAGCAGCCACACGCAAAAGGAGGTTTGAGGCTGCAATTTGCAGTTTGAAAACGAAATTTCAAATGTCTTATGAAAAAGCAAGGGCCGTTGGTGTGTTTTGGGGGAGTTTTGTGCCTATTTCTACCACAGTGAAGGTGACAGACTTTGAAATGGGACCTCAAAAGATTTTAAATTGCTTTTTACTGAGTTGAAGAGATGACATGACAAACAAGCCGTTACATAAAGACTTGGCATCTGCAGAAGCACATAAGCAGAAGAGTCAGTTGTTTTCCCGACGCAGCTTTACTTGTTCCATTATAAAAATGCATTTTCAACTTCTGTTTAAGCCAGTGGAATATAAAATAAGAAAAATTTAAAAAAAAAAAAAAAAGAAAAAATCCTGTCCATCACAGAGCTGTGAATAAGTTATCTTCAATTTTTTTTTTCAAATTATATACAAAAGGTACTTTCCAGAGGACAGCATAAGAAGAGTTTAGACAAATAAATCCTCATTCCGACTTAAGTACTATTTACATCATTCTGTACAGGGGTCTTTGAGGTCTTCTGAGACCCTGAAAAGCAAGAAGGGAGAGTGTGACTACCCAAGGTTTAAGAGGGTTGTTTCCATCAGTCAGTCCCTCCTGTCTCAGCCCCGCAGAAGCAGGGATGCATTTACCTATAAGCAATTTAACAGCTTGTTCTGAATGTCTTCAAAGACTTGATTGTAGAGCTCATCTCTAGACTTCAGTCCGTCTAAATAAACTGAAAGAAAGAGGTGGGGATTTCAATCTGGAGGTTTCTAATCAGAACAAAATTTCTGTAGATTAGTTTTAAAATATTTCATAGAATAGTCTTAAAATATTTCATACTCTATTGACCCAAATAACAACTTGCTTTCCAATTGGAAAAAACAGAACCATCCTGAAAAAATATGGCTACAAGGTCTCTTACCCATTACAGAGAAGAATTTTTCTTATTTTTCTTTCACCCTCTATAAGTGCTTATAATGACAAAGAGGGAAGAAGGTCTTAGCTGTAGAACTGCATATATTTATCTGGACAGAAAGCAGGTCAGGATTACAACTTGGTCTTAAAAATACTGTCTTGCATCATTACAGTTGAAGTTTCCTTGAATGAAATTACTGACTTCCTTGCATTCCAAAGCACAATGCCAAAGGGGTTTGTAATTCAGGGAGTCTCACCGACATCGACGCCGCCATTCTCCATTTCTTTCCTGTGTTTCAAGTACATGGGCCAGACGTGTCCATCAAAGAGCCCCGGGGGGTCAGGGACAGTGTAGTTTCGCGTACTGCAAATACCAACACGGAAATGAAATGAATGTCAGGACTAACGGGACACACGGCCTCTGGCACTTTGCTACAGCCCAAAGCTCTTCTGAAAACTGCTCAGATGTGTTTATATAAAGTTCTCACAGTCCAGTTTCTCATCAATATTTCTCTCATTGATATTTCTCTGTGTTTTGTGACAGGTTTATTTAAGCACCCAGAGCGAACACAGAAGCTACAGGCAGCTGATGAAGGCAGAGCAAGCAGCTTCTGAGAGGGTTTACCTTATGCTCATGGAGAGAAGCACCCAACAACTCTGTTCCTTTAGTGCTTATCTCCATAAACCCCCCTTAAAAGGCGGCCACCAGATCTAAAACTTCAGAAAACACCATGCAAAGGTCTCTTTCTCCAATTATATTAACATTTAGGGGCCAACCTGCTGGAGAGCAGCTCTGAGAAAAAAAACATGGGAGTCCTGGTGGACAACAGGATGCCCATGAGCCAGCAATGGGCCCTTGTGGCCAGGAAGGCCAATGGCATCCTGGGGGGCATCAGGAAAAGTGTGACCAGCAGGTGGAGGAAAGTCATCCTCCCCCTCTGCTCTGCCCTGGGGAGGCCCCATCTGGAGCACTGGGATCAGTTCTGGGCTCCCCAGTTCAAGGACAGGGAACTGCTGGAGAGGGGACAGCAGAGGGCTACAAACATGAGAGGCCTGGAGCATCTCTCTTTTGAGGAAAGGCTGAGGGACTTGGGTCTTTTTAGTCTGGAGAAGAGGGGGGGGATCTGATCAACGCCTATAAATACTTAAAGGGTGGGTGTCAGGAGGATGGGGCCAGTCTTTTTTCAGTGGTGCCCAGTGACAGGACAAGAGGTGACAGGCACAAACTTGAACATGGGAAGTGCCATCTCAACATGAGGAGGAACTTCTTTCCTCCTCCTCCTGAGAGCCCTGGAAAAGGCTGCCCAGAGAGGTGGTGGAGTCTCCTTCTCTGGAGACATTCCAAACCCCCCTGGACATGTTCCTGTGGGACCTGCTCTGAGTGACCCTAATCTGGCAGGGGGTTGGAAGAGATGATCCCCAGATGTCCCTGGAGACCAACCCTATATCATTCTGAGATTTTCAACTGTAATTCCAATTAGTGACACCAGTATATCCCATTAATAGCAGTAGGGAGGTAGCCTGAAAGCTTGCCTCTAGTAGAGAGTCTTTATTGGCAAGAAGGATTAGACTCGCACCAAAAAGTCTTCGTACCTTCTCCTCCTTTTGCACTCGTCATAGGGAACTGCCAGGTAGTAGCGAATGTCGAACAGGTCTATCAGTGGTCTAGGGTAGGGCAGGAAGAAAGAATGCATCTATTTTATTTTTCTGACAAAATGTTAAATCACCCCAGCAAGTCATAATGATCTTTCTCCCTCACTTGTACTCGTGTCTATTGTGTACAACAAAAATGTGTTTTCATTAAGACACTAGCTGATGTATGAAAGGTTTATTAGTAGCTATAAAATACAGAGAATGCTGTTTTCTGAAGATCAGAATGGTACGGCAGGTACTTTTCCCACCCAAATACCAGCTACTATTTACTGTGGAGGATCAGACACTGGGCTGGGAAGACCTGGGGTGTTACCCCTGACTTTTTCTAGATCCTTTCAAATTCTGCTCTCAGCAGACCAGAGCTGCAATCCATCAATGTGATGTGAAGTGACTTATCCAACTGTCCGGCCTGTTCTGCTGCATCAAGCTGTCAAAACATTCATGGGCACAGATTCGGTACAAGGCAACTCATCAGCTCGGGTTCCTTTCCAGAAACATAAGCAGTTAGCTCTACTCTGTCACACTCTTATTAGGCTGAAGAAAATCAAGCCAGAAAAATCCTTACAGCAAATCTAGTTTGAAGCTGGTGGGACTGACAGACTCCGAAAAGCCTGCTGAGGGTTGCAGAAATGCTTAATATAGTATGAACCCTGCAAGCTCCAGGTCTGTGGAGGAAATAACTCCCTCTGGGGTAAGGAGAGGCTCCAGTTAACGAGACGAAGCTCCAGAGGTATTTGTAACCTTCAGGAAAGACCCTGAGAGTTGCCTCCCCGGAACCAGGCCAAGAACAGCCAGCAGGTTGCCAGCACAGCCTCCAGTTGGCCATTCTCAGTGTGGCTACCCCAGGACTACCATTTCACATTTTCCATTCAGTTTGGGAAGCCGGGATGGTGCTGCCCATCTTATGGCACAGCTTATAAACAACTCCTTTTTTGCTAAGTGTCATGCACAGCTTGTTCTCCTGAGAGTTTTGTAAACAAAACTATAGTTTGAAGCCAAGAATCTTTTGCTCGTCATGTTTTTAGCATGCGATTTTCTGAAGTTTACATATTTAGCTATTGGAAAATTTCTCTCTTTGCTGCCAAGCTCCCCATCTTCCTGCCAAGCATTTTTTCCCCATATAAAAAAAAGAAAAAAGTTTCTTTGCTCCAATGTACAATTAATTACTAAGCTCAACATAGTCAATGTTAAAGCAGCATGCATATCACATGAGATAACTATTCCTAAATTCCAGGCAAGATTCCAAGCAGCAAACGCAGACAGGTTTTCTTCTTTTTCTCATCAACAACCTTCTTAGGGAAAGGTTTAGGCCCTGTGGTGGGAGCTGGAGCCTTCACGCTTGGCTCTGTATTTACCAGTTCTGATCTAAAGCTCCCCATGCCCTAAATGAGAACTTCCTACATTACCTTGATAAAGTCATCTTGTGCGCCTCACTTTTACCAGCATTTACTGGTAAATTTTGTATTAACACAAGAATTTCCTATGCATGATACCTCCAAACAAGGCAGGAAGGGTATATTAGTAAAAAGGAGGATTTATCCCTGGCAGTAGTGATCAGTTCTTCCCTGGCAAACCAGTAATAGTTCCCCAAACCTTACTTGTAATTATAAAGCAGGAAGCCTTCAATGACCAATATATGGATATCTTTGGAGGTTGGCTCTTTAGAGCCAGGCATAACGTTCACCCCATGGGAACGGGCAAACTTCACCGGGTTCTCAATCCAGGCCCGCACTGTGCTCACCATTGCCTCCATATCCAATGAGTCCAACACTAGTTAGAAGAAAGGGGGTGGGTGGGAAAAAGGTACACAATCAAATACCACGAAGCACACAGGTTTGAGAGTATAATATAGAATGAACTTGTAAAATGGAAGTTACATAAAATTACTATTAAATCTTTTAATAATTAAAAAGAAATACTTAGGAAAAATATACATTACTGCATCCTATAGCGAACACTGCTCTTACCATCCCATTGTTTAAAGCCGTCTTCCCCGACTTCTATTTGATCTTGTGGCTGAAATATAGTGAGCAATAAAACATTGCTGCAAACTCAGCGTGATCAGTTACCTAAGATCCGACCACAACCGGGACACTACTGCAATACACAACAAAGCAAGTGTTCACTTACAACAATTACAGACCCTAAAACTTAAGTTCCCACCTTTCACCAACCCCAAGAACTTTGAAAAGTTTTCTTGGCTCAGCCAAGCCATTTTGGACAATGAGTTATGAGGTTAATAATTCAATATGGTGTTATTAACCAAAATACTGCAGGCCCTTGCTTATAAATCAACATGTAAGAACTTAAAATGCAAATACAGTGTTAAGTTACTGCTAAAATTTACACATTCAAGAATAGCTATCTTAACTCCTACTGGCTCTAATAAAAATGCAAGTCAGGGTAGCACAAATGTAAATGCTTTACTTGCACTAGCATTTGTGAGCTAAACACACTAGTGAGCAGTTCTAGATCTTTACGGAAAATCCCTCCTCTATTTTAAGGGCTCTATCTGACCAAATTTGTGCATAAGGCTTCTGGCAAAGAAGTGCTTCCCAAATGAGCGCCCCATTCCATTTTGTGTGGCACGTGCTCCTGCAGTGGCAGGACAAACTGATGGCACAGCTGCCAATGCTGGAGCACCTCCTGTGTCGGGGACACACACCATAAAACCACTTCAAGTGTGTTGCCACATCTCTGAGTCCCACGTATGGCAGGGACCAGAGATATTGTGCTTTCTTTGAAACGGGAGCAGCCTACAGGGTTTCAATATCATGGTTCTGATGGGGACCACTTCCCTGCTCCAGTCCCACATCAGCACAGGTCTCCTGCAGTCAAATTTAACAGTCTTTTAATTTGGTTTGATACAGAGCTGTTAAAGCTCCCCAAATCAACTTCCCTTCTGCATTTAAAGCACTGTAGGGCTGCTTAAATGCCCAAATATTATTTACAAGCAACATTCTTACGTCAATAAAATAAGGAGGAAAGCCCAACATGGGAAAAAAAAAAAAAAAAAGGCTTCTGCCGAGTAAAGAAGCTCCAACTTAGTTCAGTGGTTTGACATCAAGCTAAAGCTGTTGTTAAAACTAAAGGAAGCTTTTGCTGCCACTGTTCTGTGCTCGGCTGTGCCAAGCTCTGCTTCTGGAGAAATTGGTATTTGTAAAGATCAGTATCTCCTCATCTGCCTGAATTAACTACAAAAATCATGTATATATATATAAATAAGTAAATCAGAAAATATGCTACTCCTAAGCTGTCAAAACTTACCTGAAGATCATACACAAGTATATGAAACCTACAGGGGGCCCTGCTACAGCTGTCACTACATACCTGAGCAGCAGCTAATATTTTAAGCTAGGCGGGGGGAAGGAAGCTGAGCTTACCTTGAAGAAGTCATCCTGATGGACCACGCAGCAGTTGGGGAGCGCCTTGATGATTCGGTTGGTCAAGGTGGTCTTGCCACCGTTGGTGACGCTGTACGGAGAGGCGAGACAGCCGCCTTAGAGCCGCCGGGGCCCGGTTCCCCTCAGAGGGCCGGGGCGGGGGGGGGGAGCGGCGGCGCCCCGCGCCCAGTCCATTTGAATTTCCCGCCTCGCCGGGCGCGCCGGTCGCTGATTGGCTGCGCCCGCCCGCCCCCCTTCGCTTCCGGCGACTGGCTGAGCCGAGCGGCGGCTCGCGCCGGTGGTAACGGCCGCGTGGCTTCCCGCGCGCGCTCAAAGGCCGTGCTGAGGAAGGATGGGGCAGCGTCGCCATCTCGGCTCCCCTCAGAGCCGCCTCTGCTCCCCCCAAACCCCACCGAGCCGCGGGGAAGGAGCCCGGCGGGCGGCTGCTCAATATGGAGGAGGCTGCGCGGCTCCAGCCGCTCGCCCTCCTCCTCCTATCTCGGCGCCCTGTCAGGCCCCGCTGGGGTTCGGCGGCGGCCGCCGGCTCCTCTCCCCAGCTGGCAGGGAGCTGGCAGCTTCCCAGGCGGACTGAAAACGTGCCCTTACCCGCGCTCGTTGCCCTAAACCACCCGCAGAGAAGCCACCCTGTGAAAGTAAGGCCGGCCGAGAGTGCTTTTTAAATACACCTTAACTATGAATGAGGGAAGCCCACTCTTTTCTCAGAGAACGACTCAGCCTTCCTTGTACCTGCAAGGCCTGTTTTCACATAAAAGGCCCGAGAAATCCCCCTCTAGAAAGGGTAGAGTGGTCAATTCTAAGGGTGCTTATTTCTAATTTTTTTATTCAAAGGCTATACAAGTCTCAGGTTGTTTCTAGCCCTCTTTCTGAGCCCAGGCGCTGCTGCCCTGTCCCTGCGCCCACAGCCCCACTCCCAGAACCCACAAGGCTGGGGCAAATATAAGCTTTTTAAAGCTCTTTAAAGCTTTTTATACAACCCCCATCTTACTTACACTTTTTTCCCTCTCTGTGTTTCAGAGAAGCTTTGGAAAGCTTAAGTGTGTTAAAAACTTTTCTTTTCGCAGCTTAGGCACACCACCCCCACCATCTGACTTCTAAAATGATTTGGAATATTTTAATTTTTTTTCTATTTCAGCATACCTCCTCTTAACACTATAAAAGTGCTAAAAGTTTGGTGTGTGCCACCCTGCAGAGCTCTGAATTAAGTGAGAGCAACACAAATTATGACCTTCCAAGTCGCATCTTTCTTTGGAATCCTGTAATGTTATTTTAGAGGTCGGATGTATCATCTAGACATAAGTCATCTTAGATACAACAATTAAAAAAAAGGATATGGAATATTAACAGGAACTTACCCTCCGATGCCTATGATGTATTTCATCTCTGCAGAGTTGCCTCCTTAGCAGGAATGTGGTGAGAATAAAAATAAATAACAAAAAAACCCGCAGAAAACCCTTGGAAAAGCTAAAATGGCTTCTCAGGGAAACAAACCGGCACTTGATCCTTTTCCCCTCTCTATTCCTCCCGGCTCTACTCTACCCCCTGCTATTTCATTGAGGGAAAAGGCGGGTTTGTCTCTAATTTATAGCCCCCGGGCAGTGCCCTCCCCCCGAGTCCCCGCCCCGCGGCGGACGGAGGAGCCCTGTGACTATCATGAGCCCCCGATGTCACATTTTCGGGCCGGGTTTGGCCGTGTCCCCGTCCCCCCCGTCGCCCCCCCCGGCCGGGTCAGGCCGCACCTGTTCCCGCACTCCTCGCCGACCCCCGCCCGCTGCCACCCCCTATAAATAGCTTTTTTGGCACCCTCTTCCTTTGCCTAAATTAGTAATAGGGGAGGTGGAAATGTCACCCCTTTCTGCAGTCCCTTTGGGAGGGCTGGGGAAGGCAGGGAGGTGTGCGAGGATATCTCATTAAGTGCCTTTTTTTTTTTCATCTTTTTTTTTTTTCCTTGAAGTCAGACAAGCTCCCTCTTTCCCTCCCTTTTTTTTTATCAATTCCTATTTATTTGAATTTCCTCTTACTTATTTGAAATGCATCCAGGAATGCCATGAGAAGGAATTTTTTTTTTTTTCTCTGAACTTCTAACGGGGGAGGCAAGGGATCTAAATTTCATTTTTTTTATTTTTACTTCCTTTAGTGAAGCTGTTCAGAGAAAGGAATATGCAGAGACTGAGTGAATCCATTTAATACATTTGGATCATTATCTTTTGAACCTTTAGGAGGAACTTTATCCTTTATATGTGGACACAAAGTCATAAAATGATATTACCTTTCCACAGGGCCTCCCTCTCCACTGTTTATTCGCGTAAAGTAGCACTTTTTAAGGTAAGTTAACTCTAGCTGGGACTCTTCCTAGAGTAAATACCTTTCACCATGATTAAGTTTTTTGGAACCTGTGCTTTAATTTTATTTTTTTTCAGGTGCTTCTAAAATCAGGGCTGTCTTGAGAGATGTTGGGTGAAGGCAGTTAACAACAGCTCCATTTTTTCAGATGAGCGTGATGTGAAGTATGTAGTATGTATTTTTAAATACCTTGTCAGAGCTTAAATCAGCCAAACCACTGTGTCCCTTTGGTCCTTTTAATAAAATCAGTGTATGGAAGTATTAAAAAGCATATGTAAGGGTTCTTTGTCCTATAGTGATTTGTAAAGTATAAAGAACCTTAGTGAGGTAGATCCCTAGGTGTGTGGTGTCTCGTCTGTTTTCTTTACACTTTTGGAGCCTGCAGAGCTGGTCCTGGCATTGTGCTCTTGCACGGACGGAGGTACGTGTGGCACGAGGCGAGCGCTGATGCAGGGCTGCCCCTGCCTGAAGGTGAATGGCAGGGGGGTGATTCTCACCCTGCTCAGAGGAGCAGGCGGGCTCTGCTTCTATTCTAGTTTTTTTTCCAAACCGCCTCCATCACTTTCTCCCTGGCTGCAAAGTATTGTCCCGGTATGTTATGGATACCTTTTCCCCAAATTAGGTAGTTTTTTGCCATCATTCAGTTTAATTAAAAACAACTGCTCCCAAACTGTATTTAACTTGATTTTTTCTGCTACTGTTTCAGGCCTGAAGAAGGGATTTGTGGTCTAAAATCTTGTTTGTCTCACCCCAGCTATGGCTGTTGATCTAATAAAAGATGTTACTTTTCCTTACAAAGCTATTTTATGCTCATCAACCTTGAGGTCAAGGCCCAGCGCTTTGATAAAATGAGCTGATTGTGAATAACCATGGACTGCAAATTAGAAGATTTTTAGGCGTCTGGGGTGTAAGATTTTGCAAGTCTTGAAGTGAAGGTACTGGAGACAAGAAAATAAATTGGTTTTAAGACAGAACCTAGTGAATTTATGAATGGCATTGTAACAAATTGTCTTTTTCCACTGTATTATGCTGTCTGAATTATGTGTTTAATGAATAGATCTCAGCTATTGTTGTCACTGCCATATTATTTATGGTCAACATGAGCACACTATTTGATTGCTCCTGAAGACATCACTTGCAAATCAGACTTTACTCATCATTTCCAAGGTAGCAATGTAAAATGATTGCTCCAGAGAAATTTGGAGCAGGAATTCTTGCATATGAATGAGATGTGATTCAGGGCAGTTCGATCTCCAGCAGCTCCATGGCTTCTAGCACAGTCCCCACACCAGCCCCTCAGCTGGTGTAAATTGTCATTGTGCACTCAAGAGGAGCAATGCTAATTTCCACCAACTGAAATTTGACCTCAGATTATCTTTCTGCTCAATTTTTTCATGCCCTTCATTGTGTTTCTCTCCTGTCTGTGAGCAGGAAGGTGTCTCGGTTAAAAAAAAAAGTTGTATGTTACTTCAGTGCTTATTTTACCACGTTTGACCTTATGTGCCAGACAAAAACCGGGCAGCTCAGAAGTTGTATGGAAGTTAGGGGAGGATGCTGGTCTCAGCTGCCTCTGATCTGGTCCTTGTTTCATTGGAGTCACGCTAATCCAAATATTTTTGGAACGTGCCCTCCTCGTGGTGAGTGGAAATTGCATTCTGCCCTGTTGGATCCATGAATGTGAATGTGCTTCAGAAATACAGGTTGGGTTTCTGCATTGAAAAAATGAATATTTGGCCTAAGATGTGTCAAAAGAAGCAATGCACTTTGAGTACAGACAGCAAACAAAAAATAACCGCGGCAGGAGCAGTGGCAGTTTTTAGTATTTGGCTGCATTGTTTGGGATCAGTGAATTCCAGAACAGTGAAGTCCCACTATCTCTATAAAGAAGGCCAAAACTCTGGGTTTCTTTTTCGGAAAACCAGAGGAATGCAGAACAGAAGGCATGGGGTTTTTTGGTGTTTTGATTTTGGTTGGTTGTTTTTTTTTAAGCTCACAGTTGCACATCTTCTTCTTGTAGCCCTCACTGTAAACCTTATGCTTTAAAGCTTTTCTTCATGGTCCCTAGTTCTCCTGTGGATATGTCTGGTTTTTCCAGAGTTTGTTTTTGAACTACTAGATGTGTTTTTTTTCTATCACCCCTATTCTTACTCACGCACTGACCATCCAGGGAAATCGTATTCACCCACATAACTCAAATTCTCGGATTCCTGCCTTGCCCCAGCCTTGCTGTTCCTTTAGGTGGTGGCATGTGCCTGCCTGTCTTTGGCGACCTCTGGCATTTCAGCTGTCTGCTTCCCGAGGACAAAAAAAAAAAACCCCGGATAAAAAGACTGTCTGAAATGAATGGTGACAGTTACACTTCCCAGCTACAACAAACTTTACCCAAGCTGTAAAAATATGTTTATGCAAATGCCAAGTGTTCATAAATGCTTTTTTTAGCAAGTTGTGTTAGCCACTTTTCTCGGTGAGCTATGTGTCAGTCATCTGAAACTTCCTTTTTTTGGGGCTTGTTTATCCTGCAGATACGTTATCTACTCGACACTTTACTAATACAAATACCATTCAACAGGGTGCTTCAATCAGAGATAGAAAATGTTCCCTCTCTTTGCATTATTTTTAGAATACGAATGTTTACTAAAAGCTTAATATTAATCTTCTTTGTTAAAACTAAGATAAATTTGGCAGGAGCCAGTTTAATATTTGTGGAGCCACGATGATATCATTTCCCAGGGACAGTTTAGTTTCTGTGTGTCCACTGACCTTTCTGTGGCAGAATATGACTCACTTATTCTAAAGCTTAATTTCAGATTTTAAATCCTTCACTAATCATAAGACATGGTTTATAGTATGAGCAAGGTTATGCCAAGGTTCCTTCCACTGGAGCCCTGTAGGAGGGGAGCGCTGGATAGGACGACACACAAATTAGGGAAAGAACAGGCAAAGGAATGAGATTAATTTGCCCTTGTGAATTTTTAAATCATGGGTTTGTTTATTCTTTCCAGAGAGAGTCTTTCTCCCAGGCTTTGGAGGCTGCTCATGTCTCAAAACCTGTAATACCCCCTCCTGAGGAAGGTAGGCTTTTATTTTAAACAAAAATGAGGGAAAGAACATAAACAGAACAGCACTTCACTGTTAACTGCCAGCAACTAGAACAACTAATAGTAAGGAATATTAGGCTAGTAGAATAACAAGCTTAAATAGTATAATGCTTAACTAGCTGGCATCTTTTCACAGCAATAGCGGAGTGGCTCGAGGCCAGGAGTTGCCACCATCAGGGGGGATATTTTCTGCTGCAGCTGATCCCATGGCTGCTGTCGGTGGCAGAAGGTCTGTAGTCCCAAGCAGAGACAGACGTGTAGACAGGTCATGCTCTGAGAACTTAGACACGATGGGACCGGGGAGAAGCAGCTGTGCATGCAAGGAAAATACAGATGAGAACGTTTCAGTATATCATTACTTCGGGGATGTAGGATTAACCCCAAAAAATATTCTAGAGGGAAGGAAAAGTGATGGGGCCTGACTGAAAAGACAGGAGGGTAAATGTAAAAAGGATAGATTAAAAGGTAATCTGAAGTGAAGACTGTGAGGGAAGGGAAACCTGGACTGAAGAAGTCCAAACAGAGATGGAGAAATTACTCTAAACTCTCAGTTCCTGCAGTATCAGGTTCAGTAGTTGTTTCCCTCCCCACACTGTGCTTCCCAAACTTTTCCTGATGGAGCCCTTTGGAGCTGTGCTACAAGAAGGGATCCTCTATGGATTTCAGTGGTCTACACGAGGAATTTTTTTCATGAGATTAGTGGATACAGAGGCAAAAAGGAGTAAGATACACAAGAAATGCTTCTATTTTGTATCTGTGTGGTGCCAAGTAACAATTGCAGTAATTCCAGGAATAAATTTTTAAACAGATGCCAGACATTTCCAGTGTCATTTGACAACTGGTGTATGTTTATAGATGTGTGACATATTTAAATTAGTTAATCCTGGCCTGTGTGTTACTATACATTGTATAGTCAGTAGGAATGAATTACAATAGTTTTTTAAAAGTAATAGAATGCCAGTTCTTACTCTCTGATTTATATTCTAGGAGAGATCATGTCTCATCTGGCTCCCCACTCAGTTGAATCTTTTGGCCGATGTGGATGGTACTGATGGATGAGAAGAGAGGAAGAAAGCAAAGCTTGAGGGAGGTTTGGAAAATGAAGCAGGCTGGAGGATGAATGAAATAAATGTTCAAGCTTTTCTTAGCAAACAGCAAAGAAGCTGAGCTATAAGGCATGTTGTTAATGTGTGATGATTCACCCAGCGCTCCAAAATATTCTGACAGTTTTTCAGGTGTGTTTGACAGACTCTTCAAAATCAGTCTGAATAGGTAGTACACAGACAATAAAGGGAAGTTTTCCTTCTTTTGCTGTTAAAAGTTCATTCTTGCCCATGCTACTTCGTTCCGAAGTTGGTAGGGCCAAGCCAGCTCTCAGCAGGTGGGTTTTGAGGCTTCCCCATGTTTTGTCCCTTCTGTCCTGTTGCCTGTGACATTCCCAGGCTACAATCCTCCTGCTCCACCTGCCTGTAGGAGAAACTCTCTATCCCAACAGGATTTCATGAGGGGAAATAGAGAAGCCTTTTGTATTGGTATAATTGATAAAAAGAAGCCTCAAGAGAGCAAAGAATTCATCTGGGGTTGGGCAGAGGAGAAAGAAAGGCAACCACAGGGTTCCTGCTTTTTAGCTTCTGTGTGATGTTTGTCCCTACCATGTGGTGTGTGGGGTGCATTTCTGGGTCAATCGTCTCCTTTAAATGTTTCTACCAATTCTAAATGTTACCGAAGATTTTTCTGCTCTCTTGTGCATTCTTAGCATTACACTGAGCGTCTTTCTGACCCTTTCTCCTGCACCATTCTGGTTGCTGTGAAGTGCTTCTGTGTGGTCCCTTGTCAGAACATCACGGAGCACTTGAATCCTGTGTCACCCAGACATATGGGACGAGGCATGTTCTGGACTTCAGCCTCTCAGCCTTGAAAGCCACTTGCCACAGTTTACAATGGGTAATTTGTCCTCTGAGTTATTTTGGCTTCAATTTGGATTATTTTGAGTTGTGTTTTAAAGAAATGGTGAATATCAGTTCTGATCCTCATATAGGATATATGCATTTATATATGTATAGTGTATACTCTACTATACACAATTTCTTCTGACAATGTTAAAGAAAAATCAGGGTGCTTCAGTGTGTTGCAGTTGCTTCCCCAGATACAATCCTATGCTAAAGGACAATTAAGTTGGGTGTGTGGGGCTAACACTTGATATGTATTTTAGAAAGGAAATGCTCTAGCTGGAAGACAAGTTCATGAATGCACATTTCTCTTCTATTCTTTGAGGTTCTCTCCTGTTTGATGCCGTTAATACCTGTGTACTCTTCACTTTTCAGCTGTACTGAGTAAGGTCGTTGCTGTGTCAGGAGCAGAGCCCATGCTGCCTCTCTGTGCTCCCCTCAGCTGCCTTGGCTCAGGGGGAGCTGAAAAAAAGGACAAACTGTTCCCTTCCCGAGGAGCAAACTGCCACAGAGGTGGCACGCAGGTGTGGGATCCAAAGTGGAGGGCAGAACAACTACCTCATGTTTTCTGGAGTTAGTGCTCTCTTGGTGTTGGTTCTTGTACATTTGATCTTGTTTCAGGGCCAGCGAGATGCCCGGGGCTGGACTGTTCCTGCCACGGCTGCAGGGTGCCAGGAGGAGCTGGCAGCCCTGTTCTGCCCCCAAATTGGTTCCAGTAATAGAGGAAGGTCGTTTCTTAGCTCCACCTGAGCCAAACTGAGGATGGGGTTGGTTCTGCTCGGCCACCTCAAGGGCCAGGGACTGATTCCATTCAGAGCTGGCTGTAGGACGGATGGGCTGAATCATCCTTTGGAGGATGGTGCCTTTTCTACCTATTGCCCATGGCCCACTGCAGTGACTGCACAAACTCAGACTGTATGTGGAACTCAAAGATTTGGGGAGTCCTGTGCAGGGAGATGATCTTCACTGAATAAATTCAGTTTTTGTGGAGGCGTTTTATAGAAATCTGTAGGTCTCTTGGTAGATTTCCTGGTGTGACTAACATTTTGTAAGACTATTTTTGTTGTTAAAGACAAACAGACAGAAAAACGATACTGATCTTTAATTTTAGTCAAAACTTGAGACAGCAACACTGTACACAGACCGCTTATTTTCATTATCAGTTTTATTTTGTTTGTTTTTTGGGTTTTTTTTTTTTGTAATGTGTTAAAACTTGGTCACACACTGTGTTCATACTGAAATTTCCCATGCTGAGTGAGTGCCTCAGGCTAAGGGGTTTTTGATAAGGTTTTGCTAAAATAAATTGGGTGCTTGATATTAGGAGTCTAGCAAAAACTCTGTTTCGATTATAGATCTGTACAATTAATTTATTTTTAGTTTGCTTTGGAAAAAAAAATAATCCACAAAACCAGACACACTCAACAAACTACATTAAAAGAATTTTAGGACTGCAAAATTAGCATGCCTATGGGCTGGGTGCCCTGTGCAAAAGAATATTTTCCATTTATCAAGTAATTAAGGACTGTGTTGTAACACACAGAAAGCCTTTAAATTCTTAAAATGGACTTTAAAAATGTTCCTTCGAATGGATTTTTGTGGATGTAATCTTTTTAGAGAGGCTACATTTGGAATTTAGAACATAGTTCAGAGTGGTAGAATTATTAATAATTTACCTTGACTTATTTGACTGCAGGATGATGTGCTAATAACAATAAAACCACAAGAAATAAGGGAATAGATATTTTTGGCATTTAAAGAATGAAAAAAATGTTAAAATGGAGTAATATGATGCAAGAACACTGACTGTCTTTTGTCTGATGTGAGGAGGTACCTGGATTTGGGAGACTGCTTGAGGCAGGACAGGGACACTGAGAAGAGAAGCAGGTTGATTTTGCTGCTGTGCACTTGCTTATGATAACACGAGGAGTCAAAGTCTTTAAATTCAAGCCCGGTCAGTCTGTATCTGAAGTGCTCCCAGAATTGTTTTATCTCAGACATATGTTCTGAGCACGTATTAGCGACATTGTGCAATCCCTGCCTGTAATTTCTCTTTTCTTTCCATTCCAGGTACAAAATTTTGTTCTTACAGCTGATGTTTGGGCATTATTATCTTTTATCAAGAGGCTGAGTCGCCCTTTGTGTCTCTTCTCTGATGAACTAAAAAAAATACAACCAATCTAAAATGAAGTTTAACTGGAATGTATTGGCTTTCTCTCCGGCTTTAAATCTCAGAACTCAGCTCTTCAGCTCGCATTCCCCTGTTAATCTCCAGTCTGATGTTCCTCAGGCAAACTGACTGCTTTTGATCACATTAGATCACTAAACAAAAGGTCAAATACACAAAAAGTCTCAAGCATCTTGTGAAGTTAACCCAAGGTGACAAGTCGGATGATCAAAGCGCTAACCTCCCATGTGCTAAAAAAGGAAGGAATGTTCTGTTGCTTTCTCTCTTTTTTCACTTGCATGATTGCTTCATTTTCCTCCCCTAGGTTGTGATTCATTCATCTGGCAGTCTGTAAGATGTGTACGTGATGTGACACTGGATGTTCAGCTGTGTCTTTTATCAGTGGAGAGAGAGGGAAGCCTCACCACGGTGTCATTCATCCCATCCTAAACCAGGTGAAATCATCTCTTTCCATCCACTGTAGAGGGAAACTAAAACTTCAGATCTAATTTTTAAAGATAAAATTAAGTGAGATTCATCTCACCCCTAGTTGAGGTTAATTGTTTGGAGAAGATTCTATTTGTTTTAAGCTGGGAATCTTTGTTTGTATCTGTGGCGCATCATGATTAGCAATGATGGCAAACGCCTCAGAATAGCCCGTGGGGTAATTAGCGTGTTCTTGAATATTGCTTCATTCAGGAACCTCGGTCCTTTTAAAGGGAAGAACAGTCACATAATGCACACATGGGAGAAAATATTCCCACTTGGGTGACAGTTTTTTCACAACTCCTGTGACAGAGGAGGTTTCAGTACTGAGAAGGAGTGAGAAAATACTGACTTTTCATTCAAACTGCCAAAGTGAGGTCTGGGTGGTAAGTGATTTTGTCAAAAGCTTTTTTATTTAAAAAAAATAAATCATGCAATGCAGTGATGTTATGTTTTTTTAGTGCCTTAAAATTAAAGCTGATTGTGGAATAGATGTGAGAGCCAGCATGCAATTTAGGTGGGTTTTAGGCATCTAATACAAAAAAAATGAGCCATGAAAACAAACTGTGCAGCTGATGGAGAGTTTATAGTGTCTAAACTTCCATTAGAAAGATTGCCAGAAAATTTAACCTGACGTTCTGCTATTGATCTTAATCACAGCTGCCACCATCTTGGTTAAAAGGACTAGAAACACACTTGGATCATAGACCCAGTCAAGAAAAGTGCGGTGTCCCAGCTTTTATATCCTCTGAAAGGCCTTGCATGGTGTCTCTGGAGCAGAGCTGACCCGTCCCAAACCGAGGTTTGTGGATACACGCCTAAGAAAAATGTAGCACAGGTAAATAAAGTGGTGACAAGAGCAGTAAACACATAATCTTTAACTTTACTCTCCCCTTCTGTCAAAACTCCTCAAACAAACAATGTTTTGATATGTTTAAAAGATTCCGGGTTGGTTTTTTTTTGAGTGTCCCTCTTTTAAACAGCAGCCAGTTTGCTGCAGAGGTCTTTTAAAAATGTCTGATCTAGGGAACATTCAGAGCTTTCAAAGACTGCTAAATGAAAATACTAATATAAAATCACAATCAGTCAAGTAGAGGAATGGCTAATGGAAAGATACAGTGAAGTTTTAAAGGGTATGTTTTCTTTTGAGAAGGACATCTTGTCTTCTGATGGGGAAACTTTGTTGCTTTGGGAGGGTAGCTAATCCTTTTTCTTGTGGTCTGGTGTAGTCATAACACCAGGAGCTTTTGAACTTTGTCCGCTGTATTGGTTGCATTCTTTGTGTGTAGAGTGGGTTTTGGCACACCTCAACTACGACTCCCTGGCTCTTTCCTTTGTTGGCATTGACCACATTCCATCGTGACACACCACTGATGCCTTTGGTGCTAGGTCACTTGAAATGTTTTAAGTCTTTCATTCACCACCTGCACCAGAGGCACCTCAAAATTAAGTAGCTACAGGATTTTAGTTGTAATTTAGCACCACACTACTGTTACATCGCCGGGCAACAGGTTCCAGGTTCCTACATTATTGTCCACACAAATGTAATATTTGAGATATAGCATTGCAATTCCTTCTACAAACTTTTGTATGTAAATTTAACAAAAAACCAAAGGATTAGCAGAAAGTAAATATGTTGCCAATACTCATGTGATTGGGGTAGAATTTTTTTGGTGAAAATAAAATCATAGAAAAAAAATCTGCTTTCATACATACAAAATAACTGCAAAAGTGTAGCCCTATGAATATATACTCATTTAAACAAATATGTGTTTTCTGAATGGGTTATTTCACAGCATGAATACAGTAATGCTTGTTATAGGATTGGGCTTATAGGTATTTATACTTCCAATTCATTAATTGAAATTTGTTAATAACCTATCTAAACCCCATTCAAATTATCCATCTCAGGCATTTTTTCTGTAAATACTTGTTTATAAGGGTATATCTGATTTGTTTTTTTGGTTTGTTTGTTTTTTTGGTTGGTTTTTTTTGGTTGGTTTGTTTTTTGTGTCTGTGTGTGTGTGTTTTGACAGTTTAATTCTCAATCATGTTATCAATTTGATCATAAAAAGATAGGTAAGGATAAGGTAAGATTAAAAAAAAAAACCTGAGACAAGTGTAGTTCTGTACAGGTTGATAGAAACCCAAGGGAAGTAATTTTTCCATGATTCTTTTCTAAAGCCTAACACTGAGGGGAAACTTGGAAAGATCATATGCCCCAGTAGTAGAATAGAAGTTATTTCAGTAAAAACATTCGGAGAGGTCCATTTCTGCAGTATTGTAATTGCCAGGTAGAACTTTGACTTACTTTATTCAAGGGAATGGCATCCAAACCAAAAAAATTTCATCATATTTTCTGTATGGAGCCAAAGTCTAAATAAAAGATACTGACAAAATGAGGGGTATGCATTTTTGCTTAAGGATTAGTCTCATTTTAATTGAATATCCACAGATTCTTATGGAATAATACAAAGCAAAAATAATCATAATACATACTTAACAGCAATCTATGTCTTCTAGCATAAACCACCTAATTACAAACATTTTAGAAAAATGACAGTTCACACATTTTTACATGTAGGTTTGGGTTAAAAGGGCCCACTACAAAGGAAAGAAAAAAAAACTGAGATAGATTCTGTTATATTGTCATGGTGACTTTTAAAATTCACTTTACCAGTAGCATGCTGTATTTTTGACTGCCAGTAAACATGGAAATACAAAAGAGAAAACATGTGCTTTTGTATTTATAGCAATTTTGCCTGTACATTTCACCTGCTGTCAGGCCAATCTGAGCTTATTGCCACCAGCAGTTCATTTACTCTTTTGTTTTTTCATCCCTAAATATGTAAAATAGAAGATGTGTCGCTTTTTAAAACCTTTACCACTTCAGTTTTTCTCATACATGTGTATACACATCTGTAAGCAAATAATCTTTGGAAAAATAGATGGAAAAATTGCAATGAGGTATGGTCTAAATATTCACTCACATTTACATGGTACTGTACAGAAGAAATTGTATCAATTATGCAACTTGAATATACAGCAGTATCTCAGTTTTATTTCCTGTGTCTGCCTTGTAAATTAAAATTAAAATTGCCGGACGGTCCCAAGTCTGGGTGACTCCTATATGTGCCAAAACAAGGTATAAAATTGTACTGTATAAATCTGGTGGTTGCTGCGTAACGCAGGGACAAGCGCCTGCATTTCTGAAGGCTGGACCAGGTCCTGTGACTACCTTAAAGAAATGGGAAGGTATTTCCTAGTCTGTCATCAACCGTACAGGAAGGGATCTGATTTTTCCATTTGTAGGCTGACGCTGGGTGAATGTTGAATTTCAGCCATTAATTAGACTGTGGGTAAGAATAACACCTTTTTTTGTGATTATGCTATCACGGCTGTAAAATGCATTATTCTACAGCTAAAATGTGGCCATCCAGGGATTCACCATTAGAAAATCTCATGAAAGGTAAAATCCAAGATGAGAAAATGTTGTTGATAATACCTGCTGTTTGATAGAATACAGTGCATTCATAAGTCAAAATATTTATCCTTCAGAGATGTTTTTATGAGGCAGGAACAGGGCCTGGTGTACATTTGGAACATTGACCAGTATAGCAGTATTGCTAAAAGGATGTAGTTTATTTCATTTTATTTTTTAAATGCGTCTAGATATACTGGCAAAAGTTCTAATGTAAATGCACTTTTACTAGCAACTTTTTTTTTTTTTTTTTGCTGGTATAGCATATTTCTCTCATAAACTTTGTCTCCAGTGGAAATGTAGAGCTTGTCTGGTGAACCGTTTTGCAAACAGGCTTTGAGAGAAACTCTCTTTAAGTAACTGGCAAAGAAATTTGTAAAAATGGCTTCAGCCACCTCAGATTTCTGTTTGGACTATTGTCCCCACTTGAATTTTGTGCAAGGTAAGTCCTGGGGGTTAAGCCGCCGGTTGACAACTCCCCACCAACATCTGCCACCTCCCAAACCTCCCTCGTGGTCCGTACAGTCGGTCTCTCACCACTGTGAGGTGGATGTCCATCAGTAACAATCTTCTGAAGATGAGCCCAGCCTTTTGGTGGTGTGTTTGTTCCAGCATGTAGTGACTGAAGCCTGTGTGGGTCCATCGACATCAAACCGAGACACGTTGCTCCGTGTTTGGTCCAGGGACACGCCAACTCGAGGGGTTCTGTGTTTCCAGAATTTGTAGCTACTTTGGTTTCAAGTAGCATCTAAAATCACTGTCTGAAAGAAGTTAATGATCCCCTTTTCTTTTTTTTTATTGTTGCTATAAAAATGCACTTTTTACATTTAGCTCTAGTTTATCCATTATGGGTTCCAGGTTCTTTTCTATGTTAAAAAGATACATAGACATCCATTCCTCCATCCAGGAACATAAAATTTATACACTCATAAAATTTTTTTAAAAATTAAAATATAGTGCATATTACTTAGAGTGCTCTATCAGAAAGTGCACTTTTTTTTTGAAAAAATTGTTTCAAACAAATTACAAATTGACTTTTGTATTCAAACAAAGGATTTCGTATCTTGAAATGAAATTGGTTTTCTGTCCTTTTCACAGCTGAACTCTTAACCTTGCCCCGGAGGAATTACTTAGAAAAAAAATATGAAACTTCATGTTCAGGTCTGCTCATTCTGTAGTTTTTCTGAAAATGTAGACATGGTGTCTTTTCTTTGGAAAAAAAAAAAGACAGAACAACCAAAACCCACATTCTTCTCATCACTGCTGAGGATCAGTCTTTTTCTTCAGGTCCCGCAACTAACATTTTCCATGTGTCCCGTAACACCAGTATTTTCCATGACGTTGTGAATGTTTTTCACTGAAGTGTTAAGTAACTACAGATGCATAAAAGGTTTCTAGAGTTGTACTTTGAAAACATTATGAAATATTCTAACAATTTTGTTCATGATCTACTTGTAAACTTCCCTTTCAGTGTCCAACTGCGTGGTGTTCTTGTGTGGAAAGCATAGCAGGGGATTTTTTTTTTATCTGAATGCATAAAAACAGTCTCAAAGGAAAAAAGGAAAATCTAGGTTTAAACATTATCAGTGAGAGATACTGAATTCACATATACTACAAGGAGATTTGTGTTTTATTTTTTTTTTTATAGTCTGAGCTAAATTTAATTCCATCAGAAGAGTCCTTTCGAAATTTGTGTGGGCTCCTCTAGTCCATCTGACAGCCCATGTGTGAAAAAGGCTGCCCAGCTCTGTAGGGCAGGTTAACTCATCGATGTTTGAAAATCTCCGACTGCTGCTTCTGTCCTGAAGCGATGTCTCTGCCTGCTTGGGACGCCAGGGACAGTACACCTTCTCTGGGAGGTATTATTGGCATAAAAACTAAACTCCAAAAAAACCCTGAAGTGCCATTTTAACTTGTAGCATAAAATTCACTCTTTGTCAATAACTGGCTCATAATGAAATTTCTAGAAAGTCACGGAGGTCGATGCTTCCTTGGTGCTTATTATTAACATGCCGGTGAGAGAGAATATGGAGTTTTCACCATTTTCAGCTTGGAGGGTTAATGCCGTGGCTGCAGTGCTCTGCTTTTCATGCAAAGGTCTCTTCAGTAAATACATCCACGATGGAAGTGCATGAGAAAAACTTATCTCAAATGAGGAGGAAAATTAGAAAGCATATTTGGTGCTCCTTTGTAGCATTCAGGGAAATAAAGATCTCATCTGTAGCAGTTTTATTCACTGAAAGTAAAAAAAAAAAAAAAAAAAGAGGCTTTATCTATACAGAGGAGACATCTCTATCTTGAGGAAAATCTTTCTTTGCTGGAATTGTCCTCCAGGGGATTGCAGACCTGAGAGACGCGGCAGTGATTTCAGAAAGCCATGGGCTAGGCTTGCCAGGTTTGAAATAATTCTCAAGTGGTGAAATACGCAGGTAATTCTTCATCTGCAGTTGTCTGCAAGGGGTTTTACCTGGTGCTTTAAGACAGTTCATGTCAGGTGGCTCTGGTGAAATCAGGAGTTCGCAAATGATTTGGGGGCAGATAGTTGTTTCTTAATTTTTTTTCCCCTCCTTTTCTCACAGAATCCCTGTGAGTCCAAAATACAGCTTTCAGAGTCTCCGTATCACATCTGCGTCTTGTGGTTGACTAAGAAGCTGATCCCAGATCCAGTCTGCTGCCTCCGCATCCACAGCCTTCTCCACAGGGGTTTTTCCCAGGCAGGTATGACTATAGAGAAGGCCCTTGTTACCCAGGAACTGGCAAGTAGGAAATTTCAAACATTTAGCAGCTTGTATCCGCAACAGGAGGTATTACTAGTGAGTGATTGTCCATTGTCATGAAATCAATACAAAGACAAGGTGTGAAAAGCTTTCCTGTCTGTAAGGCTCCTTCTTAAAACCAGACCTTTTTGGTGTGTGTGCGTGTGTTGATATGAGAAGATACTCATAAGAAGGTTCTGTGGAGGCTGCCATGCCATAGGGGACACCCTTTTTCAAAGTTATCAGAGTGCCTTAAAACTGAGACACAACAAGTTGGGGGAAAAACAGGGCATTTACTCATAGGAATGGGTCCGTGTGAGTTAATAAAAGGAACAGGCAATGAATTAACTGAGGCAGTCAAGGCTGGAAGAGGTGCCTAGACCAGTGGGCACTTGGTATTTTCAGGAAGAAACAACTACTGGCTATAGAAAGGATGAAAATGCACTCTTTTCATCGCCTGTGTTAGTTACTCCCCAGGGCAGCAGCTGTTGTAATGTCTGTACGGAGGGAACCGGGTGTGCAATTTAAAGCAAAATGTCTCCGTGCTGGCCAGCAGCAAGATAGGGGCAGGGTTTATAATTTAAACAAAAAATATATCTCTTTCTGGGCTGGTCACTAATGGACTACAGGATGCTCTTAACTTATTACGAGGAAAAGTGGTATCTATCTGCGCTACTTAATAGCTCTCCACAGACCATCATTGAAACACACTAGAACCTGTCCTGAAAAGTGCTATTCTTGGCTTGTTTTGTGGGGTTTTTTTGTTGTTTGATTTTTTTTTTTTGGAAGTAAAATGTTTTCAAAAAGTTGAAAGGACTTTGCATCTTGGAGATGGTGGGGGCAGGCTCCGTGATCTTACAGAACTCAGAATAAGATGGTGACAAGGTCTTCTACCAAAAGGTCATTTACGTGGGTGACTGCCAGGCTGTGTCCTTCTTCTACTCCATTCATTCCACTACTTCTATTCATGACATACTGGGAAGGAACAGAAAGACAGAGTTATTTTTAGAAAGCAAATTGTAGTAATTTTTTTTTATTTATTCCCACTATGTCAAAAAAATATGAGTATGTTTGGCTGTAATCCTCCCCAAAAGTGTATCAGGGCCAAAGATAATGTCATTCATAGCTTTAATGGGCTTTTTTTCTTCTCTAAGGACTTTTCCCGAGAGTACAGAACCATGAAAAAGTAGGGTGAGGGCAGCTCTGCAGTGAAAGCCCAAGTGCAGACCTTCACCATGTGGCAAACTTCAGGTCATTTATTGAGGGGCAGCTTTTCCCCAGTGCCCCCACGGCAACTGCAGTTGTGTCTGGTCCATGCGTGGGAACAAACCACAGTGGTGGTGGTTGTAGCCACAGCCGCATTGCAGTGGGGTGAAAGTTTGTCCTCTCCCTCTGCAAAGTGGCAGATGCCTCTTCTGCACTGGGCAAGTGTTACCTGGCTAAAGAGGTCCTGGGTTTAAGATGACCTGGGTCCTGGTCGTCTGGCCTTTCCTGTTAGAGGGTTATGAACACAATTGGATCTACCACATAGAGCCTGACAAAAGAACGGGGTACAAAACAAACCTGGTTTCTTGATCCTCTGCTGGGGGCACAGGCCTGCTTGGAAGAAGAGAACCAGCAAAACAGTAAATGAATCTCCACTGCAAAACCAATCACCCTCACTTCTGGCCCTGGGGTCCCATTTGTTTCTTGCCACAATTCAGACTCATCCTATGGACCTTGGCAATTTTGATCAAAGCTCCTTTTTCTCTGGGAAGAGAATAGCAGAAATACGCACTGTTCCCCCTCAGGAGCTAGTTAGAATAAGAAAAGAGAGGCTATATCACTCTGAAGCAGAGCCAATACCAGGCCAAATTATCCTGGCATAGGATTTTGAGACTGTCTTCTAAACCTCCCTAGAATTTTCTTTCCCATCTAATGTTACAGCTTCGGATCTTGCCTTTCTGCACACCCGGGCTGTGCCTGACAGCAGTATTTGGCTCCCTGCATTGCACCAGCGTGCAAATGCTACAACTGAATGTCAGGACAATGTTCCCCGGTGCCTCTGGCTCCGGTCCATGACCAAACGGGTTCGCTAGCTTTAGAGAGGTAAAAAGCAGTGTCAGGAATCCGTTCACATAGGTTAAGGTCAATAACATCACAAAAGCGATGGCACAGGGAGCTGTCAGGGAAAGGAGAGGCTTTACCAGTTCCCAGCCACTTTAGAAATGTCCTGTTGGGTCCTAACATCTCCTGGGTGAGCAGAGCCTGGCTCCTGGGGGTGCTACCAAACAATAGGGCTGCTCTCCTCACCAGAGATGGTTTAAGCTATTTTGTAAGTGAAGGATAAATAAAAAAGAGTAGTTACCTTTCCTTCTCAGCCATATATTGCTTCTCTTCTGCCCTGTAAACACAAATTGCATTTGAAATCTACCATCTAGGGGCAAGCAGTGTGAAAAGGTAGAGTATTAAGGCATTTCTAAGGTGATAGCTGGAGCTCAGAGAGAGGTTACAGGTCTGATCAGAAATGACTGTTGGTCCCTGTGATATGTGACCTTGATAATCCTCATCCTTTCAGGATGCCTCTGTTGGCCCTAGAGGGATGTAGCTGACTTATTTGGGCTGGACGACTCGCTTTTTAGCAACTAATGAACCGAATCATCCCAAACTGGCATTTCCTGCTCAGTTCACCAGCAGGAGGAGGTGTTATTATAGTACATCGCTCTCCTGCTGACCCAGCAGCTCTCTCCTCTTTCCACAATTGCCTTTTGCTTTTAACGGAGCTGACATATCACTGTTTATGGCCACCACTTCTAACCTAAATCACCGGTGATGGAACAGGTCTAGAAAATGAAACAAAATAAACTCTAAACTAATGGCCCTCTTTATGCCACTCTGGCAGAATGAAGTAGCTTTTAAAACAAGCTCTAGCTCTCACTTTAAGGTCAATTTGCATGGTCATATGGGGAAAATGTGCCATTTCCATACATAGAGGGATTTCTGGTGACCTTTGCGGGCACATACGGTGCACGTTCAGGATGTGTGCAGTGGTGGGGTTAAGAGGAGCAGTTCCATGGACAAATAACCTTTTAATCAAACTTCTTGTCCCTCCTGCAGCTTTTCCTTATTTTGGGAAAATCAGTAGACAATAAGTGTAGGCTGTGTGGGGTATCAGGGTAGGAGGAACATGGAATTTACTGGTTATAACACAAATAATGAGAAGAGAAAGCAACATCATCCCAAGAAAACAAACCCACCATCCCTCCCCAAATTAATTTTACCTTTCTTTTCTGGCCTTGATCCTCTCTTCTTCGTATCTGCAACAAACAGGAAACATTCTGTAAATGTTACCCTGTCAGGACTGTTCACTTTTAAGCAAAAAGCAATGTTTGCTCTGAATGTGTCAGAAACTGCAGACCAGCACAGTGTTCAGGCTCCTGCTTGGCACCAGTAAGATACAGGTTTGCCCCAGGCTCTGGGTTTCCAGTACATGGGTTTAGACTCAGTACAATATCCTGCTGCAGAAGATTTTTGTCCTGTGCATCCTTGGAGCTGCGTGTGCCCGGGCTCCCTCTGATACTCACTGTAAGACACAGTCTGGAATCTGCACGTGCTCCATTGGGATAAGTTGCTCCAGTTCCTCCAGGCTGTGAACATACTGGATCTTATTGATAAACTTCACACTGGCAGAGAGAGAGAAAGAGAATGTGCCTGAGGTCTTGTTTTGATGTTCTTTCCACAGGAATTCAGAATTTTCCTGATGGAAATGGGGATTTCTGCATCTCTGGATCCTCTGTAGTCTGAGTGTACCCATCTCCTCCCAGTGCTAATATGCTGATGACTAAAAATTGTGGGGAGGTGTCACATCGCTCTACCTCACTTTGCTTTGACCCTCTCAGTATCTGTAGGAGGGAAAGAGGACCATCATTCCTGCCCTTCCCAGTAAATCTTTAGGCACTACCCACTGGGACAAGCTTTGATCTGGATCCAGACCACCACAGTGTCTCCTAAAACCACCTTGGGAGTTGTCCTTGGGAGGATCACAGAGATGTAGGACAAATGCTGAACAGTCTCACCTTGGTCACTACCAGTAAAAGGTGAGGTTAAGATATAATTCGTGAGATTAAATTTCCACTCCAAAGCAAGCTGAGTTTGGGAATATGTTATATTTACCTGATGAAGGGACGGGATATAGCCAGCACTGTCCGGATGAACCATGAAGGATGCACGATTATCAGTGCTTTGAGGTTTTTACGCAGCCTGTGGAAAAGCCACGGGACAGAAAGTCAGATTCAAAGCAGCTTTTCTGAAACTCACCTGTAATGTGGAAGGGCACTGATAAGCATCACTGGCCTCATCAGGGTGTCTCCACCCAAAAGCCCTGCCCGTGGCGTCAGGAGCCCTATTTAAGCCCAGAACCCGCAGGTTTCAGGAGCACTGCTTTGGGTGCTGTATGAGCCTGATCTCTGTGAAGGTGCTTGTGAGGGAAGGAGGAAGAAGAGGCAATGAAGAGATGCTGGAGTAAGTCAGAAAGCTGTGATAGAGGAAGGAATTACAGAGTGTGGGGAGAGAAGAAGGAGGGGTGGCTGGGAAAGGCTGTGAGGAAGCGGTGGAAGAGATGTGGGAAGAGAACCAGGAAGAATGAAGAGGCAACACCAACAAGCTTCTCACCTTCTGTCTATCATCTGATAGCACTTCTTCAGCCAGCCAAGGCCTGGCATCCTCCTCCGGGGCGTTGCTCCATTTAGGTACACGATCATATAGTCCTCGGCCACCAGCAGCTCCAGACTGCTGATCACATATCTGTTGGGTGGTGAGCAAAAGCAATGGGGACATCAGACTCAAAAAAGGTCCCTTGAGGTTTCTTCAGGTGCCTGTGTGTTATCTCAAAAGGACTCCAGACCCCTTCTTTGTAGACCTGGAGTTTCAGACTCTCTTGGCACGCCTGCGGGATACCTAGGGGTATTTCTCAGGGATTGCTGGTGCTTGTTAGCATAGTGCACACACTGATGGACATCCCTGCACCATTCTTCTGCCCAGCAGAAGGACCCACCAGCTGTTCAGCATCGTATATGTATGCTCCAGCCTGGCTGTGAGTCCATCACTGGCATAATTAACACTGAATGTTTGAATGCTTCGACTTATTGTACTTGGATGCAAATGCTGTGGGCAGTGTCTCATCCAGTGATGCTCGCTCCCATCTGCAGCTGCACACTGGGTACATTTGGCCTGGGTTCAAACTGTTTCAGCTGAGGTTCCTGATGCAATGAATGCACAGAAACTGTTTCCCCAGAACCCGGGTTACCTTCCTTGTCCTCCTCTCCCTCATAGACCTTGACCAGCCACTTACAGGAAGAGGTTCTCCATGATATAGTGGTAGTCAGCCAGGTTACTGTCCGGGAGGTAGCAGGCAGCAAAGACAATGATGGCGTTGAGACCTTCTCCATAGTACCCTGGGAAAGAAAGACACAGACACCATCAGTGACTCTTTCCAGGGGGTGACGCAAGAGTTGATGGAAAAATAGCAGCAGAGATGTATTGCCAGATTTGGGCCTGGGCTGGGTTTTGTGCCTCTATTCAGCTGTAGGTAAGTGTTTGTCCCTCTTATGGACCTCTTTCACAATTAGATTTGTCTCTGATACTGCTTTTGGCTCTAACATGCACATGGGTTCGGGGGGAAATTTGTGTGTGTCAAAGCATGGAGCTGAGGGCTTCACCCTGGGTCGTTGCTTAGCTCTGCTCAGATTTCAGAAATGGCCACTAACTGTGGATGTGGCCTTTAGCTCTGCCTCTAGAGACAGCTCAGGCACTGAGCTACAGAGGGATTGAGCACCTGCAGTCCCTCCATTGCTGTCCACACCCTGGGCTTGCTCAGAGCCAGCTTTATCACTGCTTTGGTTTAAGACTGTTACAATGACTATATGTTTTTTAGCATGACCTGGGTGCTTTTCTGCTTATCCGCCACGTAGTGGTTCAAAACAAATAACAATTTTTCCCTAAAGACAATCAAAACAATCAGCCATGGCATCCTCTCCAGCTTGACAAAGATGGACTGAGAGAACCCCACCAAGCCAGGATTAGGCCCCCCTTCCCCTTACCTCCGTGTGTCACCACTCTCATGTAGGGTTTGATCATCTGGAGGTCGATGCGGTGCTCCTGCTCTCCAATTATGACAGTCCTCCAGAGCCGCCCGTTAGTAGCGCTCCCATCTTCTGTCCCACCATCCCCAAAGAGGTCTGCACTGTCCCCAGGCATGTTCTTGGCTGTGGCTACGGGAGTGTCATCTTGAAAAAGGGACAAAAGTTTCTGCCTTTAATATGATGTACGAAGAGGCTCTGCAAGGACTTTGGGGTGCAGAAAGAGACAGTAACAAGCACAGAGTGGGGATGGCCTGTTTCATCTGCAGCTTTGATGTGTGTAAGTTTGCGGTTCTTAATAATCTTGCTCCATTGCTGAATTGTAATAGAAATAAATTTAACATCCCGTGCTGCTTATAGAACCTGCCGTCGGACAACGGACCTTTTACTGGATACTCCTTTAGATCCATCTATATCAGCTGAAGAGGGCATTGCCTGTGCCGGTTGTCTTCCGATCTGCTAGCAGAGCTGCTTGCATGAGTCATTCTTAGCCCAATTCAGGCAAAATAAGCCAAGTTAGCCAAGACCACATTATTCAAGATGTTTGAACCTTCATGTGACAGCTCTACTGGCAGAGGTGAGCAGGCGGCACCTTCCTGCCTGGGGTGGTGGCCCAGCCACAGCTGGAAGGGCCTATGTGTCCACAGCTTTATGCCTGATCCCAAATTATGGCTAAACTGGTGTTTGCAAGCCCCTGAACACACTATCCCCAGATGGAAGTGCTGAGATAGCCCAGAAGTCTCAGTAGTGCTATAGCTGGGGTCCTGGTGGGGCAGATGTTCTGTGGAAGATGGGACTTGGTTGTCTGTGCTGTGCTTTGCTGCTGGGGAAGTTGGTCCTCAGCTGCTGCTGGTGAGTTGTGCCAAAAGTGGTTAAAATGAGACTAAAAAAATCCCCAACCCCTGCAAACATTCACCCCAAACCAGCCTTTTACCTTCCCATTCCAGTTCGTTCCCATTCCCCAAGAATTCGAGGGAATCTGTCTCATCAGGAGTTTCGATATCGTCCACATTAATGTCCAGGTCATCTGGTGTGTCCAGGAAGTCATCGGAGAGAATGGAGCCTTCACTCTGGTCCAGGGAAATGTTGATTTCAGGTGCAACAAGTGTCTTCCGCTTACGATGCGCCCCATTAAAGTTTAAAGTATTTGGGGGAGCTGGAGTTAAAAAGAAAATAACTGACAGGTTGTCCTCATCCTGTATCCTTAGTGCAAGATGTGGTGCTTTCATTATGGCTTCGTTATGGCTTTCATTATTTCAGGCTACGATTTTGGAAGCTAAGGGTGGGGGATCATGGCTGGGAGGTACTGGGTGCCTGCAGGTATGGCTGGACAAAAGTGCCCACACTTCTGAGATACCTATTTCCTCCCCCAGTTTCTGGTGAAAGATTAGCAAATTCAGATCTCTGCTGGTTTCCTCTCCCACATGGGAATTTTTGCAGATACTCCAAGGGTATCGCCCTAACTGCAAGCTGCCATTCCCATAGGCTTGTTTTCCTTTGAACTCCTGATAAGGCAGGCTGGTACTTACAGGATGTATTCTCGTCTTCTGTAGGGCTGCCCAGCGACTCCATCCCCGTCTCTTCTGGGAGAGGTCTGCAGGCAAGCCAAGGTGAGGAGGTAAAAAGACAGGAGATAACAGCTGATGTTTAGAAGAAAGTCACTCCATGACAGACAGTGGAGAGAACAGGAGACATCAGGATAAAACATTCAACCCCTTTCCCTTTTGCCTGTGAGCTCAGCCTGAGGGATGCCCTCAGCTGATTTGAAAGCACCCTGCAGCTGTGCTTTCTTACTGGTGCAATCTCTGGTAACCTCCTGCATTTACCTTCCGATACATCCCATGTGCAGCCATTCTGCCAAAAGGCTGGAAAATCCATCCAGGGACACAGGAACAAATCTTGACCCCAGAGGAACCTGGTAAAATCCTTACTCTCTCCGTGTTACCCCTGTTTTTATCTCTGGCAGAAGTTTGAGAGGCAGTGCCAGGCTCTAGGGCTCCTCATCAAGGGTACCAGGGACCATCTTCTGCTGTTGCCTTCTGCCACAGGCCCTGGCTGCAGCAGAGCAGAACTTTACCCGAAGTGCCTGCTACAGCCATCTCTCCCAGGGACAGCTGGTCCCTGGTCTGTAGGGACTTTGCTCTAAGGCTGTCAGTGTTCAAGACATGGATCAAAGCTTAGGTGTGATCCCAGAATTGTCACCCCATCCTCCCCTCGGTCCCCATTTGACAAAAGCTGACAGTGATACCCAAACCCTGCTGAAGTTTGGAAGCAGTTTCATTCTGAGCTGAGATTCAGGCACCAGCACTCAAACCTGCATTTCGGAGCCAAAGGGTGATCCATTCTCCCGTTCTTAGAGCAGCCTTTCAGTACCTGAAAGGGGCCTATAGGAGAGATGGGGAGGGACTCTTGATCAGGGAGGGGAGTCATAGGACGAGGGGGAAGGGTTTGAGCCTGAAAGAGGGGAGATTGAGATGAGATGTGGGGAAGAACCTGTTTGGTGTGAGGGTGGTGAGAGCCTGGCCCAGGTTGCCCAGAGAAGCTGTGGCTGCCCCAGCCCTGGAGGGGTTCAAGGCCAGGTTGGAGGGGGCTTGGAGCAACCTGGTCTGGTGGGAGGTGTTCCTGCCCAGGGCAGGGGGTAGGACTGGGTGAGCTTTAAGGTCGCTCTCAATCCAAACCAGTCTGTGATTCCTGGGGCTCCATGGCAGAGGATTTGCAGCTTCTCACTCTTGGCTCCTGCACCCTTGGTATCAATCACCACACCTCCAGCTGGAGGCTAGAAGCATCAATTGATTTAAAAGTTCACTTTCCTGCTAATGCCAAATCTCATTACATGGCTGTCGCCCTTTGGAAGTTGCTGGAGTTGCTCCTGACCCATACTGGGGTAAGTGAAATCAGAAGCTGGTCCCCAGTACTGGGGTGAAGATCCCTAGCTGGTGGCTGAGCAGCACTCTCCCACCCTGAGCAGCATGCTTTCTGGATGCTTTTCCCCTTAATTTGAGCTGAGACTTGTTCCTGTCCCCTGGCGTTGGCTGGGTTTGAAACTTCTTGTGTACCATGACCAAACCCCATGATGCCAAAGATGTGTTTAAAAGGAACCGTCCTCATTTTATCTTCCTCTTGCTGGAAGTTCTCCCTCCACTGGGGGAAGAGCTCATGCCTCCAGTTGTAAAATTCTGGATGCTGGGACAGCCCTGGGGTGAAACCTGGGGGAAAACCCACCAGTTTTAAGGCAGTGCTTTAAGGATGGGGATGGGGCTGGTCTCCAGCAGCTGCTGACCTTAGGGTCCAGCGATGGCAGGGAGAGAGATGATGGGAATGGTACCTCTGAGCCTGCAGGAGGATATGGCCTTGCTCTGCCCTACAAAGGCTCCTCTTCATGCTGCCATGACACCAGAGCTACCAGCCAAATTAAACCCTATAAATATTTAGATTAAGGGATAATCCTCTCCTAGCTGGTTGTTGTATATTTATGAGAGTTGGAGACCTGATCAAAGGCGCTTGCTCCTTGCTCGCCTGTGCAGCACTGGGACCCCGGGGGCTGCCACAATATTCCTGAGCCGTCAGAAAGATCTCTCTGTCCCCTGCCCCTCACCCTTCAGCTTCTCCTCCTCCTCCCTTTTGCTTTTGTTGTGCGTGGGGCCTGACTGGTTGTTTATCTGCCTGTGAGCTGGCGCCTGGCACAACTTGGTGATACAGCAGCAAAAGGAAAGGGGTGGGGGGGGAAGGCCCAGCTGCACCGAGTACGTGCTGCAGCCAGACACCCTGCTGTCTGATGCTGGGAGTCATTTAAGGGAAGCAATTCAAAAGTCAGAGGCGAAGAAAAGGGCTTTCTTACCTTCCCCAAGGATGCTCAAATCACTGCCTCCCAGTCTCCCGTGTAAATCTTCCTTCCCAAACGCAGCTAGCCCCAGCTGCCAGATTTTCTGAATGAAGCAGCTTTTCTAAGGGTTGGGTGCCACCATTTTGCTCTACTCTGTCATCGTGCTGCCCGGTTTCCCTCTAGAAGCACCTTCTCTCATGCCCCAACGAGCCTGAGAGCCCCCACCGCCCCTGATCCAATGGATGCGCGATGGAGTGAGCATGCTCCTGCATCCGCCCCGCGGCACGGCTACGGCATCATGGCAGGGCAGCGCTTGCACGAACAGCGGAGACAGACCAGAAGCAGGAGACTGAACCCTTGGGGAGAAACAGGAGGGGGGGGGGGACACCCTTTCCTCTCCACTCCCCGAGAGTCCTGGCATCTTTGCAGCCTGTAAGGCAGAAGCTCATTCTGCAGATCAGGTTCTCAGGGAGGGATAGGAATCTTGCCTTACATCCTTAATGAACAGCTGAATTCAGTTCCCCCAGCCCAGATTTTTTTTTTTTTTTTTTTTTTGTAGCAAGCTTGGTTAATCACAGCTAAGCAAAAATAGCTATGCAGCAAACTGTCTGCTAGAGAGCTACTGTCCCACATGCAGCAGCTTCTGCCCTATTATTTTAATGCTTCTAGGGGGAAGTGTCTTGAAAATCATTATTGATTCATTTTTAATGCTAGTTAAACACAGCTAGCCTTCCCTCATTTGTCCAGGGGTTGTTTGGGCTCTATTTCATCTGCATCATCCCTGACTTAATCCCTCTGCAGCAGTCTGTCAGCAAGTTGGGGAGCTGGTTTGTAGGGCTCTGGCCTTGTCCCTGCCACTGGCTTGTCACCCAGCCCTGGTCACATCCCTTTGCCTCTCCCTGTGCTTTGTTTGCCAGGTGGGAGTGACGATGCCCATGTTGGGTGGTGCTGAGGGCTCTGCTGAAGAAATGCCCCCTGAAGGCTTGGCTGTGGCTGGGGGAAGTCTGCTGCTTGCTCCTGCTCCAAGGTGATGGTGTGGGTTTGTGCATTGGTGTTCAGGTGCGAGAACAGCTTTGAACTGAGATTTAGTGGGGAGCCTTGGGTCAATGTTTTCCTTTCTCTACCTCACTTTCCTTTCTCTATCCCATCTTCCTTCCTACTCAATAAAAAGCTTGTCCCCCTACTCTGGGGGGGGGCGTTAGGTTGGCAGAGATCCATCAGCCCAAAGTTCTGCCCAGCTCTGCTCTCAGAGGAAAGAAAAAACCCATCTGAGAATCTCAGGGGCTTGGCTGAGCCCAGATGTGGGGACAGCGGAAGGACAAGCCATGTCATGCGAGCCGGGTGCTGGCAGACAGAGGTGCTTAGATTAATGATGCAGCTGGACCCAGGCTAAACAGAGCAAAGCTCATCCATGGTGCCAAGGGAAACAGGAGACCCTTTCTGGCATGGCAGGATCTCTGCGTGCCCACCCGTGCAGCACACTGCGCCTCTGTCTGCGAATACAGGGGCTCTGTGGGCTGCCCGGGGGAATCCAGCTGCAGCTGGGACAGGGTGAGATGGCCCTGAAAAGCCCCTCAGTAGCCCAGACCTCGGCTGCAGCAAGGCTTGGGGTTGGCCATGCTGTGTGCGCCCCAGTGAGATGCTGCTGGGCTGTGGGCTTCAGCGCTGAGTGTGTGGGGCAACGCTTGGGTGTGGGTGCAGGTGAGTGCACCCTTTGGGTGGCTGCAGGGAGTTCTGCACACATTGAGCTTACAGGGATTTTTTTTTTTTCTTTTGGCACTCTGTGCAGTTAATAAAGTGCCTGTGAAGGTGAAAGTTGCCACTTCGGCACCTTCTGTCACCCACACATCCTTTCTTACAAGGTTTGGAGCCATTGAGATTCTGCAAGTCAGTGCCAGTGGGCATTGCATCCCAGTGACTCTGCTTCTTGTGGCAAATTCCTGGCAAAGCTGCACTGCTCTGTTTCATAGAATCATGGAATGGTTTGGGTTGGAAGGGATATTAAAGCCCACCCAGTGCCACCCCCTGCCCTGGGCAGGGACACCTCCCACCAGACCAGGTTGCTCCAAGCCCCCTCCAACCTGCCCTTGAACCCCTCCAGGGCTGGGGCAGCCACAGCTTCTCTGGGCAACCTGGGCCAGGCTCTCACCACCCTCACAGCAAACAAGTTCTTCCCCACATCTCAGCTCCATCTCCCCTCTTTCAGGGTCAAACCCTTCCCCCTCATCCTATGGCTCCCCTCCCTGATCAAGAGTCCCTCCCCAGCTTTCCCCTTTAGGGACTGAAAGGGGCTCTAAGGTCTCCCTGAACCCTTCTCTCCCCAGCTCTCTCAGCCTGTCCTCGCAGCAGAGGGCTCCAGTAGGAGTCATGCTCTGTTTGGGGAGATGCTGCTTGATTCAGAGATTCATTTGTTCATCCACGCTGATCTTGTCCTCCTCACCCTGCTCCTTAAACTCTCCTTGCACACTCACCAAGAGCTGCCAGAGCCAGCCAAAAAAATTATAAGCATTGAGAGCAGCCTTGCTACAGAAGTTCTGCTCTCCGGCCAGAATTGCCCTGTTGAAGTTAGGACTCCTTTTGCTTCTGGGGCTGGTGGGAGCGCCCTGCATGCTCCATGTCCTGCTGGTTTCTTACAGGAAGAAATACCTTTTTTTTTTTCAGGGAACAAACCTGGGGAAGTCCTCATCTTGCCACTCTTCCTTCACATCCACGTTTTCCATCCGCAAAGTGGCTTCTGTGGTTCCCATCGTGCTCGGAGAGGGTCTGGCTGCAGAGTGGTTCCCTCCAGGAAGGGCTCAGGCTGGCAGGTGGAAGACAAGAGGTTGGGATGGAGCATGGCTACCAGGGAACATTTAACCTGAACTGTCCAGAGCAGGTACATCGATACCGTGCTCCACAAAGAGCAGTGTGATAGCTGCTTGTTTTGCAAAAGGAACAAGGCAAAGACGTGGGGTTTTGTGGCCACTTGTCATGCTTTGAGCAAGAAAGAGGAGGTGAGGTTGGCCCTGGATCAAAGCAACAGGTTTATCTCTGCTCCCCTGTCACCTTAGCTCTTCGCCCTGAGGATCCACTGTCTGTGCTGATGCCCACCCATTTTGCCTTGCTACTCTTCTTGCAATACTCACCTCAACATAAACAAGCACCTCTGCCAGGGGAAATGAAATGTGACTGAAAGGGAAGAGAAGACAGAGATCTCCCCAGGCTGGTTTTGGGTTGGTTTGGCAGTAGCACCAGTTTCCATTTTGCTGGCCTGGGCAGAAGTTAATGGCTTTGGTTTTGCAGAGAAATCCTTGTCTGCTGCTGCCTGGTCCGTGCCCCATCTCTGCGCTTGTCTCCGCACCCAGGGTGATCAGGGAGAAAGGGAGGAGGGTGAGGAGGCCTTCACAGGGATGTTGGATGTCCTTCCACACCCCTCAAGAATTCACGCCTCTACCTTGCTCCCAGGTAAACCAAAGCAGATGCCAAAAAACCAGAGCACATCAAATGGAGACAAGGTGGGTGTGCTGGTCCCAGTCTGGGCCTTCTCCTGCACTGGTACTAACAGGAGAGATTCAGATCCCGCACCCCTAGTTCTCACCCCAGCACCCTTAGGTCCATGTATATTCTTTGCTGCACTAGAAGGTTCCTACACTGACAGCCAGCAAAAATCAGGCTTTTGTACCCATTTCCCAGGGGCTGCACCTGCAAATCCTACCAGAGTCTGGCCAAGGGCCCAGGACCAGCCCTTGTGGGACTAGCTCTGGTCAGGGGGAGCAGACACAATACTTTCAGATGGATGCTGCACCCGGAGGGGACAGGGTGAGGCCTTATCTCACAGAGAACATGTTCAAGTGAGATCAGCTCATATGCTGGGCACGTGCATTAACCCATTAACTGCAGGACAGTTTTGAATGTTCTTCCTGAGCTCGACCTTTACACTATAAACGTACCCAGGCACTGGCAGTAATATTATTTTTTTTTTAAGGATAAGGGATTTTTTAGGGTAGGTGATTTCCCAAGTGGATGGGGCTGCTCTGTCTGGCCCCTGGTATTGGGGAAGCATCTGGCAAAGTTTAACCCATTGCTGTAAGGCTCTTCTAGAGAGCCAGGGCCCTTTCTGCTTCTGCTTGTATTTACAGAGGATGTCGCTGGCGATGACCTGGAGGGAGATAAATCTGTCTGTGTATCTGCTTTAAGGGAATGAAGCTACGTAGAGGCCTGAGTAAATCCGTCATCCGTCTTTATTACGGGCTCTGCCAGAGACAGGAATCAGAGCAGAGAGCTGTCTGTGAGCATTGCAGGGCTCTCTCCCCTCCCAGTGTCTCCCAGCCGTTCCTCCCAACATACACATCATGTATTCTGTCCTCACCCCCATTCCCAGCTGCATGCGATGCCCATGACACAGTCACACATGTCTCCGTTTTTGATTTCCCTAGATGCAGGCAAAGGAGATCCCTTGGGGCCCAGAGAGCCCCCATCGTCCCTCCCTCCTCCCCGCCGCTGTCATCTGCTTTCTGCTCACCCTGCAGGCATCATGGAGGGAGGAAGAGAAAGGGAAGATACTGAAGCAAATCCCAGGCTGGAGCCTGATGTTTCTTAATATCAAACAGTATGGAAGCCCAGATGATGCTGTACTCACCGATGCTTGTGGCTAACGAGGAACAAAGAAGATGCTGTCTGTATCCCAGCCGGGCATTCCTCCCGATGGAGACGGGCTGCTCAGGAGGTCCAGCGCCTGGATCCGGACACCGACGTGTGCGTCTCTCTCAGCGCAGGAGTGTGGGGATGCATCTAGGTCGGCCTTCCTCACAGCGGTCCTGGCTTTGTGATTTGGATTTTGTTGGGCAGGGGTGGGAGGGGGAGAATTGAGGGCAGTTATTTGTATTCTTCCATGACTACTTCTTCCTCTGCTGCCTCCCTCCCCTCCAAGGTATTTTATTATTATTTTCCGCTTGCAGCTTGCTAAGCCTCGGCTCCCTTAAATCAGCTAATTGCACTGCTTTTGTGTGTGAGGAGGATGGCAGTGGTGACAGGGAGGGGGGTGTTATGGAGGATGGGTGGAGAGAGGAGCTGGAAGCACCCCCTTGGCAGTGTCACCTCTCTTCCAATTGGCTGCGAGGTACCAAATATCTCCCTACACCCTTCCTCCGGATGAATGATGCTGCCAGGGGCTGAACGCACTGCTGCTTGCTGCTTTCAGTGGGAGTGTGGGATGCCCATCATCTGGCAGGATTTGGTCCTGGAGGAGGCATGGGATCTGGGGAGGGGAGGGTGGGAAGGGGAGGGCTTTTTAATACAGTGCATAATTCGCTGGGAAAGTAAACAGGCGGCCTCAGTGTGTGGTAGGATACAGGATTATTGGTTCATCTTGCCTTGCACATACAGAGATGATTTGTACTTAAACCTTGGGCACCAGTCTCGCCTCTGGTGCCAGGGGCTGTACAGACAGACCCAACCGATGGTCCTCCTTGTGCCAGGAAAAGCTGTTCCTCGCTTCCAGGATGTCTGTAACTGTGTTAGAGCCCAAGACCTTTGCTGATTCCTTTGTAAATCTAAAAGTGAATGAAGAATCAGTGATTTTCACCTGCTCCAGGTTTGGGCTCACGTCTCTGCCTTCTTGTTCCTGGGCTTCAGCAAACTGCCTTCTCTCCAGCTTGGGCCAAAGCCTCAGCCCAGCTGCTGGGTGAGGTAGGGTTCGTTCGATGCTATCAAAAATCCCCCTTGTGTTTGCATCGTGCAGCCACCGTGCTTGGTGCTGTACAAAGACCTAGGTAGCTCTAGCTTCAGTAGTGACCCCCCAGCAAAGGAAGTCTGAGTCTTAGCAGAAATGGTCTGAGAGGACATCTCTGTCATTATCAACAGCAGAGCAGGACTGGGCAATCTGCCTGGGCCTGGGGTTTTCCTTTTACCCTGCACTAACGATGCATTTGATATTCTTTTTCAGGGCTGTTCAACAGGCAGAGAGGGGCTGCGGTGACCTGGGGACGGTGGGGACATGGAGGAGCGTTGTGTGGTGGAAGCAGGAGTCTACCTGTTGCACCTCTTTTCCTGTTACAGTAAGAAGAGGAGTCCTGTCTTGGTCTTGGCTCTCCTGCAGCCCCCTCACACAGTCCCAGCGTGGTCCGGACTCACCAGGCTCTGGAGAAGGGGTGATGTGCAGTGCTGCAGATAAAGTTACAATCCCTGCCTGCCCACCGAGGACACACCATCCATCTCCCATCACTTCATCCATTCCAGCCGTTTCCTGCTGCGTGCTTACATGTCCCACATGTTGGGCACGGGGACCTTTGTTTCCTCAGCAGGGAGGTGGCTGCTTTCCAGCCCTTACAATCACAAGTGGTGTAGCTCCATGTGGACATGGGTGTTCTCTTGGCATAAGTGGCTCCTGCAGCATGAGGTGCTGAGGAACAATATTTCCTCAATCCAGTGGGTGCCACTGTAAAAAAAGTGACACACGTTGGTGCTAGCTAAATGCTGCCAGCTCCTAGCCATGTGCATGGTCAGCCTGGTAGATGCAGGGTCAGACCTCAGACTGGTAGTGGGGTATCCCTTGCTCATATCTCACATGCTGAGCATCCCTGTGGTCCAGGATACACAAGATACTTATGGATCACAGAATCACAGAGTGATACGGAGTTGGAGGGGACCTCTGGAGATCATCCAATCAGAGCAGGTCCACCCAGAGCAGGAATGTGTCCAGGTGGGTTTTGAATGTCTCCAGAGATGAAGACTCCACAACCTCTCTGAGCAGCCTGTTCCAGGACTCTGCCACCCTCAAAGAAGTTCCTCCTCATGTTTAGGATCTTTTAGGGATGCATTATAATTCTTTATATATATATTCTATATTTCTCCATTAGGAGCAGACAGAAGATCCATGGAGACAGAAAGAGATGCCAGGAAGTCTGTAACACTTGATGGCTCCAAAGTTAATCATCAAAGTCTGCAGGGGTCGTCTCTGGCTAAGGTGAATACTTGCCTCTTACCTTCATTTTTATATGAAAAATGATCTTCTTGTCTTTTCCAAGGCAGCGTAAGCCAAATAGCACATGACAGCGTACGTATGCCTCTGATAGCATGTGAATGCCATCTACTGGCTGCAGTCCCGGGGCTTGGAGCAAGTCTACTTTTTCCAAACCCCATCAAGTCTGGTCACGGGGGTGTTTCATTGGCCACAAACTAATGGGCTGAGTTAGCCCATCTCTGCTCGCCAGGACAACTGGTTTTGTTGTGATTCCACTTTCTTTATGTATGCTGGGGTGTATAAAGTGAACACTGCACCAAGTTGATTTTCCAGTGCTGCAATTCCTCCAGGAATTCTGTGTTGAACTTGGCTCCTGCCGAGTCCTGCTGATTCGGAGGAGGCCATAGCAAGGCAAGGGAATGGGTTGTGCAGGATCAGGTCCTTCCTGGTGCTGGGTGTTTTCCCAAGCAGCTGTTCTTACCCTGTTCCAGTCCCTGTTGTATCTCCACATGCTCTTCTCATCTGGAACAGCATGTTTTTATGTTACTTGATAGCATGTTTTTTTTTAATCTGTGAGCCAAATTGTCAGATGAGGGGGAGACAAGGGCAGTGTGTCACTTTTGGAAAGACACTGATGGTCTTGTGAGTACCTTCCTTTTATTTCCCTGAACGTGATGCTCCTTTTTAGGCAGTGAGAACTTCTGCTGATGGGGACTTTCTGCAGTCCTGCAGGTCACCAGCAACCCAGAGGCTCCAGATTACTTTCCTACCTGTATGATAGGAATTATTGCCTTGTTCAAAAGTGCTGACGTTATTATTATTACAGCAAATCCGGCTGTTCCTTGTACACTGGTGGAAGTCAAAGCCAGGAACCTATTTTGAAGCCTACCACGGGAGGGCGATGGATTCCCCCCAGCCTGCGGGAAATATTCGCTTTTGGCTGAGATGGGAGATGCACGGAATGGGCTGTAGAGGTCCCCTTGCTCCAGGAGATGTCTGGGGCTGAGAGGTGACAGCGCTCCGGTGACTTTCTCCAAGGGGAAAGCAGGAACGGTAAGTTTAGCCCCAGCCTAAATCTGATGGCTCTTTGAAGACAGGCTGAGATGATTTTTCCAGAAAACCAATATTGAGATGGTCCTGCCGCTGGCCCAAGGAAATTTGCAAGGGAAAGGGATGCTCACTGGGCAAACTGGTGATGTGGGACTTTACTGGCAGCTAAAATCAAACCTTCCCCAAATGCTGCACGGGATGGGATGCTGGAGCTGACAGCTCACCATGATGTGCACATCACAGGGCTGAGGCGTGTTCCTGTGCATGTGCATTTGCAAGGTTTGCACACACCTCTGTGGGGCGTCTAGGAGCCTTGTTGAAATTTAAGACATTTTAAATGTCTTTCTTAATGGCCAGGACAATAAAAGGTTTGCATCTGGCAGAACATCTCAGAGAGGGAGGTCCAGGGGATGAATGGGATCTGAGATTTCCATACTCTCCTCTTTCTCCGTTCAAGTTGCTGTTTCCTGACCCCTCGGAGGTCTTTAGATGGAGATGACTGACCCTGACGCTCTCCAAAAGCCCAAATAAGGAATATCTGTAGACTGTTTACTCTTCTTTCCATACCTTTTTTTGACAAACTTGGGCATTTCCCAAATTTTCCCAAAATAATTTATATTAAGGCTATTCAAATGACACAGCTGATGGTGCCCAATGAATGCTGGGTGCTAATGGTGGCCAGTTTCAGTGCAAGATGACAATGGGATCGAGCTTGTAGGTCTATCAAGGTCTTACGAGGTGGCCAGGTAAGGAACGGGTGCCCTAATGTGTGCAATGCTCCAGCATGAGCTAAACCTCTTATTAAGCTCTGGAGGATCCACATAGGCACAGGACATTTTGGATACTCAGCTCTGGGAGAAGCTTGTCAGGGTTTACACCTTACTGGACACCAGAGGATCTGAGCAGGTGGTGCATCGTCTGCAGAAATCTGGGTTGTCCAGACTGGCTGCTCTCAGGATGGCTCCTTTTAAACGCCCACGGGTTTCTCTTTTCTTCTTCCTTCTATTTTTCGCCCTTGCGGGTCAGGCAGAGGTTACAGGATTTCATTTAGGAAGGTAACAAAAGTGCGTTTTATTTTAAGAGCTCAATTGCAAAATCCCAGGAACTGGAGCCTGAAAATACCATGAAGCTTTGTGGGACTCACAGGGATGGTGATTGTGGTGGTTTAAGGGGGTTGGTGTGTCCCTGTCCATCCCCAGGGCCTGGATGTTTCCTTTTTGAGTTCCTGATAAAATTGCCCATAATGGAGATGGCTGAGGCTGGAAGGCATCTCTGGAGATCATCTAATCCAACCCCCAGCTCAGAGGAGGAACAGCCAGAAGAGGTTGCTCAGGGCTGTGTTGAGTTTTGATTATTTCCACGGATGGAGACCCTACAACTGCTCTGCACAACCTGCTCCAGCATTTGACCACCTTTACAGTAAAAAAAAAAGAGTAAAAATAAGATTTATCTTCTGTTTAAAGGACATGTCCTGTGTTTCAGCTCCTGGCCCTTGCCTCCTGTCCACTTACTGGGCACCACTGAGAAGAATCTGGCTCCAATCACTTTAAGTTAGCCTGGCTGAAATAAAGATGAAACATTTGTTTGTAGGGTAAATAAAAGTTATTTTAGTTCCTTTGAAATTATTTACAACTTGAACCAAAGTTTGAAGTGAAAAAAAAAGAAAAAGAAAAGAGTATTTTGAGGATGAAAAACTGCAGGCTTTGTTCAAGATATGCATAAAATTAAATGCTTTAACTTTTTATTGCACTGTGACATTCTGAATTTGAAATTTGCCTGCCTTTAATTAAAAAATCTGGGGACCACAAGTGCCTTCAAACATGCGTTTGAAAACAGAGCAGCGTTTTATTTTGGGGAGAACAAGATGTTTTCATTGTCTCCGCTTAAGGAAAAAAAATATTTTGCTGTGACAAATAGGAAGGTTTCATTCTGGGTTGACCTAAAGAGAAAAAAATTTCCACTTCTTAATTTTTTAATTTGATCTTTAAAGGAGAGACCAGCTATTTGCACAGGTCTGGGCTTCACCTCTAGGAATCCAAGAAGAGGAGGTGGGGAAGGAGGGACGAAGTTGGGATCTGGTAGGTCTTTGAAATGTAGGATGGGACTGGACTCATTCCTGTTGAATGACAGCAGTTGTGGATCTGAATTCTCCTTTGCTTGGGTGTGAGGAGGGCTTGGGCATGTGTTGGGTAGCTCAATCTCGACAAGGAAGATGCTGCACAGGGAAGTGCTGGAGTCACTGTCCCTGAAGGTATTTAAAAGACATATGGACGTGGTGCTGAGGGACATGGTTTAGTGGTGGACTTGGCAGTGCTGGGTTTACAGTTGGACTCAATGATCTTAAAGGTCCTTTCTAACCTAAATGATTCTGTGGGCATGGCCATACCCTGCGCCTGATGCCATTGAGCTCAGTTTGGTCTTGGCAGAGCTGGAGACTGTGGGATAAACACACGGATACCCCTACACTCTCTCCCTGCAACGCCTTCCAATTCTTCTTGGGAGCTTTAGCTTCTCCGGTTGAGGTTTTTATAGGACAACTGCTGCAGTTCCTGGTCCAGGGGCACCCGTGTAGAATAAGTCAATGTGCTCAATGCACCACCCACGGCCCTGAGGATCTTTGTCCAACCCAACCTCTTTGCCTGAGGGCTTTTCAGGTGTGGGGGGACAAGGTACTGCTGAGGATTTGGTCCAAAGGGATGGTGGACCAGTGTCCAGGCTCTGCAGCAGCCTGTCCTCTTAGCTGGTGCCTCCTGTTTTGTGCAAGACACTGGTCCTGCTACATGCTCATGAAAAGTCTAGATCTGGGTGAAGTCCAGAGGCATGAGTGAGCGTGAGTCCCAGGAGCTGCAGAGGGTGTGAGGACAGCGGTGTAGAGAAGGAAGAATCCATTGAGGTGAGCACTGATTGCACTGATAATGTCATGCATCTCCTGAGGGATACAGGAGCCAAGTGCCCAAAAGTTTCTGGAAACCACAGACACCACAATTCCCAACCAAGACCATGCTGGGTCCTTTCCTCCTCTCCTATGAAGCTGATTTCTCGACCGACATTGCTGGGGCCAAGGTGGGGATGTGGGAGGACTTGGCACCCCTGGGTCCCACCAGCCTCTGACCGTGGCAGAGGGGATGTGCAGGGGGAGAGCAAGGAGGCTGGTTCCTCTCTGGCCACAGGTTCCCCATCCAAAGGTGGTGGATCACAGCCTGGGCTGTGTTGGATGAGGGTAATGCATGTCTGCTCCAAGGAGGCTGCCAGGTTATGGGGCCCCGAGGACTCGGCTGGAAGGAGCCGCTGCGTAGGCAGAGGCGGATGTCAGGAATTCATGGCCCAAACCCAGCATCGCAGCCGTTTGCTGACAGGTCCTGTCGCTTTGTGTGGCTGCTGAATCTCTCCAGACAGGCAATTCGAGCAGAGCCAGGGCTCCTCGGAGAGGTGGAGTCGCACAAGATATTTGTGGTGTAGCATAAAGAGATGCTGGCATTTTCCTACTGAAATCCTGGTGCTAAATTTAAGGCACTTAAATGAGAAAAAGGTGCTTTTCTTTCATAGACTCATAGAATGATTATGGTTGGAAAGGACCTTAAGACCATCCAGTGCCAGCTCCTGCCCTGGGCAGGGACACCTCCCACCAAAGCAGGTTCCTCAAAGCCCCGTCCAACTTGACCTTGAACCCCTCCAGGGATGGGGCAGCCACAGCTTCTCTGGGCAACCTGGGCCAGGCTCTCACCACCCTCATAGTGTAAAATTTCTTCCTAATACCTAATCTAAATCTCCTCTCTTTCAGTTTAAAACCATTCCCCCTTGTCCTATAGCTCCCCTTCCTGGAGCCCCTTTAGGGATTGGAAGGGGCTCTAAGGTCTCCCTGGAGCCTTCTCTTCTCCAGGCTGAACCCCCCCCAACTCTCTCAGCCCCCCCTCCCAGCAGAGGGGCTCCAGCCCTCCCAGCATCTCCGGGGCCTCCTCTGGCCCTGCTCCAACAGCTCCGTGTCCTTCTGCTGTTGGTGGCCCCAGAGCTGGAGGCAGCACTGGGCGGTGGGGGGTGTCTCCCCAGAGCGGAGCAGAGGGGCAGAATCCCCCCCTGGCCCTGCTGGCCACGCTGCTGGGGATGCAGCCCAGGGGGCGGGGGGTTTCTGGGCTGCCAGTGCACGTTGCTGGCAGCCAGTACACATGCTGGTGTAGCTTCTCACCCACCAACACCCCCAAGTGCTTCTCCTCGGGGCTTTCTCAGGAGATGGCTTGCATGCCTAAACCAGGAAGGCAAGTGCCCTGTGCTGGATCACTGGTCTGGTGGGCAGTTCTGGAGAGACCCCGGCTGGGAGGATGGTTCATGGCCCTTGCACAGGAGCTGAGAGCCTCACTGCTGGGACAGCCATCCCCTCCAGAGAGGCACCTGCGGTTCCTGCCCCATACAGGTTCCCTCTGTGAAGAAGCAGAGCCCAAAGCACACCGGGCTGCTCCCTGCAACGGGGCATAATTAGCACTGTGGATCTTTGCAGACCTGCATTTGGCAACGTAAACGGTGTGTGTGCCTGGACCTCAGTATCTGAGCGATCCAAGACGTCTTTGGGGACGGAGACACTCATTAGTCCTGTGTAAACACTTGTCATGTTGGACTGGGCTTTGTGAGACAAGTTCATTTGTGATGGGATGGAGCCTGGGAAATGGAGACCTTGACTGACAGGTCAGGTTAAACTCCCTGACAGGCTGAGGGTTTATGGCTACCTCCCAAAATGCTCATCAGGGCAGCAGTCCCTGGCCCAGCCTTCCCTTCCCAGGCTCTGCGTCAGGGTAAAGCTTCATTGCCTGCAGCACCGTACGGCACTTGCTGCAATGGTGTGTCGAGAGACATGGTCACCTCCTGTAGGAAACATTCCCCAACCTCTAGGAACCATTTCCACCAGGGAAATATGTTTTGGGGTAGAAAAGAGATACTAGAGAAGAAAGGCAGTGGGTGGGGATTATTTTATCCCCCCACTTTAGGTTTGATCAGGCCCATGGGCAAAAGCATCTGGGAGAGATTATAGCCCTGACCTGGGGGCTGGTGTTTATGCCGAGCGAAATGGCTCATGATAAGAGGGCATCGCATGGCCTGACCTGCTCCAAGGGCTTGTTTACATCTCATCAAAAGGAAAATATCACCCACACCCTCCTGCCTGGTGATCAGCAGCAAGTCCTCCCTGCCCTGATTGCCTGCTTCCCTTCCCTGGGTACAAAAATGCACAGAAAGGCATAAACAATGCTGACCAGTGACCTGCTTTTTATTATTTTTTTGCTGAACTGGGGCTGGCTTTTTGACTCTTCTTGATGGGATCATTTTCTGGTGCTTTGGCATCAGCTGCCTCTCCAGGGGGCTGATGTTGGACTCTGCTGCTGTCTGAGCTGTGAACAAGTGAGGCTGGTTTTTAGACCTGTTCTATAGATGAACTGGAAGCCCAAGCTGTTTCCATCTCAGCACTGAATGAGAAGAAAGGTCTGATCCTGCTCAGGTGCAGGGGGAAAAAAGTGAGATGGATGGCTGAGGCTGACCCTTCCTCCATCTCATCCACTTCCTCTTCTCATATCAGCTCCTTCTTCTCATTAATTTCTCTCCAAATCTTTCATTCCATTCAAGCTCCGACCTTCCTTTTCCCTACAGAGCCCTTGCTCTTCTGCATCCTCCTCCCAGCCCCATTCTACCCTATTCTCATCCTCTGTATGAAACAGCTCCCAGTCTGCCAGCAAGCCTAAAAAAGCCAGTCTTTCAATTTTGCCAGTTCCTGGAGTTGTTGAGGAGGAGAAATTGGAGCAAACAAGCAAATGGGCCATGAAAACCAACGTCAGTCAAGAATGCAGCTTTCTGTGGCTGGCGATGGGCTAATATGACAGACTCAGGAAGGTTTTTCTCCTCTGTTTTAAAATAAGGGGCTGGAGGGTTTTGTTCTGCATTAAATGCCACAATCAGAATTGCTCAATGGCACAGGTATGTCATGGTCTACGGCAGAGAAAACAGATCTTCCCTCTCGTGCCTTTTGGGGAGGAAGACGATTCAAATGAATTGACTGGCAGAATTCATGCAGAGGCTTATAATCTGCTTAGAAGTATCCCCCACCCCAAAAGACCTGCAGATGATGGATTTGCAGGGTGAGCTCTGTGGCACTTTGCACCTGCACTCTGCAGGCTTTGCACCTGCCTGGCTCTTGGCTCCATCTCCACTTCAAAGCAGGCGAGTTCTCCATCACCAGACATCTCCCAGTGAAAAGGGCCAGCAGGATGGGGCAGAGGTTTTCTTTCTTCTCACCTTGCTGTAGTTCATCAATGCCACCCACGTCCCCACCTGGGGTTTGTGTGGGTTAGTGTTAGGATAAACTCCACAGAGCTTCATCTCGGGTGTCTCACTGGGAGGTTTAACTGAACATGAAAGCACAGCCAGTTCCACCGGGAAGGAGGTGTCTTCTGTTCTGTCATCGTTTGTGGGTCCTACCTTGGGACCTCGCTCTGCTCTAGCTCTGTATTAAGCCAGGTTTAGCTAGGCTTGTCCTGGTACATGATGCCACAGTCATTGAGGAGCCACCTTCTAATTTCAGGGTTCATTTTATTGTGGGCCCATTTCTTCCCCCATGTAGGGGAGAAGGAACATTGTGCCAATGTTAGTCCTTATCTTCGTGGGCTTTTGTCCCTTCCTGGAAAGGAACTGATGAGAGTGAAGACATTTGGATAGAGGTTCCCAGGACGAGTCTTCAGGACATGGCCTTGTCCTTACCCTCTCAGGACAGTGGCTTTAGAGAAGTCATTGATGCTGTGTATTTTTTGGAGGCTTGAGCTTGGGACAATGTGGTTTGATTGCCTGCCGAGGGAGAGGGATCAACCAGTGCACTGCAGAGGAGCTGGAATGGGAGAGGCTACGGGTCTTTCCCAGGTGTGTGCTTGATCACTTCGGAAGGGCCTGAATTTCTGACCTTGATGAGGAGCTGTTGATGAGGTGAACTCCCTGAAACTAACTGGTTCAAAATGAATGCTCTCCCTTAAAGAGATGCTTAAACTCCTGTTATTTTAGACAACTCAGCAGGTGGGTTTCAAACAATCCAGCAGGTGATTTGCTCTTGTGTTTTATTATCTAGTAATAAACATTTATTATTGCAGCTGTTCACAAGCAAGCGCCTCAACGCAGCAAGTCTTCAAGCGGTGACAGGAGTGTGATAGATTTTGCTACCGGTTCATGCCCTGATCAGTGGAGAACATTTCTTGCTCTGGGATTCCCAAGCTGTTGACAGCTGACATCTAGGTACTGGCTGTCCCATCGAAACTCCCCATGACCTTGACATTGATGTGTGAAGGGTTAATAAGGGCTTTGCTCTGCCTCCCTGCTCACATCTGCTGATTAATTCCAGCCAGGTGTCTATGGTTCAGGTCTTAAAACAACAACTGCTGAAGTGTCTGGGAACACTTAGTGAGGCTTCACTCTGCAATTCCAAGTATGGATAAATATTTGCACCTCCGTGGCTGTAAGACACCTTTGAGATATGAAGGCAATTACTGTAGGAGTTCTTTACAAGACAAAAAGACTGATTTCCTGGGGAGTGGTGGTGGTTCAGAGGCAGACAGGACTTGAGGGCTCTTTTTGCAGCTCTTTCTGGGTGGTCTTGGGGAAGGTCATGGGGCAGCTGGTTTTTGGGTGCTGGAGGGGTTGCCATCCTACAGCACCTCTCGGGGAATTCAAACATGCTCCCCCTGATTTTTGGGGCCGTGGTTGTCCCCAGTGATCCATTTTACATGGGAGAATGAGGAGGAGAAATGCAGAACCTGGAAGCACGTGCAAAGCTGCTTCCTCAAGATACCCTGAGGAAGGGCTCTGTATGGCTCAGTGACCCTGGAAAATGTTTAAATTTGATGAGTTCCTGTTTCCGTGTAGGTGTAGTCTAATAGCTGTAGTGTTCTGCCTCTTTACATTAAAGAAAACAATGGTTTTCAGCTATGTCTTTGAAGGAATACAGCCTTACAACTCTTAATTTCTGCCTTTCAGCAACATGCCGTCCTGTGATATGTGCAAGGATAACAGGAAAAATAGTGTCTGCTTCCTGACGAGGGGAATTTGGCTTATCTGTGCTTCCCTGTGTCCCTGGGGACTTCAAGTAAGTTACCTGCTCTTCTAAATGTGCTTATGATGGCTCTGATGATGCACCTCTGAACTTTTTTTCTTTTTTCTTTTTTATTCTTTTTTTCTGGGTTTGGGTCTGAAAATTGTATGGAGGCTTGTGGACCTAAGCCATGTCTCAGTCTGGCCAGAGATGCACGTAACCCTCCTGAGCCGGAGTGTGGCAAACCAAAACTCACCCTAGATATTGTCATTGACTCGCTTCAGAGACATATATGGGCTGTGGAATCATTATTTGGCCAGATAAATGGTCTCTCAAGAGAGCTCCTCCCTCTGATGTGTGATGAAGTTGCTTTATACCTCGCTGTCCATACTGCTGGAGAGTCTGTGGTGTATTAAAACTATTGTAATAACTTCACAGGCATTTCCTCATTCAAGTGATCATAATAATGCTCATAAAGTACACTCCAGCGTGAAGTATTTATGAATTATTCGAGTTAAGGTGGGGAGAAAAAGAAAGAAAAAAAAGAAGAAAAGACCTGGGTTGAATTAGTAGCTCTGGAAGAACCATAAATTTAGAGGAATCATATTGCAGAGGGTTATTTTGTTTGTACAATAAAAGGAACACTTATGGTTTTGGTGCGTAAATTTGGTTTGAATGTTTTTGAAGCAAAGACCTTTGAAATAACTTATAACTTTTTCTCCTTTTGTTTTAATATTGCCTTAAAGAGAAACACCAGACACTTTGGTGCTATGCACAAAAGTGAGTGAGGAAGAGGTGAGAGCACAGTTAACTTGGCGTCTTGTCCTTCACTGTGGCCTGAAGCAGGTGAGGAAGGTGAGCAGGAGGATGCTCCTGGAGCCCTGAGGGAGATGTTCAGCCCCGGGCTGGCTTCCTCTGAGCCCACACTGCAGTTTGGTGGCCACATGTCTCCCCATTCACTGCTGTGGCAGTAAATATACATGATCCCAAATCCCTTGTTAGTAATCATCTTGTCTGGAGATGTTTCTGGACGCTGTTCACATGCTGCAGTAAGGCAGGCAGCTGCGAGATTTGTCTTCCCTCATTTCCCAACTTGAGACTGATGATTTTACAGGGAGAAGAACCCGGGGTGGGGGGAGCCAAGGGGTGCCCAAGGAGTAGGGATAGCCCCCTGACAGCAGGGTTAATGCCAGGCCTGTGTTCACCCTGGAGCGGAAAAAAACGCAGATTCTGCCCTTCAGCAAACTGTGGTGAAAGCATTCACTGGGGTCCCTAGGAGGTGTTTGCAAGTGATGAAGAAGCATTTACACCCCCTGCCTGGGGGAGAGGGGAGGGAGAGAGGAGCTGGTTTAGGAAGTGGCTTTCTGGGATGTCAAGGCTTTCCTTGGTGCAGGACGGCAGAGACCTGCTCCAGAGCATCCTACAGCTCCTCCAGAGCTGTACTTTCCCTGGAGGCAGCGGGGACTGGAGCTGCGGGGAAAGTTGTCTGATTCAAGCAGCAGGAATGCAGACACCACCATTCCCTGTTTTTTTTTCTCTTTTTTCCCCCCTCCTTTGCTACATATCATGATCAACCAGCGCCACCTGAAGCAAAGCCTTAGCTCATAAATCCTCACTGCTGCTAGGACCCAGAGGGTTTTCTTCCCTCTGTCAAACTGAATAATCAAATCCCCTCAAACAAGTTTTTAATCGGGTAACTGAAGGCTGTAATATTCCCTCTGGGACATCTGCGGTGTGCTTGCGCAGACAGCAGGGAGACGCTGGCTCCCATTCCCCGGCGTGAGTGACGCCAAGCAGCAACCGGGGCTTCTCCAGCCTGGAAGCACTTAGGGCTCCGGGTGGCTGCTGGAGCCAGGGCACCCACATGGGACCAATTTGGGGGAGATGCCTGCGGTTCCAGCTGCGCTCCCTCGGGGCTGGAGCTGGTGAGGTTGGTGACTGCGTGGCAGCGGGGGGGTGGTGGGGATGTACCCCTCTTTCCCTGCTAAAGCGTCACAAGTGGGGAGCAAGTAATGATGGAATAGTTGTGAGATTGTGCTAGAAATCATGGGATCTCCGACAAGGCCACTACAATAAATGACATGGGTATGGAGGCACCTTTGCCTCTTTGCTTTGAACTTGTGAGTTGCCCAGGATGCAAATCCAAAGGGAAAGGCACACACTGTGGGTATTCGCTTGTCCCATCCTGGCTCCCCCTGCCTGTCCAGCCCCTTCCCTTCTCTGCTCTCTGCAGCCTCCTGGCTGGGGCAGAGCCGGGGTCCTACCAGGACCTTCCCTGAAGGGACGGTGGAAGAGACATGTCACGTGCAGAGACAGGGGAGATGCTCTTGTCTTAGTCTCCAGCAGATGGGTACTGCTGGGAATCCTGCAGCACTCAGTTTCTATCTTGGCCAAGATGGTTATCGTTAATTGTACTAACTCTAGCCGTTCTTGACATCCACAGAAATGTCTAATCCTGTTTTGGAGCTGGCTACATTCTTGGCCTGTCTACATCCTCCTGTCCCTGGGAATTTTCCCCTCAGACAACTGGACTGTGGTAGAAATGAATGTTACTGTCAAAAACCTGCAGAGAGGTTCTGCTGGGGAGAAGACATTCAGTGGGAGCCTGTGGTGGCCTTGTGAGTTCAGGGTGAATGTTGGGGTGAATCTGCCTTCCCTAGGATGCTGCCCCTGTTCCTTAGCCCCTGACTGAGCCCAACAATGGTGTGTGTCTGCCTTTCTACAGATACTGGCCCTCCAGGTAGGGGTAAAATGCTGCTGGACCAGCAGGTAGAGGTTAATCTCTGATTTAGGTTGATTGGGGAAATTGGGAGAAATGGAGAAACTGGTTAAAGAGGTGGATGTGGTTGGGATGTAAAAGCTGTTCCCCCTTCATGGGTTGGTTTGCTATGACAGAAAAATGGCCTCAATACCAGAAGATATTATTTCCCTGGGTCTCCCTGGCTTCCTGCTGAGAGCCGGAGGGTGCCAGGCACATGGACATGGTCTGCAAAGAGGTGCCACCAGCAGCTCTTCATCTCCAGCAGCCAGTGTCTGTAAGGGAAAAGGAAGCAACCCTAACCTTAACAAAATTAATAGACTGGGAGAAAAGATCCTTGTTCATTCCCATTTCACTAACAGAAAATATTGAAGTGCTGAAAGCCCCCTGTGCTATGGCTGTTTCGTGTATGGGACCCATAGGTTCCCATGCAAACCTGTGAGATTTTCTCACTGTAACATGAACTCCTGATGGATTTCTCTGCTGGGAGGCAGAAAAATCTTAAATGAAACCCTGGCAGGGCTAAATGCAAAGGGTTCTACCTCGGTTCCCAGGGGCTGGTGCACGGATGTTGGTTTGGGATCGTTTACCACAGCAAGGCATTTTTCCAAAAGCAACGTGCATTTCCAATGTGTTTCTGTGCATCCAGGATGCAAAGGAGAGTAAACTGAAGGGCAGTTGATAACTAGAGGGTCTTTTTTCTGATTGACGCTGGCTGGAATCAGATCTGTAATGGGCCCTTGGCTGTTTTCAGAGGGGCGTTGAACCCAGTGCTCTCTGCTCAGCCCCTCATCTGGGTAAGCCCCTGCCTGGGTGGAAAGTTTGCTTCTGAGCTCCATAAATTTAAACTGCTCGAGAGGCAGCTGGGGTCTAATCCAAAACAGTAGGATGGCGTGAAATCCCCCCCCGGAGGGCTTTCCTGCTGTGCTGGATGCAGATCTGAGGCATTTTGTACAGGACAGGCTGCCGGCAGCAGCTGGGGCTCCCAGACCCACGTCTTGCGGGGGGTTCTGTAGGACCCCCCTTCAGACGGCGAGCGAGCGATTCCCTTCTGCCACTGCCACACAGGACACCAGGCACCGAAGGGTGTCTCTGGGAACCTCCTTTGCTGCTCATCGGCACCATGAGCCTGGAGAAGGATGTGCTGCCTGGAGGGGAGGCTGAGAGATAACTAGGAAAATGTCATTTGCTACCCATGGTTGTCACCATGTCCCTTTGGGACACTTGCCCCCAGGTCCCTGGACAAGTGGGGCACTGGGGTCAACACTGACCCCACACTGTGCTGGGGTGGCCTGAGAAAGGGGGGGATGTTAATGTAAAACCCGTCCACTGCCCCGACAGCACAGGAATACCCTTCTCTATCCCCTATGGGCTGGATTATCAGGTTTTACCTCTTTATCCCAGTAGGAAAGAGTTATTCCCCCTGTACTTGTGTCAGAGCAGCGGCCTAGTTCAGACCCTCTCCCTGCGACAGGCCTGTGTGGGAGCACTGGGCTTTCCTGGAGATACCATGATGGGAAGGAGCCATGATGGGCCAGACGTCACTGTGCATTGATGGCACACGAGGACATTGCTCCCTGGGGCTGCCAAGATCCATTTGAGCAGAGATGTGCAGGTTAAACAAGCCAGAAGTCAACATTAGCACCCAGAGTACTTGGTGTGCTCCAGCACGTGGGACTGGTTCCTGCTTCTCTTTGGAGCCAGAGGGACTCAAGGGGCTCCTCGGGGAGTCCCAGCCAACATTTCCATCATTGACCACGGATTTTGAGTGCTTTGAGGGGTGAAGCAGGGTCTGATTTCAGGGGAGCAGGACCTGCGTGGGGATGGGGCTCCTGGGCACATCTCTGGGGTAGGTGGGTACCAACAGACACCGTCCTTCCGCAGCAGAGCTATGTATTCCCTTAACTATTGTGTTTATCCACTGATCTGTGGATCAGATCTCCCTGAGACCTTTTCACGTAAGGTTTTAAAGGACCTTGTGGTGATGTATGGCCAATGGTAAAGAAAGATAGGTTTTGGTGGAATTAACCTGTTGTCCAAGCTTTGGCTGAACCATGAACATCCTGTGAGGGCCTCCTGGCAGGCAAGACTCAAGCCGGAGGATCTCCATGAGGGAAGGGCAGATGAAGGCAATGGGAATCAAGTTAGGCCAGTAACCAGATCTTTTTAAATCCTTGTTGGGATCTGGTGCCATGAAACCAATTAGACCCTGGCGTGAATAAGTGAAGTTGGGATAAAGCAAAGGCGGACCCTCCCATGGCTTCATTAATGACAGGAACCAAAATTAAGACCGGACAAGTTGATTTTTTCATCACTGCTGTTGGATAAAGTTTAGCTTGGAGGACTTTTTAACCTTAAAACAGACATCTTCAGGTCTGGGCTAAATTATGCTTCCAAAGGCTGTCATTATATCATAAAAGGAGCAGGTAATTTTAACATTTTTGAACAATTGCCCAGATTAAGTTTGCTAAAGAAGAAACCTCTGTGAGTGTTCATGGACACGTAGAGGAAACCAGGACTGGAATGCTTTGATTTATGAGTGGGGTCGGGGATGCCCAGGAATGAGCGGGTCCTTGGACAGCCTACACAGGAGGCTTAAAAGACCTGCTGAAATGCTTTGTGGTCTGAGGATTTTGCTGCTGCACCCATTCATCTCCCATTATCAAACGGAGCACAAATTCCTTACCGATGACATACAAGAGAGCGTGTTACCAGAGAAGCAAGTTGATGAATTCAGGGCGAGAGGGATACAGCGGAGGGCTTTCTGGAGGGTCCTTTGGTTTCTGGGGGAGGACCTGAGTGCCTTTAGTTGCTGATGTGACTCAGGGAGGTGTCTGCAGCCTTCAGAGCTCACGATGCTGTTTTAAGCTCACTGGAGACATGGCCATTGGACCAGAAGATATTTTTGAGAGGTAAAACAGCATCCTTGGCCACGGGCTGGTGATGTATTTTGCAAAATAGTTACATCCCTCAAACTGGAAGAGAAAAACTGCTGTGAGCAGCACGTTGTGAAGACAGAGCTGTGTGTAACTATTTACTCTTCGACATTTTTCAAGGGGATGAAAAAAAGTAGAAGAGAAGAGACATCGTGTGCTGTCTTCTGCTCCCAGTTACCCACATTTTTCTCCCCCAGTAAAACTTGAGACTCCTCAAGGGCCTGAGTTGGCGCAGCCCACATCCAACAGTGGTGGACGCCAGCAGGAGAAGCGTCTTGGCCCCGTTTTGGGAGCATGAACAGCAGCAGAGGCTGTCCAGGACCTGGATGGGGAGTGTGTCCCTGACGTCAGGCGGCAGCACCCGGGGAGCAGCCTCAGAAACACCCTCCACTGGTGTGAACTGGGTTCCAGCCCAGTCTGGGTGGGGGAGGGGGAATTCATTAAAACACCACCACATGTGGAGGGAGGTTATAACTGATTTTGAGTGAGTGCAGCTGACAATCTGAAGATATATTTTTCCCCTCCAAAGGGTTTTTATTCTTTCAGCTCTGCCTCTGCCTTCCGATACCACAGATGTACGTACAGGTGATGGTCTGGGGTTGGCATGAGCTTTTCCCAGTAGCGATACAGACCAGACCAAGGCACTAACAATTATAGCCAGATATTTAAAGAAAGATGCTGCTTTTCCATCATTCAGGTCTTTCATGCTCTGTGGGAACTGGCATTTTCCAGCTTTTGCAGTAACAGCTTCTCTTCTTTGTAGTTTCATGCTGCTCTGCTGTTGGTTTATTCAGGAATAGCCCAAGCCAAAAGCACCCCAGTTCTCAGCAGCAACTGAGCCTGCTGGATTCAGCCCCTGGAGCTGCAGGAAGCCCCTTTGGAGATGCTCCTCTGATGGAGATGCTCAGGCAAGGCCTCACTGTGTAACATCATGTTACTAAATTTAACACCCTGTGTGTCCTTGGCCCCTTCGGGTGATGGGGTTTGGCGTAACCCCATTCTGAGCTCTGGAAAGCCAAGGCCATTACGTTTGCTCAGCTGACACTGAGGAACCCAACTTGCCTGGAGGATGTTTGTGAGTACCCAAACACCCACCCAGCACAGAGTTTCTCTTTGCTTGCTTTAACCCCTGCAAAGCCAAGTGCTGCATCTGCATCAAAGCTGCTTTAAATCTGGGTGACAATGACACCCGCTCCTCACCCAGGGATTTCTTTGAGCTCGGTTACCACTGCAGAGTCATCTCCGAAGTGAGAGCCCAGCTCAGTCCTTCCCATGGCATCTCGGAGAGCCGTGTCCTAAACCTCTCTCCCACCATTTCTGCCCTCCCCGACAGGGAGAGGGGATCCTCCTTCCCAGGAGGAAAAATGTGCTTTAGTGGTGGCTGTTGGCTTTTTTTTTTTTTTTTTTTAAATGGTTGTAAAATACTTCTGCTAAAATCCAATTGGAGCAGGGGGAAACCAAAACAACCCAAACAAACCCATCGCAATGCCCCCCACCCAAATGGCTGCCTCAATCTCCCCGGTGCCGGGGAAGGATTTCCCGGCGGGATGGACTCCCCTGGCTATGATTTAGGACCCGTCTCCCTGGGAAGCTCTCGCTGAGCCAAATGAGAGTGTGGATCCTGCGCTCTCATTGTTATTCTGCAAAACAGCTGCTTATTTCTGCTTAATCCCATTCCAAACAGATAGGCTTAAATCAGAAACGTTTGGGTTGATGCCAGCCCGTGCAAGACGCTGTCCTGAATCATATCTCCGGGCAGACGGGCTCTTGTGAGGCTTGTAAAATACTGAGCACCTTCTTGGCAGAGTTGCAGTGAATAACAATGAGTAAAAAAATATTGGCCCAGCCTCCTGGGGAAAGGGGGTGGCTCCTGGCCCAGCTCATTCCCAGCAGTGGTGCGGCAGCATCGTGGAAAAGGGCTTGCAGCTGAATTGTGGGGGGAAAAAAAAAAAATCCTCAATATTTAGATTAATGAAGTAAGGGAAAAATGCCTCTGTAAAGAGGACAGCCCCAAAGGGTGTTTCTGTGCACTGGGAAATTACATGCGTGTGTTTCTGCTGCCGGTCGAGGAGTCCAGTGCCTGGATCCAGCCTGGACTCTCCTCTCCCTGTGTCCCCTGGCTGCCAGGAGAGCTTGTTTCTTCAGAAATTGCAGGGCAACGAGGAGGAATAAACATCCAAGTGGCCCATACTGCCTGTGGAAGCAGCGACTGGTTGTGCTGGGGCTGCTGAAGGCAGACCTGGGCTGAGTCCTCAGCTGCAGGGACCATGTCAGAGCATCACAGGGGACACTGGAGACCTCCCTGGCTCAGAGTTCAGTCTTTGCTGCCACCTTGGCCGTGTGAATGCGGGAGCAAACCTGGCCTCACCCAGCTAGTGTTTGGAACAACCACCTGCCCTGGAGAGAGCACCCATGGGTGGCAGCTCAGACCCAGGTGTGCAGGTGCAGCTGAAACTCTAACTAAGGAGCTGGCAGGAAGGTGACACTTTAATTTTCTCTCTTTCTTTCTTTTTTTTTTTTTTTTAACAGGTCAAGAACCTCATGAGCTTCCCCCTGGAAAACAAAAGCACAGTAAAACCAAAGCTGTGGGTCACCCCATCAAAGCCAGGTCACCAGAAGCCAAACATGAGCTGTGGGAGAGTGTCTGAGATGAGACAGGGAGCCTTCTCTGCAGACGACGTGAGAGCAGGAGCTGGGGACAAGTACCAGGGTGTGCAGAGCCCTCTGCCCTGCCTGACAGCTCTGGCCATCTGTCCCCAATCCAGCTATGATTTTTTAATTATTATTTTGTACAAAACCGGCTTCCAAAGAGCCTGTAAAGCAGTGGCAGAAACTTTGGAGAACAACAAACACATCTGAAACACCAGTAGGTGCACGGAGCAAGAGAGATTCCTCCTGAAAACCTTTGGTGGCACACGAAGGAAGGCGCAGCAGGAGGTAGCATTCCCCATGGGGCTCGTTGCCCCGTGTCACCTTCCCCGGGGAGGGCGACAAGCGGTAATGCTGGCAAACAGCTCGGTGGACCGGTGTGGGAACGCGGGAAGATGGTTGCCTCAGCGACAGAGCTGGCTGCCAGAGCCTCCCCGGGGTTCACACGGGGCTGCCTTTGCCTGGCAAACGTTTGACATCACACAGAGGGGATGCTGGTGCATCCAGGACATTTCCATAACTCAGACCCAACGCAGGCACCAAAAATAAGATAAGACAAAAATAATTCCAAATAAAGCTCGCCTCTTAAAAGCAATAAATAACCTTGAGCAGATGCTGGCTCACTCCTAATCCAATTATCTATCAGCAGGCCTACGCAGTGCTGGGAGGAAAAAAACACCGACCCCATCTTGCTGGGAAATGGGGCTTCAGCTTCTTCCAGTTTTTGGACTCCCACCCTGGCCCAGATCCAGAAGAGCTCTCCAGAAACACGTCCGTGAGCGGCACAGCAGCACAGGTGAGCTCCTCACCCAAGGGCACTACTTGTATCGTTTGAAGCACTCAGAGGGTGAGGTTTTGCTCTAGATCCAGGGATGGGGCAGCCACAGCTTCTCTGGGCAACCTGGGCCAGGCTCTCACCACCCTCACAGCAAAGAAGTTCTTCCACAGATCTCATCTCAATCTCCCCTCTTTCAGTTTAAAGCCATTTCCCCTCATCCTTTCAAATGCTACAGCCTTTGAGGTACTCCAAAGACAAAGCCAGCTGGATCCTCTGTGCCTGGGGAGGAGAAACCTCTGGGAAGATGGTTGAGCAGAGTGGGCTTTGCTCTCCTCGCAGCTTCTCCTGGCTGCTCGGCCACCCACCCATGGTGTGAGAGGTTGGGATGGGCTCAAGCAGCAGCTTTCCCGTCAATTAGTGTCCACTCTTCCATCTCGGGTCTCAGCAGATCTGGCTGGTGGTAAGAAAGCCAATGGAAGGCGAGCCATGGATGCTCACTGTGATGGCAGTAAAAGTATTTCTGGAGGAGCACCCTCGTCAGAATAAATTGTTGGCAACCACGCGCTAATTCTCTTTTCATAAACAAAGCAAAAGAGATAAAAGCAGCAGCCTCAGCTCCCTCCGCCTTCCCCCTCCAGCCCAGCGCCTTGCGCCCCTCCACACCCAGTCCCGCATCTGGAGCTCATCGGGGGCAGCTGCTGGAGGATGGGGATGGGAACCAGCTGAACCTCCTTCCATGTGGCCACCAGCTCCGAGCATGGTCCTCAGGGGGGAGCTTGCATACGGGGCCCCGCTTGGGCTAGGAAGCTTGGTTGAGATCAACGGTGGCAATCAACGCATTGAAAACCAGAGTGGTTTGGTCAACCTGTAAGCAGAAAAGTGAGGTGGCCACCGTGTATTTTTTACTGGTGAAAATAGCTTCAGATTTCCTCTTGGTCGTTCATCCCTCTCAACCAACGGTGGCCAAATACTAACAAAATGTGTTACTTGTTAGCTCTTGTGTGTTCCTTGAATTTTGTCCTATTCCTGACACAAGCCTGAGATGGGCACCACCTCAGGCTCTGCAAAGAGGTGGTTATCTTGGAAGCAGGCACCTGGAGCTTTGGCTTTGGGAAGTTGTTATTGGAAAGGCTGGTTTGAACCCTTTTTTTGAAGCCAAGGGTCATTGGAGAGGGATTTCTCAACACAGAAATGTTTTAGTGGGGCAGGGAGGAAAAAAAACCTATGTGGCCACAATGGAAATGTTTGCATTTTTCCCATTGGCAAGAGGAACATTTTCCATTTTGGAGTTGGAAGTGACTTCCGTTTAGAAACTTGAGGGCAGCCTAGTACAATGCAAAAATAAACAGCAAAACAGCCCAATTCACTGCAGCCCCAAATGAAGCTTTTTAAAATATATGAAAAAGAGCCCCCTGGCTGGCCCCAAATGAGATCTCAGGAAGTGGGATGGGCGCCTTGGCTGATCCTTGGCTCTACCAAAGCCTTCCCAGGGCATCTCCTGGTGGATACTGCAGCTGGTTTTGAGCAGGATTTTAGAGGCTGAGCCCCATGGTGCTCATCATGGACTTGTCAGCCCTGTAGAGACATGGTGTTTTAGTCAAGGCTGCAGATGATGGCAGCTGGGAGCTGCCACGGTGTGGGAATGCACTCTCCCAGCCCCGTTCCCTGAGTCCCTCCCGTTCCATCAGGGGTTGGTTTGTGCTTTCCTGACAAATCCTGGCTGGGTGCTGGTTTTCATTAGCCAGGGGAGGGCGGTTCACTGCCTTCTTGACTCTTCCATGTCTGCCTCATCCTTAGGAAAAGCTCAAGGAAATAACTTGAGTCAAGCACGCTCGGGGAACTCCAAATTGTGCCCCCCTGCAAGAATCAAATTATAGAGCGGTGTGTCCTGTGTTGCAATCTGAGACCTGTGGTCCTACCGCTGCACCTTTATTTGTTTATCTAGATTTCCTCTGAAGCCAGAGATGTGTTTCTAGCATGGTCTTCGTTACAATTTCACCAGTTACATTTACATCCACTTGTCTATTACATTTTCACGTTCCTGACCCTCCCCTTAATTCTCTTGGAAAAAATTAAATGCTGCACACATGGGGGGTCACTGCCCAAATTTGCTTTCTTCTGGCAACCAAAGTGTGCAGCTGGAGACCTGGAATCAGCTGCAGGCAGGCTGTCTCGAGGGTGCAGCTCAGCCTTTCCAAAGGATGCTTTGCGAGGGTGTGACCAGTGTCTGGTAAGACCCAATCTTCCTCTTCTCTGTTTTGAGTCATTTTCTCTCATGTGGGGAGCTCCAACTTGTCTTCGCATCCCCCAAGACACCAGGGTCCTGCCCACACAGTGACTATAACTGAGCTGCACATGCTGCAGCAGAGGAGATGGCACGTTGCTGCTGGAGGTAACCTCTACCTCACCCAGACCAACCATCCATCCACCCACCAGTCCGTATTAGGTACCTGGACCAACATTCAAACCTCAACTTCATCAAACCCAAAGGGAATGACCATTTTTTTTCTCTCCTGCTCTCATGCTAAATTATTTTCAGCCCTTCGCCATTTTTAAAATTTTTTATTCTTTTGTGGAGACCCACAGCAGACAACTGAAAAATCACCCTTAATCCACCTGAACTGCTAAATCTCTTGGTAATCCCTCCACAGCGCTGCTCAGACGCTGCTACCCTACAACAGGCCTTCTTGGTACAATTAATCAGTGTCTTGGGCTCCCGGGTGCCTCATGGTACGTGTCTCTGCAGGGAAACCCTCTCATTTATAAAACTTGGGGACCTCCCACAGTTTCCCATTCCCCGTGACCCCAGTGAGGGGGTCAGTGCACAGAGTAAACTGGTTGAGAGGGAAGGTCCTAATATTTATATGGAAAGCCATTAGCAGGCAATATCTTATCTACCTTCTGTTTTGAAGTGGGGGCTTGGGGCGATGGCAGGGCTATAGGTAGCATCGGAGCTGCCTCTGAAATGTCTTGACATGCTCTGCTCTGCGATCCACACTTGTGGCTGGGTTATAGCATATTCTTAATGTTGAGGGATGAGAGCAGTGGGTGCAGAATGATTTCAGAAAGGGAAAAAAAAAAACAGAGCTTGGATCCTCACCTGCTGAATTTTAAAGGCAGACAAAAAGCTTCCCAATCCACCTTGATGCCTCCTGGGATGGTGTGTTTTAGCCAGCTGGTCCTGGTGTCGATGCTGTCCTTCCAGGTCCAGCTGGAGGATGGAGTGTTCTTTCCTGGTCTTAAAAAGTATAAGCCTATGAAATATCCCTTGTCTTGTGAGCTCCCCTGAGCCTTCCCCAGATGTTGAGCATAGCTTTGAACACAGAGGTGGTCAAATGTTGTTTTCCCCAGTGGAAACCGTCTTGGAACGCCTCTGTGTTGGATGTAAAAAAAAAAACAGCAGAGAAGAGGTGAAGATGAAAGTGAAGATATAGCAGTGGTGAGATTCCTGCAGGACTTTTCACACGAGAGGAGAGGTGGTGGGAAGGCAGGCACATGGGACACAGGGGACCAGCAGGAGTGTGGATGCTGGACAGGCAAAACATCAAATGCAGCATTGTCACAGACCACGTTTCTGTAGGAAATGTGGCAAAAAGCAAACCAGAACCAAACTGAAGAATGAGACGGTGGGATTCCAAATTCACTGATGTTTTATTCATAACATCTTCAACAAAGAGAGTCCTCTGCTCCTGGGCTGCGGTGCAGCCGTGGATATAACTTCATAGTACCCTTTTTTCCAGCCCATATCCTTATAGGATGTACTTATAGGAGTCTAGGTTGGGATGGGAATGGGAACAGAAGCGTAGACATAATGAAACTAATTGGAAGCTGTTGGCTGAGCTCCAGTCAGCAGACTCATGGTGGTACCCAGCATATAGATCCTGGGCACTTTGTAGGTGTTGGTTGTAGACTGGGGAGGAGAATGGGGCTGAAGCCGCTGTTGGAACACCATGAGCACTAACAAATCTCACAGCGATTTTCGCTTAGATCAAAAGCCATCTGGGAGATCCAGGCACAGCCTGAAAAAGTCCTCAAGGGATGGTGAAAATTGTCCTCACCACCTAGTTCTGCAAGGCTGAGAAAAGCAAATTCCCAGAGCCAAGAGTATGGTTGTTCCCTCTTTCCTCTCCTCTCTCCAGGCCTGGCATGGGATGGGTTTGTGTGTTTTTAAAGAAGAAAGCTGCCGCTTGGCAGCACTCAGATTGCATGTGTGCTAGGAATGATCAATTTTAAAAACCAGCCTCCCCCTCACCCACCAGGGAAGTTTCTATGTTCCCATGTAGCTTTTGTTCTACTTAAGTATCTGGGTCTGTCTGTTTGGTTTGTTTGTACCAAGATGGATTTCAGAGGTGTTACTATTTGCAGTGGCTGAAATCCTACCCTGATGCCATCACATGCTGGTTACTAAATGCTGAGAAATGTAGGCTCTTGGCTCTTGACCTGGGAAAGATGCTTGATGATTTCAAGGGATGGGCAGGATGGAGACAGCTGGGATGGGAGCAGCACATCACATGTTGGGCTGCTGCTGAGTCAGGGAAGGGAGCATAAATTGTCACAGGGAACAGGGGTTTTTGCTGAATTTACAGATGCACTTGGGCATGCTGAAGACACATAGAATCTCTAATTCCTAGAGATGATGGGGAAAAAAATAACTTATTTCCTCTTCAGAAGAAGGCTGCAGCCTTTCACTGCTGTGTGTGAACGTGGCCTGGGCAAGCGGGGCCATTCGTGCTGGCATCCCTCTGGCGTGGTTCAGGTCTGGGTGCAACACAAGTTGGTTTTGTGGTGTTTATTTTCTCCTCTGGAAGGAAATAGCACATTCTTGGGAATACAAACAGTTCAGAACCCTCCTGCACTGCTCCCTGCCACTCTCCTGATGGCTGGAGCCCGTAGGGAGCAGCAGTGGGCCTGCCTGGCCTGGGGTCCCCCAAGGAGTTGGACCCATGCCTAAGGGTGGTGTTGCCCCTAGTAGGAGCTGTGGTCCCAGCACAGGGCTGGTGATATAACATAGACAGAGCAAAATCATGGGGTGGTCTGGAGAGAGACATTGGTGATGAGGTTTGGCCCACCAGGGAGGCAGATGGCTATGGGGATGCAGGGTTTGGGGTTGCTCAGTGCTGGGTGCCAACCCTGCGCTCCCATCCCACCCTCCCTGCTCTGGACCAGACGTTGCTAAATTTGTTCTTGGTGGCTGCATCTTTCTTCTCTGCTGTTGCCATCAGGTGCATCAAGCCTAGAAGATGAGAACTCCATTGCTGGAGGCCAACCAGGGCACGTAGTTATACAAGGAGGCACAAACAACATGCTCAGCATCTTAGGACCTGCTGTACATTTGAGAGCTGGATCCCTCCCATCTCCCATGTTCCATCTCCCTGATCCTTCTCCCTTATATTGGAAACCGACAAAAGAAATCTGGCAGCTTGAGAGTGTCTGATGATGCTTCTTTTATGTCTGTGCAGGCAAAAAGGCTGAGGGTGATGAAGGGGAGCATCAACAAACATCGTGTTTGGACAACACCAACCCAACTAAGCTGCATGTTTAGGATTAGCACAGTATCCATGCTGGTATTTGCCTATTGACGATCATCTCCCAAAACATCTTTGTTCCTGGAAAGCCTCAACAAAAAGTTCTCCAAGAGATGAGCAGGAATCAGTTGGAGACCGCAGCTGTGAGTGCCCCGGGCAGAGCTCCTTGGTGAGTCTTCACAAAGGAATTCTGCATTCCTCCCCCTGCTCAAAGTGACTGGAGCAGGGAAATGTAGTCTTGTTCCCTTGTAGACTCTGTAGAAGCTTTTAAAAGGAATTGGAGATACATAGAGACCTTTTTCCAGTTAATTTTAATGCAAACCTAAATGCCTTGATACTGACAGCTATACATTGCTGATGGGGCTGTGAGATTTGTGCTCTGTCCTCTTGGAGTCTCTCTCTTCTCTCAGGATAAGGTGTCTAGTTAGAGAAATGCTTCCAAGAACCCACCCCTGAGCTGTAGACCTGGGCTATGGCTTTTCCTCACGTTATATATGCAAAAAGAAACTAAATGGAGCGAGGGCACAGGTCTAAACACCGTCCCATTATCAACTGTACTGCACACACCTTGGCAGGATTTCAGCCCATGCCAAAGAGCGCCCTTCAAGCAGCACCTAGACATGGTCCAAAGATAGCGTAGGGCAGGGACCGTGGCCAGCAAAAAGCCTGGCTGTGGCTGCAGTTGACTGAGAAGCAGTGGGGATGGGAGTCAAGCTGAGCCACTTGGCCTCAGGGACAAGAACTAGTCTCTGGCCCGCTTGTTTTGTAATATAGACAAATCCAGTGTGTGTGCAAATCCCTTGTGGTTTATCCACTGTGGACTAACGGCGTTTGGTGACCCCTTTGAAGGCGACTGGTCTCAGCTGCTCACCCGCTGACATCACTGGGAGAGCAATGTTTGCCCCATTACCAAAAGGAGGTTCAGCCCTTGCATTTTCCTGTGCTCACCTGGGTGAGAGCTCAGCATCCAAAGCTCCACCATCCCTTGCTGGTCAGTAACCAGGAAGCTTCTCCGAAACACAGCTTTATTTGTCTTCAGATGTAGGGATTACTGAGGCTGTTCATCATACAACAATAAGTCTTCATGTCAACCGCATCTGGTCCTGCCAAGTCTATTACCTGAACAGCCTCTTTGTCCTGTCTGTGCTACAGTCTCACATCACCTTTGGGACGAAGCAATCTGTCGCTGTGTACAACATGTGCCACTCAGAACAATACTCAATCCACAGCTTTGTGACTGTTTTCCATGGCTTCCCCACACTTGCTCATTTGTTTAATTTACAGTAATTACACCTGCTGAGCTTAAGTTCCTTATGGTCCTGGTTTTCAGGGGTACAAAAGTCTTGAATTTCCCACCTGTGTGAAGCCTCTTGTCTGGTGCTACAGGATCCTTCAACTCAGGGCTTCCCGTGGTGCTGTGAAACTCAATTCTTCTTTCTCCTCCACACCCTGGAGTAGAATTGCATCTGGGGGCATCTGGGCAGACAGGGTCTTCATTTGTGCTGCTGCCTGCAGAGCTCACGGGCCCTCAGCAGGAGAGCTGACTGGTGTCCGAACTTCATAACTGCATCTACTCTCGCAGGATGAGTCTGTTCTTCTGAGGGCAACCAGCCTGGCTGGGCCATCTTCATGTTGGAGAAACCCCTTTGCCACCAAGGAGTGCAAACTACCATTCCTTGTAGGGAATGATTACTTGCCCCAGGTAACTCCCAGATTGCACCTGGGTCACGTTTGGCATGGAGCTAGCTGGATCATGCCAAAGCTGGGCCATGGGCCACCCCAAATTTCAGCCTCTAGCTGAATTAAATCCAGCCCTTACTTGTACAGGTGTAGCCTGTGCCATGGGGAAAGGGAAAGATGTCACAGTTTCTCAAGTGTGGAATTTTTAGGCAGAGGAACTGAAGGGCTGGTACCTTCTCAGGTCCAGGTGAGGAGCTGTGAGACCTCAGGCTGCCTGGGTCACCCTGGGGTGTGCAAACTGTGAGTTATGGTCCTCATCCGTCATGCTACTGTGTATTTTTTGCTCTCACCTGTGCTGGAGTGCTCCCAAGTCTGCAGGAGACACCTGCATGCACTTCAAGTGACTTCCAGCTCTGTCCCAGGAAACACACACATGCTGGTAGAAGGAAATGTAAATTGGACCACAAATGCAAACTCTTCCACCCTGTATGGCCCACTTAAAATCCCCTTGCCCACCCAAAACACCCCAAACCTGCATTAAAGCTCTTTCTGTGAGCTTAATTCCAGACCAACAATCCATGTTTACAGATGAATATAATTAAGCCTGATAATAACACATAATGGCCTTTTTATATCCCAGCCAAGTGCAGCCAAGCTTGTTGCAAGATCAGTTTGCTCCGGCCATAGCAAACAAACAACCTCATCATGTCCACAGACCGTGATGTACGAAGCCTATTCACCTGGGCTGGAGACGTTCCAAAGCGTGATCTGCGGTCCTGGCACAAAGGGATCCCCCAGACAGTCTTGTTTAAGCACTCATCTGCTCTGAAGCTCATGGTGATTGCTGAAGTCACCAGTCCCAAGATGGGCTGTAGCTGGAGATGCTGGGAAGGTGACTGGGATTGGGGATGGAGGCAGCCATGCCATGAAGCCCATTAGACTTGCAGACCTGATGCCTACACCTCCGCTCTGTGCCAGCTTTTCCCATCCTTCCCAAAGAGTGCTGTCCTCCTGCGACACAAGGTGGAGAAGAAACCACATCACAAGCAAATCCTGTGGACTGAGACTGGGAAAGGAAGCAAACGTGCGCGTGCGGAGGTGCTTTCAGTGGTAAGGTATGCTTTAACCACAAGAAATCTCTGGGCTGCTTTATTCAACCGTTACTTAATTTGTCAAAGAAGAATCTGTCCTGGCTTTATTACAGCTTTTATTACTGGGTGACATATTTCTGGTGGTAGCGACTGCCACACGCAGCTGAAGACACAGAGAAACACGCCGCTGATCCCTCCCTGCATCTGTGCTCTCCTTTCTTCTCCTCTTTTCCTGGTTGTGTCACTCACTTCGGTGCTCACCTTCGTGGTGCGTTGTCTTGTCTGGAGGGACTGAGCCTTGGGGTGAGTTGCAACAGTCCTTTCTTTTTCCGATAACTATGGGAGGAGGAACCTGACTTGGGCTGTGAGAGAGGCACTGGGTACGGGACGGAGGGGGTCTGTGATCATCTGGTTTCACCTCTGATTGCAGAAGCCATTGCTTCCCTCTGTTTTGTGTCTGTCAGCAATACAGGTACCACTGATAGACAAGATAAGAAGTGATGGGTGCTGCACCCACCAGCTCTGCTGGAGATCCTGTTGCTGTGAGGGATCTTACAGCTCCCTGTATGACTGCAGTGGAGAGCAGGCTGGTACTATGTGGGCTTCCATGTTCTTAGGTCAATGTTGGCAGCAATCAATCACAACTGTCCTCTTAGAACAACAGGACACTGGCAGCAGGTCCATGCTCTTGGAGTGGATCAGTAAAAGCAATGGGGGGTGTTGCAAACCTTGAAAGTCCATGACTACTACCTGGTACAGAGGAGTAGCCAGCAGGATGCCAGTGATGAAACCTGTGGTGGTCGGTTTATGAGAGAGACAGTTGGAAGTGAGGGAGTGGTGATATGGGAGCTGGCTGTGCTGAGAAGGCTGTGGCTACTGTTCACAGGATACTGAAGCAAAACACACACACACAAGGACATTAATTACTGCAGATAAGCTGTTTTGAAATGCTCAATGAGGTCATCAACCGAAAGACAAGGAAACACATATGGCACCAGCCTGCACACCAGGAGGTCACGTCCTCCACAGCCAAAGGGGCAGGAGCTCCTTCACCCACCCTTCTCAGCATGACACTGACCTCAAAATCCAGCTTGTGTCCATTGGCCCATTGCCCCGTTCTTCTGGTCCTTGTCATCTTTTTGGGGTCTTCTTCTTATTGTTCCCATACCCATGTTCTTCTGAAGTTGGCATTTTGTTCTGGTCTCCCACGTTCTCAGGCCTCTGTCTTGCAGTTCCATGTGAAGCCCCAAATCTGCCCTTGGGTGGGGGGCTTGTCATTGCACGTGACGGGATTTGTGGTGGGGGACACTTGATGGCCTCCATGGAGGGGTCCGCAGCCCTGGGGCATGTGCTGACTTCTCCGTGCCCCCCACCCTTTGGGTATCCCTCTGTCCTCCAAAAGCTCCTGCCCACCCTAGACATGGTAAAGTGGTGGACCTCAGCCTGGCCATCTTATATAGAATCATAGACTTGTTTAGGTTGGAAAAGATCTTTAAAGATCACCAAGCTCAACCATTAACCTGGCATTGCCAGGTCCACTGCTACACCATCTGACTGGCCAGCTCAGTGCTGCAAAACCCATATTGAATTGCTGAGTTATACCTGCCTTCTCCATCAGGATGATCTTTTCTGCACCTAAATCTTTGAGCCCCCTCATCGGTGTTTTCATGGCTATATGTTTTTAGTCTCTATAGCTTTATAAATNTATATATAAAGTATATAAATATATGTCAATATATATATAAAATATATACACACCTATACATACATAGAATAATATGTATCTATATTGATATATATCTAAATAGAATATATCTAGGAATAGAAAAATTACACATTTGTACACTCCTTTATGTATACTTCTATATATTGTATAGAAGTACAAAACACACATTTTACATATATATATATAGTAGATCAATGTATATATTTTTATACGAGCATTTCCCATTCCAAATGAGGCAGGCAGCCGATCACAGGGCTGTCTGAGACGGCGTTGGGGAACGGCCCTCTCACCTCTCACAAGGTGGGGTCTGCCATGGGGGAGGACATGGTGGTCCTTTTGTGGTGTCGCTCGAGGGGGGATCAGTGGCGAGTCCTGCCAGCCAGCCCCAGGGCTGCCTGGGGCCACGTGGGTATGACGGTGTCACAGAAATGGCTGCCAGCCAGTCACAGGGCAGGCCCCTGTCTCAGAAAGCGGGCAGCTCCCTGCTGCGCCATGGTGGCACCCTGCCCTAAAATGGCAGCCAAAACAAGATGGCAGCCCTGCATCGGTAGAGGGGAGGCCGTCTGGGTCTGCTGTGCTTCTGGGTGAACCAGAAGGGGTGGCTGTGGCGCTTCTGCCCCTTCTCCCGTCCCCGAGGTGACAGGCCTCCATGTGACAGAGCAGGCCGCTACTCTTGTGTCCTGAGGAAGCCACCAACCATGGGCAGCCAGCAGCTCTTCTGGGAAATGGGGCTGAGGAGAAAAGGCAGGGAGTGGTGATGGAGGGAGGCCTGGGGCCTGTGGAGGGGTGGTGGCGCCCGGTGGGTGGGGGGCTGTTCAGCGCTCCAGAGACCTTTCCTTCTGCAAAGAGGCAGCTGGAGGTAGGTGTCCGTCAGGTCTTTGTGCTGTCCCCTGAGCCCCTGTCACCCAGAGCCACCTCCCCACTCTGCCCCCATCGCTCGGTGTCCTCTCTGTGGTATTTGCAGATCCATTCATGGAGCTTGTGGAAGGGAAGAAGACCTCCTGCAAGAAACTCTTCGCCTTCCTGCTCTTCAGCTTCATCTTCAGCTCCTGGTTCTTTGTGTCTTTTCGTCAGTTCAAGATTTCTGGGCCAGAGCGTCACGGTCCCAGTCCCTCTCCACAAAGAGTCCATGCTGGGAACACGAGTGGCCCACCCAAGAGTGAACGCAGGCTGACCATCTTGCTGTGGAAGTGGCCCTTTGGGCACCACTTTAACTTCATCAACTGCTCAAAGCTCTACAGGACCCCGGACTGTCACTTCACTGTCAACCACAGTTGGTCCCAGAAGGCCGATGTTGTGATTATGCACCACAGGGATGTGTGTAAGGACACGGAGAGGCTGGCCCAGCTCCCCAGACTCCCTTCCCAGCGCTGGATCTGGTTCAACCTGGAGTCCCCAAGTCACTCTCCAAACTTAGATGCCATGGACAACCTCTTCAACTTGACCATGTCTTACCGGAGAGACTCAGACATCTTCACCCCGTATGGGGAGCTACAGCTCCTTGGCCAGCCCCAGCCCCTCAGTATCCCGCCCAAGACCAAACTGGTGGCCTGGGTAGTTAGCAATTGGAGAGCAGGCTCCCACCGGGTCAAGTACTACCAGGAGCTGAAGAAACACATCACTGTGGACGTCTATGGGCAATATCACTTGCCCTTGCCCCGGGACAAGCTCCTTCCCACTGTGTCCCAGTACAACTTCTACCTGGCTTTCGAGAACTCACGGCATGAGGACTACATCACCGAGAAGCTCTGGAGGAATGCCTTGTCCTCTGGCACCGTCCCTGTCGTTCTGGGACCTCCTCGAGAAAACTACGAGCGCTTCTTGCCCCCTGACTCCTTCATCCACGTCGATGACTTCGCCAGCGCTGGGGACCTGGCACGGTTCCTGTGGGAGCTGAGCGAGGATGCTGAGAGGTACCAGCGCTACTTCCAGTGGCGCAAGTGGTTGAAACCAGTGTCGGGGGTGGGCTGGGACTTGCACCTCTGCAGAGCTTGTCACTTCTTGCAGACCACGGTGGCCAGGTACCAGGTGGTGCCTGATCTGTCCGAGTGGTTTGTGTAACCACTGTTTGCTCAGCTCGCTGCCACCCAGCCACCTCTTTGTCCTTGCTGGCGGGTTGCGATTTCACGGGGTGATTGAGCTCGATGGAAACAGAGGGACAAGAGGAGCTTTGAAGCGAGCAAGGACAAGGAAGCAATTAGGTGTTTTTACGTCTTTGTCTTGCTGGAGAATGGACAGTCAGATAGGGCAGTACACTGGGGTTTTTTGCTGATGTATTCATTACCCGAAAAACTTGTTATGCTGACTGCACCTTGGTCTTCAGAGTTCACCTTCAGTCTCTGCAGACAATTCTGGATTAGCTCCACGAGCTGGAGGGTTGAAGCCAGTGGCCAAAGGGGGAAGGTGGAACAGCCAGATCTGTCACAAACCTGCTTCAAGGACTTTGTACTGTGCAAAGCTGTGGCTTGAAGGGGCCTCCACACCACAAGGAACTGGCCATGTTCCTCTCTGCCAGCCCCACTGCCCCAGTCCTGCCCAGGCTCTCCCTGACCACCTTGGGGGTGTTGCATCAGGAGCCCAAACAGGCTGAAAACAACTTAATTTATTTACAGGGCTGTTTTTTGTGCAGGTTGGCTAGCAGCGTGGTCTTGAGGAGGGGTCTGGCAGCAGCAGGCTGGTGCAGGTAAGGTGTGGGGCGCTGAGGGTGCCCCTGAAAGCTGTAGAGCCCGCAGCAGCCCGTGGCAAGGAGACGCTCAGGACCAGCCCATGACGAGCTGCCTCCTCCTCTGTGCCTTGAGCATCGCAGCTTCTGGTATCGGCTGATGCCTCTAGGCCACCTCTTTAAAAAACAGTGAATAACTGGCCTTTATTGAGCTTCCTGCTGCCACTCAGGTCGTACCACCGGAAATTGTTTCCTTTTCAGGCTGGGGAGCCCCATTGCATGGACATGGCCGTGCCCTCCCTGGCCCCTTGCCCCTGCCCCTGGAGATCAGCTTGTTTTCCTAGTGGCTGCAATCCGCGAGCTGAACGCTTCAAAGGTCTGTCCTCACCCGAGGACGTTTCCATGAGGAAAATCAGCTCCGAGTCCAGCAGCACACACAGAGATGCAATTGTTTCCTCCATCAGCAGCATTCAGCAAACATTTGCAAAGAATTCCCTCTGCATTTCCTCTCGCAGTTGTTCTGTAGAAGGACCATCAGCATGTGAGTCCCTGATTTTCACAAGCAACTTTTGCCACTTGGCTTTTTTTCCCTGCTTTGCAGATTAGTTGAATACATTGATCAGCACAAGCCTAAGGATAAATCCTTCCCTCTGGAATCTGAATCCCTCCCACCTTTTTCCTGTCCTCACAGAACCTGTGAAGGTGGGACCTTCCTGAGGCTGCTTAGTTCCTTGAAGAACTTGCTGGCCCTTAGCGAACCCCTTCAGAAATTCAGGGAGACCAACATGCCACATCTTCCTTAGCCATGCGCTTGCCACCTGCTTCAAAAAGAGCAATAAATTTGTGAGGTATCAATTTTTATTGCCAAATAATTGTCCGTGCTTCTGCCTCTGCCTTACCTGCAGGCACCTCTCTCCTCCTTTAGCTCCTGGGAACTCATCAACCAACCCTGGTGCTCTTCCCATCTTTAGAGCCAGTTCAGTTCAAGGCAGCTGGAGAAATTTAAGACTTCAACACTTAACTGATAGAGCTGATAGAGATGTGGGTAAGAGACAAATAATATTCTGCAGGTGAGGGCTGTGAACAGTCTGTTCCCATCAATGGGGGGCACTGGGAAATCGGGAGGGATGGTCACTTGTTCCACTGCTCCTGCTACATTTGGAAGGTGATGCCCGTCCTTGGGCTAAATCCTTCCACCTTGAGACTTCCATTGGGAAGATTTCAGCTTTGAGCATTGGCCTCCAGAGCTGCCTTTGCTGCCATTGCCAGCTAAACCCACTACAAAACAGAGTGCTTGATTAAATGGAGCAGTGATGAAGCATCATCTGTGGGGCACAAGGTCCAGCTGCTCAGAAAGGGTGTTTTTGGAAAAACAATGGCAAGGAGCTGTTAGAGATGACCCATGCTGCGTGCATGGATGCAGCCAAGAGGAGCTTCTCTTGACTTCAGCCAATGCCATAAAAAGTCTTCCCAGAAAGAAACCACAGTGCAAAGCCCCAGGAACACACTAGGTTCACCTGAATTATTTTTCTTTAGCCTGTTTTGAAGAGACGCACTGCAGGGAAGGGCAGTTCCTGGGGGGTAGGGAGGCAACGCAGGGTGCGTCGGGGCAGGTATGTTGTCTCCAGGGGGTCTAGATGCCCCTGGCAGCAGTGAGTGACTACAGATTGGCAGCTTCCTGGGCCAGCTGCGTTCCCAAATGGACAAAGTAGCATTTGTCGGGTGCAGAACAAGTGGCCAGGGATGGGCAGGGAGCCCAGTTTTGGTCCTGCTGGTGATGGTGTCGATTGAGATCACCCTGTGCATTAAATAAACATCTTAATAAACAGGCAATTCATTTCCAACTTGGATCTCAGTTCTTTGAGTGACCTGGAGCTAACACTGGGGAAGCAAAGGCTCGTGAGCAGGAGCTTCCAACCATCTCCCTCAAGACCTGTTTGTTTGTAGTCCCTGACCCTGGAGTTGGGCGCAAGACAGCCCATGGTCCTCTGGAAGGAAACGCACCCTGGGATCTCCGAAATTCTCCCTGATGAATGCACCAGCAACAAGTAAATATTATCAACAGCGTGTTATCAGAGCAGATTGAGCGGTGAGTTACACTGCAGCAACATCAGAGTGCAACAGGACAAAGTCCCAGATGAAATCTTCACTGAGAACCTTTCATTGGAAAAACATCCTCCCACCCACTGGTCTAGAGCATCCCCCCAAAAAATTGGGGCGGGGGGGAAGAAGCTTCTCCAAATCCTTGACAAGGAGGGCATGAAGCACAGTGGAAACCTGCCCAACCGCCCCAGCTGAGATGCCGTGTCGTGCAGATAGACCCCCTCAGACCTGCTGCTGGTGGCATTTTCTGGGAATGCCACACTTTGGTGACGACACACTCTGGGAACGAGGAACCACCAATGGATTTTTGCTGGAAAGAGGCTGGATGGGGAAAGCCCCTCCTGTGTGGGGCTGGGAAGGGAGCCAGGCACGGGGAAGAAGGGAAGGGGAGGGCCTGAAGGCAAAGCAAATGCTGGGGGGGTTTGTCAGATGAACACAAACCCCAAAAATTAAATTTGCAAATTTTCAATTGAGCTCACTCTGAAACATATAAATCACGTGCTGAGGGGTGGGGAAGAGCCAGATTGAAACTCAGAGTAGTTTTTGAGTAGAAAGAAATGCCTTTCCAAACTGGAAAAACGAAGCCCCAGGCTGGGAGGGTTTTCTCTGAAGCAGAATGAGGAGCATTTCTGCAAAGCAGAACAATTTCCATGGCCCATGGTGGGTGACACACACCTCAGAGTGTGGCCAGGCTGCAGGTGACCCCATGTGCTGTGCCGCAGGGGCTGGGACAGAGATGGAGGGGGATGCTAAATGGTAGGAGAGCACCTGAAAGAGCCTGGGGCTTCTGGGGGAGCACAGGGCTTGACGCATCCATTTAGTAGAGATCTTGCATGGAGAGAGGGCCAATTCTCCCAAATCTGGGCTATTTACCCTTGTGGAAAACCCCTTTTTCCAGGTACAGGGAAAGTCAAACATAATTTATCCATCCCTGCTGATGCCTCCTGCCGGTGCAGCCTCTCCAGGAGCTTTTTGGGAGCTCCTGAGTGGCAAAACAGCTGCAAGAAATCCCTGGTTTTCTCTTGCCAGCCTCTCAGATCCGTTGCTTCCAAGACCTGGAGTCATTTAATATCAATTAAAGATTCAAGTCCAGTAAATTTTTGCACTCTTTTGCAAAACGGCAGCACCAGGGGGGTCATCTCTCTCCGTCTGCATTTGAGCTTGGAGTTATTTTGGCAGGTCAAGGCCAGCCAGGCTGGTCAGCCATAGCCCTCCTCCGGATCCAAGGGTTATTTGGGGACCTGGTTGATCCTTGGAGGGAGTAGTAGGGTCTTGCTGACCCCAAGGGCACCAGCAAAGGTAAAATAAATATACGGGGGACAGATTTATGAACGTTGACCCCACTCTCATCCCCCAAATTGAGCTGCAGCCTTCCAAAGGGTGACCAAAGTATGAATTTTAGTTCTTCTGAAGCATTAGGGGGTGGGAAGACCATGGGGTGTTCAGAGCTTGCACCCAGGCTCAAGCCATAGTCTTTGAGGAGGGGACGTGGGGTTGCGAGGATAAAAATAATGTATTAAAGCTTCCCCTCCTTTAAGCAACAGCTTGGTGGTGCCGTGGTCTGGGATAGAGACAGGCTGGTTTGGTTAAAAGTATGGGAAAGCTGACAGTAGGCTTGGGAAGGGGGGACTTCATGGAAGGAAACATCTGGATGCTGCTTGGGGAGGGCCAGGGCTGGACGACCGCTCTGGGAATCACCATCCAGCTCTTCCTGGGGTTTGGTAGCCTCCTTGCCAAAGTTGGTGTCCCCCCCTCCACACCCAGTTGGAGATACCTCCCCAGAGAAGATGTGAAAACACCCCATTTGCCCCCAAACCTCTTGTCTTTTCACCCAAAGATGGTAGGAGGCTGAGGTGGTCCCAGCTGAGATGGTCCAAAAAGCAATGAAGGGGGAGAGATTTACAGCAGTATTTCCCCAAGAGGTGAGAAAGAGGCTGTTCCTCATGGGAAACCAGGGAGATAATAATGTTAAAAATGGAGTTTTTGGAGCAGTGTCTGACTTCTGCTCTGCAGAGACACTGGGGCCAGAGGGGAGTGAGAAGGAGAGGCAAGAAACACAAATCCTCAGCAAGCCCGGCTCGGCAGAGCTCTGCATTTGGGGAAGGGAAGAGAAAAGGCTCAGATATCCCAAAATCCTGAAAACAGCAGCTGGAGCCTTACAAAGTCCAGAGTTTCAGAGTTTTGTCCTTCTGGGTGTGTGAAGGTGCCTGAACCAACCCTGTAAACTCAATTATTTCCATTTTCCTGAGCCGAGGGGCAGGAACCTCCCATACTTTGGAAACCTGCTCCTTGTTTGGAGAAATACAAAATTACTGTGACTGTTTTCTCCAGGGCTGTCCAGCTCCACCGAGCTCCCTCCTTCCCTGGTGGCAAAACCCAAGCAGCAGTTCAAGCAACGAATATTGTTCTTCCCGAACTTCATATTTCTAATAGAACTACCAGAGGTATTGGGAGAGATATCACCGCTATATATTGGTTTCGGTGGTTTTTTTTTGAAGAATTGCAAACTCCACGCTCTTGTCTTCAATTTTATTGAGTGTCTTCCAGTTTGAAGTCAGGCTGGGTTTATTTTCCCATAGATTTTTCTTACTGGGAGGTAATTTTGTGAAGCTCAAATGGAGTGGTGGGGCTGAGCACTCTCAGCAGCCCATTTCCCGCCTGTTACTTTTCCCATTTAAAAATGAACAAATGATCACAGGGCATCATTCCAGAGCTGGGGTTTTTAAGCTGGGACTTTAAAACAAGTGAAAATCACACATTTACACTATGTAAGTTGGCAACATGGACCTCATCTCCAAGAAATTGCACCCAAAATCACCCCAGCCCCAGCCCAGCAGCACGTCCCAGCTTCACGCTGTTGCTTGTGACTGTTGGGTTTTTTTCTTTTTTNTTTTTTTTTTTTTTTATGTTGTTGTTGTTGTTTTGGGCAGGCTGGCAGCAGCGCTGTGGCTTTTCTTAGTTGTCGGAGTGCGCACACGTCCGCGGGCGGGCAGATGCGTGCGTACATGCTGAGATTTATGAGTCTCAAAAGATGTTTCATAAAATATTTACAAAGTGGAGCTTCGAGCGTGAATGTTTGACTCGGCCACGAGCCGGCCACGGCTGTCAGGCCTCTGGGTGGCATGAGGGGGGAATATAAACAGATCTTTTTTTCCATTCCCAAAAAACCGCTATAAACCTTAGTGGTTCAAAAGTGTTTTAGCTTCTCTTCTTTTTTTCCACCCCCCCGCCCTGTTGTTCCCCGCTGGCCGGTGCCAAGCCTGACAGAGCAGTGGGCAGCTCGCTGACTTCACAAACGACTGCAAGAACTTGTACCCACTCTCACCATGGGCACGAGATAATTTCAGTCCATTTTTCAGTGAAAAAAATAATAATTATATTTTTCAGACAGACTGGGATGGGGGTAGTGCTTTTAAAGGGCATTTCCCTCCATCCAGGACACCAATGCATTGCATGTTAAATTCCTTAATGTGTCTTAAATAGGGGTAATGTGTCTTAAGACAGGGTAATATGTGTTCATTGGGGGTAGACTGTGTTCAGTGGGGTTCCTGTGTGTTAAACTGGGGGTGGGGGGAAGGGAGGCGTTAAAGGTGTGTTAAGTGGAGATAACGTGAATTAAGTCGAGGGAGCCCATGTTAAATGGAGGCAATGCACGTCTAAAGTGGTCAACATCTGTTAAATGGGGTTAATGTGGGCTAAAATGGGGCTTAAAGAGCAGGTCCCTGGACAACCAGACCAGCCCAGGTGCGACCAGCTCTCCCTGGGCTCTGGCTTTTGTCCCCTGGGTAGCCACTGGAAACCAATATCGGGGAGAAGAAGCTGGGGTGGGACTGGTGGGTGGCAGCTTTGGGGCCAATGCTTTCATTTTCCAAGCTTTCAAACCTGTTTCCGCCCTGAACTTGGCCGGGCCTTCAAATTGCATTATTTCAGCCCAAAGAAAATACTACCCACTGTAACCATCCTAATAAGAAGAGCAACAAACCCCCTGCCAGTGCCTGCTGCTGCCTTTGAGATGTTTTCCCTATAAAATAAAATAAAATAAAATATGTTTCTAATCTCAGCACCGCTTCCAGATGAGCAATGAAAGTTTTTTTCTGGCTGACCTTATCAAAACCCCGCATTTTTTTTTTTAAATGTGATTTTGCCAGAATTGGCACGTCTTCGAGCCAACCCAACTGGAAGTGCCTTTACGAGAAAGGGGCAAAGATGATTATTTCTGTGACTGAACCCACGCTGCCACCGACCCGGTGCTGGCCACATCTCGAACGATTGGTTTGAATAAATACAGGTTTTGCAGCAGATGAAAATGAAAGAAATGGGGCTCTTTGTGCAGGAAACCGGGAAATAAAGTCAAGCTCCTGCCATCCTTTGTCCGTCTCTGCTCTCCCAAAAGACAAGCCAAGTTTCCCATTTTCGTGGCCATCCCCATACCCCTCGACTTTCTCTTACCCACAGGCAGCCGTGAAAGACAATAACTAGCGAGAAATCAATATAATCCTCCTTTTATTTTCACTTTGTCGTGAGTATGGAACAGCATCACACCCAAGTTTATGTTTGTTTAAAAAAAATAATATCGTACTGCAATTTTTTCCCCCAACATTCGGAATAAATGGTACAAATGTAATAAATGTAAACTGCACTTGGCACCATTTGGCTCAATAAATAAAATTTAAAAAAAACAAAAGAGAGAGCGAGAAAGAACACGTTACGTAGATGGCACACTATGGTATCTAAATAAATAACATAAGTTAACTTTGAATAAATAGAGAGTATCTAAAATATAGATGCATTGCATCAACTTCTGCAGATGGTCGGTCAGAGCCGACAATCCCGGAATGGGTTTATCCGGATGGTGCTGAGCGGAGCTGTGGGGACTGTGCGCTCCCACCCTGCTCCCACTGGAACAAATCTCCTTTTTTCTTTTCCCTTTTTTTTTTTTTTCCCCTCCTCTTGGGCCTCAAGTTTGAGACTACGCCTTGTTGAGCCCATACCGAAAACATGTGGCACCTTATTCAGGGAGTGGGGAGGGTGAGGTTTTACATCCCGCCAAAAAAACAATTCGCCTTAATAAATCGGGAAAGTGATTTCTTCCCAGCAAGTTTCTGGACCTGTTTAAGTAAGGAACGCTCCCTTTTGCCAGCGCTTTCATCAAGTGGAAACAATGATGTTAGACCCGTTTCCCCCCACGCAGACACCAAATGGGGAGCAAGACTGTGTCAGCGAAGGGGACCCTGAACCCCTGGATGGGGGGTGGATCCGAGCCAGTGCCGGAGCTTCGGTCGCCCCCCGGCACCAACTGGCCTCACACAAACACCACACACGTATGTAGTGTGTGCAGCGAAACACAACGAACCGTCCCGTAGCTCACTGTCAGAGAGACGGAATAGCATAACACTCATATTTTGTGCTGTCACAAGCACGGGGGTGGGTTTAAACATCTCCTCACCTTTCCAAGCTGCCTGAGTCTTTTCGAAGGCTGCAAAACACCCTCGTCTCCTGCAGAGCGACTGCTGCCGCAAAGAGCAAAAGCTGTTCAACAGACAGGCACACTGCGAACCACCCGACCTCAGAACACCCCCCCCGACAGATGTTACACACTATTTATTATTATTAACAATAAATAACCCACGGGGGGATGAGGAAGGGACCAGATGAGATTTCGCTGTAGCTTTGAGCAGGGAATTTTCCATCCTTTTTTTGCCCTTTCTGCATTGTAGACATTCTTCTGGACAGCTCCGGCTCCAATTACAGCAGAGAGGGCCATAGAAATGGAAAGCATCAGGAAAATACCGGCCTTTCTATTGGAACCACATTTCCCTGCCCGGTGCAGGACGGCGACAGTGGGAGCGACACTGCCGCATCGGAGCCCAAGGAGCTCGGAGACGACCCTGAGTGGGACGCAGGGAAGAAAGGACGCAAGGAAAAGCCCTGGCTGTGACACACCCAGCAAAGCCTGAGACTTTGGGGGAGTTTTGCAGTTGCAAATCCCAGCTGCGCCCCAGCTGCAACCTGAAATAAGGCGTTGCGGTGCGCTTGGCCGCAGCAGACGTCAGGCGCTTCCCCATCACCTCCGCACAGGCTGGGGCTCGGCTGCCGGCAGGGTGAAGAGAGGGGAAAAAAAAAAGGAGAAAAAAGAGATTAATTGGAGCTATTGGTGTCGGTTTAACAGATGCATTGCAGCGGGGTTTTTTCCTTATCTGTGTGGTTTTTTGGGGTTGTGAGCTGCGCATGGGTGAACCGGAAGGTGTTTGGCAGGTGGAAGGTATGAGAGCGGGTCCTGGGGTGTCTGAGCATCCTCTGCTGAGCCCTGAGTCCCCTCCTGAGCCCCAAGCCCCCTCACCTCCCTCCAAGCCCCCTCTTGAGCCCCATCAGCTCCCCAGTGCTCCCAGCAAGCACCCAGCGAGGGGAAGGTCCCCCTGGGCTGGGAGAGCCCTCAGCCCGCTCACACACTCCGCTGCAAATCACCGCACCCGAAATCCCCAGTTATTGCCAAAAAATTTTCCGAAACCAGGGCGCAACCAACTACATGGGGAAACGCCACAGCCCCAACATCTCCCTCGGGCTCAGAGGGGACACAAGCGGAGGCCGCTATGGGAAACCTGGTTGCAAACCCTCCTCCTCCTCCCGCAGCGCCTCCTGCGCTGCTTCTGCAACACCTTCCCTCGCTTTATTGCTCTACTTCCCTTTTTGTATTATTTTTTTTTTATGGAGGCTTCTGCAACAAAACTAATTTTAGTTTTATAGTAGTGAGAACTGGAAAGCACCCAAGCCCTTGAGAGTGCAGTTATTATTATTAGATTTGGGGGCTTTTTTTTCTGAAGTGGAGAGTGAGCCGTTTATCTGCTGTGAGCGTGGTGCGGCTCACGCTGGGGCTGCCCATCTGCTGTCCCCATTCTGCTCCCTCTGCGCAGCCCCAGCTGCTTATTTTGGCCATCTTTTTAATTTCCGTCCAAAGCCCAGTGGCGTAAGCTCTCCTTCCCACTGCTGCAGCACCTCGCGAGGCTGTTTTGGGAGCTCCGTGCACCTGCAATGTGGCTCGAGTTTGTCTGGTCTCAGCAGCGTTTGCATCCCTGCATCCCAGCAGCGTTGACAACCCTGTGGGTTTGTCAACTCATGCTGGTTCCCCAGCATGTGTGATGCCCCACAGAGGCGTTTTGCTCCCCACAGAGGGGTTTCCTGCCCCACAGATGGGTTTAATGCCCCATGGCCACAGCTGCCATCTCCCTTTCCCAAGAGTGAGGGGAAAACTCTGTGTTACAGAGTGCAGGCTGCTTTCCCAGGGACGCTGCAGGGCGGCCAGCCCTGCTGAGGGATGGTGTTTATATTGCTTCACTGCATCCTGGCTTTGCTCAGCCAAAAGCGACATTTGGATGAAAAGCAAGAAAAAAAACCCACCAGCCCGGCCCTTTGCGGAGGTCAGGAGCACTGCTGGTCGCCCAAGGGAGATGCAAGGCGGGGAAGAGCTGTCTCCCATCCTAAACTGAGCCATGGGGGATGCCGACCTGCTCCCCAAAATTCTGCAGCAGCATCTCTAAGCTGTTGCCATCTCCTCCTCCTCACTATCTTGCTGGGATGAAGGTGCACGGGATATTTTTTCCCGCTTTAGCTGGACTGAGGAGCTGGGACGCCGTTGGGACCTGGAGGGGATGGCAAGAAGAGCGTCTTCCCTCCCTTTGGTTAATGCCCAGGACATGATACCAATATTCGCCTTCTGTTTATGATTTGCTCTTTCTGGGAAGAGGGCCAAGGGGAGAAAACCCATCAATCCCAGGCAACAAATATAGCCTGCCCAGAGAATGCAAAAGTCTGCGGTCTCATTTATTTCTCCGCAGAGTAAACAGGAGTGACACTGCTGTAAATGCGAACCGGAGCCAAACCCCAGGCCTCCGAGTCCCCTCTCCCGCATGATTCCAGCCCCGTTGGGGTGATGGGCACCACTCACATCCCGTGGCCAGCAGAGAAGTGGGTCCGGCTTTCGGGAGATGCCGAACCACGGATGCTCCCACCCGGGTCTGCAAACCCGGCCACACTGGCGGCCTTGCAAGGGTCTGCACCTCCCTGGCGGTGGCGGGTCTCCAGCCCAGCTGCCCAAGGAGGGGATGGGAGGTTAATCCAGTTACTTCAGCTTATGGCAAGTTTTAAGAAGCAAATCCAGGGGCTGCGGGGAGCGAGGCGATGGCAAAGGGGGCATGAGAGGACACGGGGAGCGGAGCCAGAGCCCTTTCCCCCAGGACAAAACCACCATGGGTGCAACTCTGCTCCCAGACATGGGGACTGGGGGCACTGAATTGCCCCCAGCAGTGTGGGGACCCCAGGACAGGGAACCCCTGCACAAGGCATCTACAGCCCACAGGGCTCAGCCCCCCATCCTGGGGTGGCACAGGGCACCCACAGCCAACTAATACACCCCGTAACACACCCCCTGTGTGCAGCACACTCTGACCACAGCAACACCCGTACAACACCCCCCATGCACCAACACTCCTGTGCGACTCATGATGTGGGCAGGGCACCCGTCACCTCTGCGGTGTGTGCAGGGGACACCCCGAGCAGGGGACACCCACTTTACAACACACCCTCCGCTGGTAACGTGACTGTTACATACCACACGTAACGCACCCCGAGTGGGCAACATGCTCCATGCATGTTGCACACCCACTGTCACCCTCCTGGAGGGGTGACAGGGACCCCCGGGCCACCCCCTGGGGGAACAACAGCCACAAGCCGCCACCACCGCTCCAGCGACCACAGCCTCCACTGACAGCCACGTCTCTAGTCCTGTGCAGCAAGGGGGACGGTGGCACCGAGGGACGTGTGAGCAGCTCAGTCTCTCCTCTTCCAGCCAGAGGTCTGGGGCTCGTCCCTCGCCCCCCTGCCGCAGCCCCCTGTCCCTCTGCCCAGCGGGCAGCGGGGTTTTGGGGCCGGGCCATCGCTTCTCCTGCCGGCTCCTCCTGAGGACGCCCCTGCCCTTCACACACAGCCGCACTCCTTGGCCGAGAGCTCATTGACAGTGTAGTAGCGGTTGTAGGCATCCAGGAAGGAGACATCATCGTCGTAGGCCAGCGGCCGGCAGCAGGGCCGAGCCCGGACCTTCTCCTTCTTGATCCTCCTCCTGCTCCTCATGCTCTTCAGTGAGAGGTCATAGCTGCGGACGGCGGCCTCACAGGTGCCACTGCAGTAGCGGAAAAGCACCGTCTCATCCGACTCGTAGCCCAGGCCCAGCTCGCTGACACTCACCTCCAGCTCCTTCAGGGCGCAGGGTTTGTGACGAGCGCGGGCGCGCTTCCTGCGGCTGCCCGACCGGGCAAAGAGTGGCAGCTCATGGCCACCCGAGTTCATGGCCTGGCGGTAGCGCTCCACCAGCGCCAAGATCAGCTGCCGAATCTCCCCCTCCGTGTAGCTCTCCAACAAGCTGCTGTCTGCAAGAGAAGGGGCGGACATTAGTGTGTGTCCCCTGGGGTGGTGGATGTTACATGGTGTGGGTGGATATGCCCCAGGATGGAGGTCCCCCTGGCCAGATAGATGTCCCCGAGAATGGAGGTCCCTTGGGGCTGGTGGATGTTCCCCAGGATGGAGATCATAGAATCATATGGGGTTGGAAGGGACCTCTGGAGATCATCTAGTCCAACCCCCCGATGCCCTAGGGCAGGTGTGTTTGCCCCCAAGCAGGTTGATGTCCCCCAGGATAGAGGTCCCCTGGGGTGGATGGACATCCCCCAGAATGGCATTCCCCAGGCAGGTGATGTCCCCCATGATGAAGGTCTCTTGGGGCTGGTGGATGTCCCCCAGGATACAAGTCCCCTGGGGCAGAAGGGTGTCCTCCTGGGTAGGTCGATGTCCCCCAGGATGGAGGTCCCCCTGGCCAGATGGATGCCTCCAAGGATGGAGGTGCCCTGGGGTGGTCCTTCAGTTCTGGCTCCTGGCTCCTTCTGTGCCAGATAGCAATTGCAAAATTACAAAATTCAGCCCTGCAGCCTGATAACACATGGCCGAACCACAGCGTCTCCCAGAAGCCATCTTTTGAGATGTGCCTCAAACCCCACGACCAGAGACCTGCGTGGCCTCAGGAGGTCCAGGGAGGGCACGTGGGGTGCTGCAGCCAAGCCACCCCCATCCCACGAGGGCAGGAATGCAGCAGGGTGAAAAAAGCCTCAAATCCCCTTTATGCCCTTTCCATCTTCTCCCTTATCTTTTTCTTCCTAACCAGCGACCCCCTGCCTGGAGCTGTCCTAGGCAGCCCCTTCCACTGCACAACAGGCTTAAAAGTCAGCTATTTAGGGAGGAAAAAAATCCTCCTACAACCAACTCCTGCCTCTCTCATGGTTTCCAGGTGGCTGCGGCCGGGGAACGGGGCAGCCGTGCTTCTCTGGTGGGGCCGGACGCTGGCACCGCGGTTGGGACATCGAAAGGACAAAGCTCCTGCAAAGAGCATCCCGGAGGGATTAGAGACACCAGTGGTGCTCTTTCATGGCACAAAAAAAGGTGGAAAACCCACCTGATCCTGACCAAGAGAGGATGCTGCAGAAAAACTGCAATGGGATTGGGTGGAAACACCAATAAATTTAATATTTCCACTGTTTTCTTATGGTCTGGGTGGAAGAGCTGTCCCCCAAGACCCTCAGGCCATCGGCCAACAGGCAACGTGTCCCCAGTGTTGCTGTAAACAGCCAAATCCCGTTGTCCTAACCCTAAAGGCGGAGTTAGTCCAGCTCAGCGCCAGCGGAGGCACCGGAAAGACAGAGGAAAGCCTAATTTGACAGCTTGTCATCGATTTCCCAATTTCAACCCCAAAAGAAGCTGTTCTGGTTTGGACTGGGAACAAACACACGGGCGATGCTCAGCGCCAAGGGGTGAGCGGCGCCGAGGGGAAGTTGCTGCCTCCCCGTGGAGTGGAGCCGTCCCCCCGCCTCGCCCCGCCTTCCAGCTCCTGTTTGACATTTTGCATTTATAAAAATAGTGCAGAAATAATAATAAAAAAGAAATAAATTTTAAAAAAAAATTGAAAAAGCACATTTGGGGCTAAAAAGGCAGCTTCTTTGCATTAAGAGGAGCCATTCGCATTCGGTTGCCCCACATGGAGAACTGACGTGTTCACGCCACGATTTGGTGCCCATTTTTGCAGGGGAGGTTGGAACTGGTCCTTCCCAACTCCAACCGCTCTAGAACTCTATGATTTTTGCAGGAACCCTCGCTGCCCCGAGCCCTCCCCGCTGCACCCCAAACTCCTCTTTAAACACTCGTAAAGGGGATGCACAGAAGCAGGAGGGGGTGTCGGGGAAAGAAAATGGAGAATTAACCCCTCGGGCTGCATCGGGCTTTGCTCATGACCCCAAAGCGTGTCCTGCTGGGGACGTGGGGACAGATCCTGCAGGTACGGGGGGGACGGCGGCCCCGGGGCAGCAGCGCGGTGGCTTACACTGGGAGAGCAGCGAGCTGTGGCGTTGCAGGGCCCGTGGGGATCTCCGTGGAGCCACTGGCAGTGAGGAGGAGGAGGATGAGGAGGAGGATGCCCGTGAGGAAGACGGCGAGGAAGGCAAGGGGCTGTATTTCCGGCTTCCGTTGAACATGTCTCTACAAACTAAAATGGATAACATGGAACTGAGGAGCATCGATGCAATGGCTGCAAACTTCCATACCTTCATCTTAGAGCAAGTCAGAACATTGAAACTCTGCAAAACAGGCAAAACAAATATTCTTATTACGCGGCCTTCGCCCACAGCCCCCTCTTCCCTCCCTCCATCCCCCCGGCTCGGGCTGGCTGATCGTCCCCCATGGGACCACCAGCATCCCCTTGGCTCCAGCTCAATCCCTCTGCTCCCCCGAGACTGGTCTGGAGGTGCAATAGGGAAACTGAGGCACAGAGAGATGGTGCAGACAAAGGGGAAAGGCCATAGTGGATGAGGGCTTGGGGCTGGTGGTGGTGATGGGGACAAGGGGGTGTCCTCAGCCCATCCAGCCCCCACAGCACACAGCCTGGATGGGCAGGAGAATATCCACCTCCCCTCCCTCCAGACGGGTTTCCGTGCACCGTGGACTGATATCGCAGTGAGTGTCTGTGAGAAAAGGACAGGCAAACTTGTGCCACACCAGCTTGTGACACCTCTTTGCCCCGCACATCCCTGCCTCGAGACAGGGTGAGCAGTGGAGGGAGCCCCCAGCTCCACCATCCTCTCCGCTCCCTTGATGAGCCAGGGTTTGATGTCCCCGTCCTTCGGCAAGGTGCACGGAGCCGTTCCTGCCATCCACTCACTCAGATGAGCTCAAATCCTCCATGCCCGTGCACTGATGTGGCAGCTCCATCAAAACCAACAAAAATCATTCAAATCCCAGGAAAAACAAATGAACGGAAAGGCTCAACCATCCTGGCATGGCTGCAAGGCTTGTGGGACTGGGGGCCTCAGCCGTGCAGATCACACAATAATAGACTGGTTTGGGTTGGAAGGGATCTTAAAGATCACCCACTCCCACCCCCTGCCCTGGGCAGGGACACCTCCCACCAGACCAGGTTGCTCCAAGCCCCCTCCAACCTGGCCTTGAGCCCCTCCAGGGCTGGGGCAGCCACAGCTTCTCTGGGCAACCTGGGCCAGGCTCTCACCACCCTCACAGCAGAGAAGTTCTTCCCCAGATCTCATCTCCATCTCCCCTCTTTCAGGGTCAAACCCTTCCCCCTCCTCCTATGGCTGCTCTCCCTGATCCAGAGTCCCTCCCCAGCTTTTCTGGAGCCTCTTGAGGGACTGGAAGGGGCTCTAAGGTCTCCCTGGAGCCTTCTCTTCTCCAGGCTGAACCCCCTCAACTCTCTCAGCCTGTCCTCCCAGCAGAGGGGCTCCAGCGCTCCCAGCATCTCTGTGGCCTCCTCTGGCCCCATCCAACAGGTCTATGTTCTTCTTGTGCTGAGGGGTCAAAGGCCAGGAGCTCCTCAAAGCACAAGTAACAACCCCCACCCCAGGCATTTCCCTGGCAGGCAAGCCAAGCCCTTACCATTCAATTTTCTCCCTCCAAAGCAGGTTGGAGCTAGTGGGATTTTACATCTGACCCTGCAGCGGGGAATTGGGTCCGTGCTCCCATCAATGGGCTTCCAGCCATTGAATCCCCATCAAAGCCAGGCTCTGGAAAGCAGCAGGGACTTGCAGCCGCCTGCCTCCTGGCCCCTTTTTTTTCAGCTCCTTGCAAACTCCAAACATTTCTCCTTTTTAAATAAATTTTCCACAGAGGAAAAAAAAAAGGAGAGAAGGGAAAAAAAAAACCCAACCCCAGCATAGCAATATTTGCCAAATAGAATTTACTAGGGGGAAGAAAAGTGTTTATTTTAAAACAGAATGTGACAGGTTTGCTTTTACTGTTATTGCAGAAAACAACAAGAAGGGCTGTGAATGCCACCTCATCACCAGCAACCCCTTCATTTTACGCAGATGCAGATAATTGCACATTAACTAATGCTAATTATATGCCCTGTAGGTTACAAGACAATTGTAGAACCCAGCCAGAGCCTAAATATTTTCAACTGGGCTATAAACAATGCCAAGCTAGAAAAAGAATAGTTTCGCCATATAAGGAGGTGAGATCATGAAATCCCGCCAGGGCACAAGGCGGCGGAGCTGGCGGAGACACTGCACTGATAAGCACCGGCAGCGAAACCTGCCTGGGGTGGTGGAGGGAGCACTGGGAGGGAGCTGGGGTGTCCCCAACTGTTGCTGCTTCTCCTCTGGTGGAGCCAAGGTGGAGCTGGTCTCCCAGTCCCACGGTGATGGGTGTGTTTCCATCATCAGAATGAGGTGCCTTAAGGTTAGATTTCTCCTCTGGGGTAAGAGTGGGGAGTGGGGAACAGGCACCAGAAATGTTCATCGGCATCAAACAGCTCCCAGAGAGGCAGCGGGGACAGGGGCTCAGTGGAGAAGGACTAAGAAAATTGCAGCTGGCTCTTGGAGAGCTTGCAAAATTCAGGGAATCATAGAATCATGGAATAGTTTGTGTGAGACTAGTCCACTCATCCACTCCCCTGCCCTGGGCAGGGACACCTCCCACCAGACCAGGCTGCTCCAAGTCCCCTCCAACCTGGGTCTCACCACCCTCATTGTAAAAAATTCTTCCTTAGCTCTAACCTAAATCTCCCCTTTTAGTTTAAAATCATTACCCTTGTTCTATGGCAAGAGGCTCTGCTGAAAAGTTTGTCCCCATCCCTCCTGTAGCCCCTTTAGTACCTCCTGTGGTACCTTCCAGGTACTGGAAGGTGGGATGGATGAAGGACTCATGAAGAACTCACAGGCTCAGGTGAAGGAGACATCACAGGCTTTGGAGGTGGGGAAGGGACCTCACTGTGGTGACAGGGTGAGTGGCAGCGGTTTGGCTCTCTGGGAGGAGAAGCAGCTTTTGGCAGCTCATGTTTGGACATTTCGGGAGGTGGATATGGCAGTGGACAGCCAGCAATGGGATCACCCACCACCCAGAGCTCAACCTCCACCAATGCCTCCCGACCTGCCCCCAGGGGGCTCAGCCCCCTTCACCCCATGCCGGGGAGGGATGGGGTGGCTGCGGCATGGCTGCAGCACTCAGTCCATCCACCTAAGAAAGGGCCTTTGGCTCATTGCAAGCCCATAAAATTTTAGGAGGGCGGTTTCAGCCTCGCTGCACGTCCTGTAAAAACGCCTCCTACTTCAGCAGCCAGCAATTCTGGCCCCCACCCACTCGCCAATGACCTTTCAAAAGGCTAAAGCCCCAGCTCTGATGTGAAAAACAATAATAATAATAATAATAAAAAAAATATTCCAGGCTTTGCCTTTGGTTTCTCTTCCTCTAAAAAGCCACAGACCTCATGTGCCAACCTGCGGGGAGAGCTGAAGTTCGGGATGGGGGGAAAGGAAAACCACACAGGAATCACAGCTGTGACTCACCCAGGACAATGCTCCAGCAGCACCCTCCCATCTTTCTGGTTTCCACATATTATAAACTCCCTCCCAGCAAGGACAAATAATCACAAGGGGTTTGATGTGTGGTCCTCCAGACCCGCCACTGTTGTTTAGACACAGTAGGTTCATCCCCCATCCCTAAAACCTCCCCGGGTGCAGACCAGCACCCCAAGGTGTCCCTGTCCCGGGATGCTCCACGCACCCTGAGCTGCCCTGAGGCACTGGTTTGCACACGAGCATGCAAAGCATTTTCAAGGAGCTGAAATGGTTGATGCTGGCAGCTGGTGAGACCCCACAACAGCTCCAGCCATGCTGAGTGGTGCCAGGTTTCCACGGGGAAGGGAACCCAGGACAAAACTCCACACCTTGAGTGTTTGCCGGTGATGCCAGGCTGTTGGGACCAAGCTGTCCATGGCTATTGCTTAGCATCTGGTGGGGCAAGTGTTCATAGAATCATGGGATGGTTTGGGGGGGAAGGAACATTTAAAGGCCATCCAGTCCAACGCCCTGCCATGAGCAGGGACATCTTCACCTCCATTGGGTTGCTCAAAGCCCCATCCAACCTGACATTGAATGTTTTCAGGGATGGAGCATCCACGGCTTCTCTGGCCAACCTGGGCCAGTGTTTCTCATCATAAAAAATGTCTTCCTAATATCTAGCTTAAGTGTTGACGTGTCCAAGTCTTGCTCCTGCTGGTGTAGCGAGCCTCCAGCAAGGTGTCTCTCCAGCCTGGACCACACAGTGCTGGGCACAGCCACCACTGAGTCTTTTGCTCTGGTCTCATCGCAGTTGCTCCTCAATGCCCTGGGCAACCTGGTCTAGTTGGGGGTGTCCCTGCTTACTGCGGGGAGGTCAGACTAGATGACCTTTGGAGGTCCTTTCCAGCCTGGACAATTCTATGATTCTATGATTCTATGATGAAAGGCCAAACTTTGCGCTCAGCTTTTCTTCTGGAGAAGAGCCCGAAAACTCCCTGTTTTCCTGCATTCTCCTGATAATCCATTAATGCCATCACAACTGGCCAGCCACGCCGTACCTGCTGCCAAGTGGGAAACCCAGTCCTGCAGGAAAAGACCCTTCTTTGTGAGCCAGCCCCAAAACCAGCCCCATTTTGGGGGACCCCAGCACTAAAACCACTCCGGCACGAAGCCTTTCCTCCAGCAGCCTTCTCTGGCATCACCTGCCCCGCTCTCATCCCTGCTGCAACCGTCTCCTGCCGCTTTCCAGGCAGAGGAAAAACCACTCCATGCCCCGAAGAATTGGAAATCTTAAGGAAAAACAACAATTAGCAGCACAGCCAGGTCCCATCACTTAGTCTGGAGGGAGTGAGTTGATTATCTTGGCTCTCCTCGCCGCTGCCGATCCTCCCCAAAAATCCTCCGTGAGCTCCTCGCGCTTCTCATCTTTATTTTCGAAGGGGATCCAACAAATCCACCCCGCAGCCCTAAGTAAACTTTTCCAAGGCTTGATTACCCTCACTGTTCAGCAAAAAAAAAAAAAGTCAAATCAATCAAGCCACACTTCTATTTTTCTTCACTTCAGCCCCTGAGTGTTGGTGTTTCACAGACTTTTCCTGCTGAATCAGAACACAGCAGTCCCTTCCCGCAGATGCAGCACCTTCGCTCCCGAAAACTGAGCCTTTTGGGCTTCTCAGACTTCCCTCACTTTTCACGCTCTTGTTTTTTCTCACAGCTCTTTGTTTTTTTTTCTAACCCCTTTCCAATTTTTCAAGCACATTCATAGGATTTGTTTCCAATATTCACTGACTCCTTAAAGCCTCAGCTCCTGGAGTCACAAGATGAGAGGGGGGGGGTGGAAAGCAGAGTTTGTTTGGTTTTTTTTTACCCTAAATCCTCCTTTGCTCAAGCGGGGAAGGAGGAGACGTGAAAACTTTCAGTCCTGACACTTCATAGCCCAGAAAGCAGGGAACCCAAAAGACATTATATTATAAGTGTGTCATAAATTTTCAGTCGATTCATGCTTCCGGGCATTGATTCATTATTTTCAAGCGCTCGGCCTCAGCCACTCTGCAAGAATGGATGAGGCCACGGAGTGGCCGAGGATTTTTTGGCAACAAGAACCACTTGGAAAGACGAAGGCTGTGATGGGACATCAGAGAGAGCTTCCACCTGCCACACACTGTTTATTTTAGTGCCTTACATGGGAGCCAAGCTGCTTTGAAATCCCCGGCTGCTCATGACTCACCCCGCAGGAATTAAACAATTTCCATCCAGGCTCATGGTGAAGCAGCTCCAGGGGCTGCTGAAAAGCAGCTCCTCCAGCAGCAGCCTCCGGCTCAAGGCCTGGTCCCGCTCAGAGGACAGTGCTGGAGGGGACCCAAGCGGGCAGAGAGACTTTCCCCCAAAATTATTTCAAGCTTCTCACATGTTTTTATTGGGACCTGAACCCCCCCAAAGAGCACCGTGTGTCTGACACCCCCAACCAGGGCAGATGCTGCACTGCGAGTACCAAAGCCTGCAGTAGGATGGCCAATGCCCCAGGGTCAAACCAGCCCCCAAAATGGCAAAACTGGCCCCAAAATGGGGAGTGCTGAAAGGAAAAAAATCCCCAAACCTTGATCTGGGTTGAACTGTTGGATTTTACTGCTCTTTTGACAGTAAGTGGGTGCATAAAGGAGGGGAAGAAACCCAATGTCCCCATCTCCAGCTCCGCTCTGGAGGTTGCTCTAGGGACACTGAGCGCCACCATCTCGGTGCAGACATCCCCATGGCTGGGGACATGGGGCAGTGGCACCCCTGTCCCCACCGGTGGCTCTCCCACCCTGGCACAGCCTCGCGCTTTGAATGCCGAAAGCAGCAACAGCCACAGCGCATCCCATGGCTGGTCCCTGTGCTGCCTCCCTCCCCTCCCCAGCTCCCCTGTAAGCAAAACCAGAGCCGAGCGTGGGACACATGGTTCTGCTTTGCTGAAGTAAAAACCAGCCCAACACAAGAAACTCCAAAGCTCTTCCCACAGCCCCCAGCTTCCCCCTGTTCCTCCCACAAAGAGCAACCACAAATGAGCCAGACCCTCATCCCTGGAGTCCCCGCCTCAGCCTGGCTCCACTGGGAAAGCCTTTTGGGGTGACAGCCAAAGGCCCTTCCACAGCCCTGGCGAGGAAACGGCAGCATCAGAGCTGGTCCCGGACCCCAGGATGATGGAGCGGGGAGAAGGGGCCGTGGCTGGGTGGGGGGAGCATCAGCTTGCCCGGCAGCGTGGCAAGCCCCTTGACTGAACATGCCAAGCATCGGCACACTGCGCCATTCCCACGCTGACATGACATTTACATTCGGGCTGAATTACGGCAGGTTTGGTTTACATCTTTCCAAACAGCTGGGGTTTAAAAAAAAAAAAAAAAAGCAAAACACATCACACGACCTCATCATCACAAGAAAAATAATAAGAAAAATAAGTCCTCACCAAGCCCGTGCGACGCAGCCGAAGGGTTTGGTAGGGGCTGGGCCGGGGTCTGTTCTGTTGTGGGCGATGCCAGGGGGTGATGGACACACCATGCTCCAGGTTGTGGTTGGAGAAGGAAGATTTCACAGCTTTGCTGCAGCCAGGATGCTGCATCTCAAAGAGAGCAGTAAGGATGGGATGCAGCTTTCCAGCCCTCCTGAGCCAAGCCTGGGTAGCTGCCATCAGACGGAGCAGCCACACTCTTGTCCTTATCTATATTCCCACCATCTCCCTCACTTTGGACTTCGGGGAGCCAAACCAGCTCAAAGGCTGAGCACTGGAGATGGCATCTGGAGGTGCCAGGAAGCTCAGAGCTGGGTACAGTAACTCATCCACACCATACAGGCATCCCGTATCCCTTAAGACCTCTGACCATGTGCCTCAACAAAGGGCATCTTCTCTTCCCCGTAGAGCTGGGAGGGAGCAGGCACAGGACCCCCCGCAGCCCCCACGGCATGGCCAGAGCCCCACACTGAGGGGAGATGCTGTGTCCCCTGTCCCCGAGCCAGCGGAGCTGAGCAGATGCTGCCAGCGAGGGGGTTTGGGAGCTCTTCCAGGAGAGGAGGGAAATCCCACTTTGTGCCACGGCCAAGGGGCACCTTGAAGAGCCGTCCCTGCGTGGTGGGGGACACCCTGCTACCCTGAGCCATGTTTGCTTACATGGACAGAAGCCAAAAATCACTGGAATGGGAAACCCAGTGCCAGTGCTCCGTGCAGCACCTGGGACCACTCCACATCAGAAACCCCGGGGCCACAACCCACCCTCCTTCCCCTGACTCCCCCAGAGCAGAACCAGCCCCACTCAGACCCATTTTGGGGTTGTATTCCTCCAAGAATCCCTCGCAAGCTGGATGCCGGGATGCTGCTGGCTGATCCCCAGGGGATTTCTGCTCTCACCATCCGGCGTGTGCCTGGCACGATGCGGGGAGGCTGGTGGCCCTGCAGGACACATCCGTGCCCTGGGAGGCAGCACCGGCGCCTTTGATTCCTTCCCCAGAGGTCCTGCGGGGCCTTTCATGTCATTAATTAACAGGGAATACGCAGCAGGAGCCTGGCGGGGAGGAATCCTGCTGCAGCCGCGGACCCGAGAGCGGTGGCACAGCAATTCCTGCCGGATGTCCCCGTTGGGGACGATTCAGCCCCCGCTGGGCTTGGCTGATCCCTGCGAGGGCAAATAAATATACTCCTTTCCTTCCAGCCTCAGCTGCCTGCGCCTCCCACCCTGCCTATTCCGCCCTTGCTGCTTTCTCCATCCCTCACCAGGGCACAACAGATACGCAGCAGCAATATAAATCAGCATTAAAATATATATATATAAGCAGTTCAAATGCAGCAGGATTCACTGCAGCGTTCACCTGCCTGGCTCAGGGACACCCCGGGGGGAGGTTCATGTCTGGGGGCACCTGGCTGAAACCTGCCCCCTTCACCCCCCAGTTCTGCCCAAGAAAATAATTGAAAACATGACATTTTGTGGATCTCTATTCCTCTCCCTAGACAAAAATCAGCCAAAGCATTTAAAAATCCCAGCAGGTTGGACGTGGGTGTTGCGGTCCCCAGCCCGGTGGCTGCATGTCCCCGCTGACCCTGATGGGGTGTGACAAGGTCGGCAAGGCCACAACAACCCAAAAACATTCATAAGCTGATTCAGTGGGTTCTAAGCAGCAGCAAGACCCACCCTTTCTGATAAAAGATGAGTAATTAGAGATAAAATTATGATAAAATGCTTGAGGAGCGTATCGCTTGGTGTGTCAGCCGGAGCAGGGAGGGCACAAAAACTGCAAAAAAGCCCCCACTAATGCAGCCAAATCCCCATGAAAACAGCCACTTGCTGCTGGGTAAGGAAAATAAAATATATCTTCTGAAATCCCACCAATCCCAGGATAGTTGCTGTAACCTTGCAGGAAATCGGGGATAACTCCAGCCAAAAAAAAAAAAACCACCCCGGGGCCAGGCACCCATGGGTGCTGCTGTGTCGATAAACAGCAGCCTCCTCCGCCACTCAGCATCATTTCTCCAGCCCAAAATTTCCCACTCATGCCGAAACCTGAAGTCTGAGCATCATTTTTTTTTTCTTCCCAGAGTGACAAACCACCCCCTGCACGCACTAAATAACCGTGCAATGCCAAAAAGGGGTGATTTGTTGGAGGAAACTAATTACTGTGGCTTGTTTGAACAATCCCAGTGCCTCGGGAAATAGGGTTAAAAGCTTACATTTTGGCAGCGGGATGGAGCCCAGGCCCCAGATGTGCTTTCCCCTGGGCTGGTTTCAACACCGCTGGTATCTGTGAGCTGCCATGGGTGCGCTGGGGGCAAAACCTCTTTTTTTTCCCCAAGAAAGGAAAATCCCTCGGTGGGATCCAGGAGGGAAAACCACAACAGAGGCAGGTGGGCAAGAGGGCTGCCATAAAAGCATCACCTCCTCCCACGCAGCGGCTTTGGCCACTTTCACCTTCCCTGTTTTGTGGGGTTTTCCTGGCATCACAGCATGCTCCAGCCCCACCAAATCCCTGGGGGGGGGGTTGTCACTGTGCCGCAGCGTGCCTCGGTTTCCCGTTGCAAAAATGCCCTGGGAGCATAATGGCTTTGACGGCTTCCGTGTATGAATTCCCCATTTTTCCAGGGAGCGGAGTGGCCACCTCTGGCTTTTCCCTGTGTCTCTGGGGGGGCTGGTGTGGTCGCTTCAGCTCCCACCTGAAAAACTCCCGTTTTCATCCCCAGAGAAACAGATCCTGCAACAACTCAGAATTCCTGTGAGCAGGACAGGTTGAGCCCATGCAAGCCATGCCAGGGGCAGGACGGAGGGGTTACAGCCCCCAGGTGCCCTGCAAGGGATGAGGATCCATCTGCATCTCTCAGCAGCATCCCCCAAGAGCATCCCGACCAAGAACCGCAGGTGATGCTGATGCCACCTCCAGCCCAGCAGTGGGAAATCCCCCGTATCTTCACTGCCCTTTTCCCTATATATATTTGGTTTCTTTTTGCACAGAAGGAGCTGGCTTGTCAAGGCGCCCGCCAGGGATTACAGCGCTTTGCTGAGGGCAGAGAGACCCGAGAGAGGTTTGCAAATCCAATTTGCGCTAAACCCTTCCAGTGGGTTTTGGACAGTGCACAGACTAATATCCCATTAGCATTTACTGTCCAACTCCAGCAGCAACCGCCGACATATTGAACCACTTAGTGCTGCTCCAGAGAGAACAAATGAGAAATTCCTCCCAAGGCAGCAACAGCAGTGGCTTGGGAATAGAGCTTTTTGCGGGGAGGAAGTTCAAAACTGAGAGATGCTTGGGATAAAGGGGGCTGGAGATGATGGGAATGGCTGGGGGTGGTCTCCAAAAGGCAGCAGGTCAGAGTCACCGGGACCTTTGCATGCAGAGATGCTGACACGGTGGCACAGCATCACACTGATGCAGATGGTCCCATGCCCTGAGCTTTCCTGTCACTGTGGGATGAAAACTGGGGGAAAAACCCACTTGGGATGCCCTCAGTGACTGTAGGTTTTCCAAATGGAAGAGCCACGCAGCTTCCAAAAAAGCAAAGTTTTGCCTTCTGAGCCCTCTGATCACACGCAGGATGTGGGTGTGGGAGACCTGTGGAAGTACTGCCCTTCCCCTCCCTCTCCTGCAACTCCAGTATGGACCTGATCCAGCTTGTGGATAAGAAATCCAGAGCAATTTTCCTGCCCCCAGCCGATGCCATGGTGCACTTTGTGCTGCCATAAAATGCTATTTGCAACCCAAATCCTGCCTGTCCTCCTGCAGAGGAGCTGACACCAGCAGCGAGTTGAGGGCAGGACCACGAGGTGATGAGAGCAGGGACAATCTGCCCCTTTTCTGCCTGTTTTCCACCTTTCCCAGCCTGGCTGCTGCAGCGGGACCTGCTGGGGCTGCTCGGAGCAATGGGAAATTAAAGAAAGTGCTGCTGGAAGATAACGGGGCAGCGGGAGGAAAAGCTCCAGCAAGAAGATGGATTGCTGTGCATCCCCTCTCCTGTTGCCTGCAGGAGCAGAGCCAGCAGGCACAGCCCACCCCACCCCCCGTTTTGTCCCCATCCTGGCGGAGAGCCCTGGGCTGGTGTGTTGATGCCACCTCTCCTCCATCACCCATGGCCGGTGTAACCCGTCCCACCACAGCACTCGGGGGATGCGAAAGATCAATCGTCCTCAGAGCTACTCTTGGAGACAGGTGGGGGGCTGGACCCCCTCTGCTCCCCATCAATCCTCTGATGGGGAGATCCTGCCACAAGCGATGCTTTCCCAGGGCACAGCCGGCCATCACCATCCCCTTGTGCCTACACGTCTTCCCTCTGCCTATGCTCAGAGGGCTCGTGCCGCCCAAATCCTGGATGGGTCCTTCCAGCCTCTCCTTTGCCCCCCTAGACTTGGGGTACTAAACAGTCATGTCCCCCCCCCGCATTTTGGGGTGATGTCACCGGCACCCAGCCCACTCGGCGGAGCATCGCTGCCAGCAGCTGCCTCCCGCCACGTGTGGCAGCTCCACCACTGGCACCATCCCTCCTAGTTGGCTCCGCGGAGCTGCTAAGCCTCAAAAATGTGCTCTTAATAAGCCAGCACCACTTAACGAAGACAGCAGCTGCCCTATTAAATCAGAGGCGAGGCTTTCCTTGGGGACATCCCGGAGGGATGGGACTGGTGTCCCCAGGTGGCATGCAGCACCTGCTCGAGGGGATGAAGATGCTTTCATTCATACCCAAGGTTCTGGCTGGCTTTAATCCCCCTGTGTTGCACAACTGCACAGCATCTCTGCCTGTCACGGGGAAGGCAGCAGAGAGGGAAAACCCCAGGGAGAACCCAAAAGGCTGCCCCAGCACCTTGCTGGGATCATCCTCTGCCCATTCCTCCTGGCACAGCTCTGCTGACTACAGCCCAGAGCTGCTCAGGGACCACAACTACTGGGATGGACCCCAGGGGGATTAGGGATTTTGGCTTGCAGCCCCCTGGCACAGGGATGAGCTGACCCTGCTCTGCTCTGGGAGTGCAGGACGAGGCTGTTGGGGCAGGAGGGCCAGGGGTTTTGCCCTGTTTTACGGTGCCAAGAGGTCCTCAGCCACCAGCTGCCTTCAGCACATCCAATAGCCCCGGTGTTTTATAGGGAAGGGTCAGGGAGAAACACAGCCAGCAATAAATACATCCCATGCTCCCAGGCAGCTCCATCACAGCACAGCCAAAACCAATATTATTAAAGACAAAAAAGGCACCACAAGCTGTGCAGAAGCCCCCGACCCAGTCAGCGATGCCAGTGCTCGGTGGCTTTGCAAACAGCTCTGCTGCGGGGAACAAGGGCCAGAAACAGGAAAGATGGGGCAAAACCCCTGAGACTTGACCAAAATGCATTTGTTCATGCCTGGCTGCCCCTGGAGCTGTCACAACCTGTAGACAGCCAGGGTGGTGGGCTGCCAGCCCTCCCCAGCCCCCGACAATGCCCGTTTGCTGTCTCCATCCCCAAACCCCAGCCTATTTGCTTGCTTTAAATAGGCTTTGAAAATTGGCATTCATTTGGTTCCTCTGGGGATACATTTTTCTCCCTGGGAAGAAGCAGGGGTGGGCTTACAACCATCTCACCCCTTTGCTGCAGCTGGAAAAATCAAGCCATGAGGAAATCGAGGGGTTCCCTAAATGCAGAGCCCCCTTACAGCAAACCCCATGAGTCTGGACCCCGCTCATGAGCGATCTCCTTGCTCAGCACCGGGCATCGCCCAGGAGAGCTCACGGAGGGGATTTATCCTGCCCTGACTACCATGCAGACAGGTCCCTGTGCTGCTAAAAAAGGTGCTGAAGTAGAGTAAAATTCAATTCCTGCCCTGGATTATCACAGCCTGGGAGTGATGCTAAAGGAGGAACTTCCCCTCTTGGGCTGTGCAGTGATTCTGGTCCCTCGGAGCGAGGGCTGCCCTGCCTCCCTCCCGGCAGCCACCATCCATCCACTTACACACTGGGTTTGGACAAAGTTCAAAGGAAACCTTTTCTGCTGGGGAAAAAAAAAAACCAAAACCAAAAACCAAACAAAAAAATACAAAAAATGTGGTTCCATCAAAATCAAAACACTTCAGGACTGGCATTTCTCATTAGGGGCCTGACATGCTGGCAACATAGCCTTTGAAGAGCTGCGGAAGGAAATGCTTTTTTGTTGTCATTCAAGAACAACGTGGTGGCAAATAGATTGTTTTAATTTGGCTCTTTGGATGCTGAGTTACAAAGTGAGGCCGTTTTGGGTTTCGTGACAAAGAAGCAACGGGAATGAGACTGCTTGTGGCATTTCCCGTCCCAGGCCGATTGCAGAGGGGGTTGCTTCGTTCCTGCGCTCCTGGGATGCTCCTTCACACGAGAGCATCTCTGCACCATGCCTGGCACAACTGGGAGGGAGCAAGTTTGGGTTTCTCTTCCTCTCCTCCAAGTTTAATGGGGAAAGACTACTCCAAATTGGTCAAACCCCAGAAGAAGCTGGGTCGGGGGGAATTTCTCCAATCCAACCAGTTAGTGGTGGAGCTGGAGCTGACGGCTCACCCTGACTGAGGGACCGATCTGCCACATGGCTGCGGCAGCACTCCCGGGATGCCAAGTGATGCCTGGCATGGTGGGAGCAGAGGGGCTGGTACCTCACCCCCTTCCCCACGCACAGCGAGCCCTGGGAGCTGCCGGAGCGGGACCACATGCCCCGACCAGGCTTAGCAAGGGTCCTGGAAGTGGGATTGTGCACATGTGCTTTAGCTTAGACCAGCAATGAAATTGCCTGTGGCATCAGGGGGAAAAAAAAAATAAAACCACATCAGTAAAACACACACCAGTCTTGAGCTGTGATGGGCACCCATGTGGGGCTGCTGGAGCCTTCCCCCCCTCAGCATCTCCCTCCCCACCGGGTACCCTCAGATGCTCTGTAGGAAGGGGCTGACATCAACGGGCTGCTGATGGCTCTCTGTGACCCCCCAAGCCCATCCCTGCAGCGTCACAGTGTCAGGATGGGGCTCTCCTGGATTGGAAGCTGCCTGCCCTGTGTGCCAAATGCCAGCGCACCAGGCACGGCACACTGCGCTGGGGACAGCCAAGGTGACACCTCCTCTGGCAATGCTACTGGCTGGGCTGCGTTTAGGGCCACACTGAAAGTACCTTGACCTCAAAAAGTGGGACATTGAGAATCTCATATCCTCCTTTGCAGCTCCTCAAAGGTGGAAATCAGCCTGAAAAGCATGTCCTGGAGCCCCTCCCCAGCCTGGCACGGCCATAGGAGAGCAGCCCAAGGAGAGGTGTTTCACTGGGGGATGGCCAAGCCCGGAGCTGCGATTCACGTCTGCACCGTGGGAGGGCACCCAGTGCAGCCACAGCCAGCTCCACTCCAGCACCCAACACCCCCCGGCCCACCCAGGGGTGCCCACTTCCCAGGCAGAAGGGACACCAGAGCAGTGCACGTGTCCCTGGGCTGTGTAACAGCGGGCTGGACCAGCTCCTCTTATTTACAGCCCCGGGACTAGATGCCAGGAGGCCTGGAAGGTACTGGGCTCCCCCCTTGCCCTTGGCCATGAAGCCCAGGGTGGGCCTGGCCCCGGTGCCAAATCCTGCTGCGAAGGAGCTGCACCTGCAGCACAGACCTATTGTGGAGCGGGAGGGACAGCCCGGCATCCCCGGTGCTGGGATGCGCTGTGCCTCTTCTGCTCCTTCCTCCAGGCGAGACACCAGCCGGACCAGCACTTCCAGATACAGCACTTTTTTAAATCTTGAGACTTTCCTATGTTTCTACATCTCATTTCCCCCCCTGCACCAGCCCTGCCCTGGACCTGCTGGGGATGAAGGCGCAGGAGGAGCCCGCAGCCTGTCACCGGCTGTCAGGCAGCTGTGCCCCGGTGTGCTGAAGATGCTCACACCGGCGCACTGCCACCACCAAGAGCACATCTCACCTGCAGCATCGCTAGCCCTGCTTTGCAACCCGGAGTCACTGCCGCAGCGGGTACATTTGGGTCTGAACCAAAGGCCCAGTTAAAACCAGCAGCTAAAAATACCAAAACCAAGTGCTCCAGCCTCCTCAAATCTTTCACAGAGGTGCCCCCCGCCCCGCTTCCCTACTTGATTTCTCTGCCCTCTGCCATGCAGCATCTCAGCCTCTTCCAGCATTAAATCCAGGAGCACCCATAGATGTGGGACTCTAAATTTGGGATCCGCAGATGATCCTGCCTCCAGACCCGGGACTTGGGGACACATCCATGACTCTCCCACCACTTCCGACAGCCGTCAGCCCCCTCTCCCGCTGCCATAAACCATGCCCTCGACCCAGCACCTAATTGCGGATTGGCTCCCGAAGCAACGATGGGATTTAAATCAGTGCTGGCTACAAGCTACCATATATGTGCAATAAAGACATCCGAGGTCTAGGGTGTTTTTTTAAAGCCTTGGTACAGACCGCAGCGAGAGTAGGAAATTCCCTCCCTCGATGCCGGGGTGAAATTCGCCTCCCAGCCCCTGCTAAGCTCTGGATATATTATTACCACAGCTCGGCAGTGGCCGAAAGCTGGCAGCTGGAGCCGGGAGAAGGTGACGGGGTTGCAGATGCAGACAGAGCCCGGCCGTAGATCCTTCCGTTTCTTAAACTAATATTTAGACAGGACGCATTTCCCCCGCCGTCCCCCCCCCCCCCCCCCCCCCCCCCCCCCCCCCCCCCCC